>JAJJWW010013832.1:0-508304 GCA_023531295.1 Papaver armeniacum | reverse complement strand
ACGTTCTCGACAATCAACTACTCGAAATATGGCTTCGTGAGAAGGTAAGTCATTTAAAACTGTTTAATTAGTGTTTCAATCGATTTATAGCAAAGGGTTTAGGGTAGAATCGCGAACCGTAACTCAAACAGTTGAGTTTCAGATAGTACCGGCACTGATATTTGTATGAACACAGTACCGGTTTTGTATTCCGACATTAAATTTAGGATGAATACAGTGCCGGTTTCCAACCACAGATTCACTAGAAACTGAAATTTCCCTACCGGCATTCAATCTATGATGAATACAGTGCCGATTTTTAGTACCGGCAGTCTTTGATAATAATTCATGTATGCCGGTAGTGGACTTAAAACATACAGGAGAGTTTATGAATTTGTCATCATTTCCGGCATAGATTTTAGGTTGCACTGAATGTCGGTTTTGGGTACCGGCATTCTTTTGTAATAATTTGAGAATGCCGGTAGTGGACTTAAAACATATAGGAAAATTGTCACAAATACCGACATAGATTTTAGGTTGCATTTGTATGCCGGTTCTAGAAACCGGCACTGTCGATAGTCAATGTGTACTGCCGGAACTTTTTACCGGCGTGGTTTCTTTTAAGGTAGCCAATGCCGGTACTAAAACTGAAGGTGAGTTGTCTTATATTCATTGCTTTCCGTGTGCTTACTATATAGGTCAAAAGCAAAGGAAGCTAACAAAAGAAAAACTAAAGATGTTGTAACTAAGAGAAGAAGGAAGGACGGTCTTGATACTCCTCAGTCTCTGCCTCCTCGAGGGATAGATGAAGGTCGGAAGATACGTTTGGGGGCTGGTACAAGAGGGATAACTTGGGAGAGTCGTAGTGACCTTAGTCGACTTGCGAACCGTGAGCACGATCATGAAGATGAGCAAGATGAAGATGAAAGTCAATTAGCAAGACAAAGCGAAGTTGGTGGCCCAAGTCAACAACCAACACAAGGCAGTGGCAAGAAGGGCAACGTCAAAGTGAAAGTAAAGGTTACCACCTTCCTCATATTAATGACATGATACCTGACCTTGAACGTGGTAGAATTTGGGGCGAAGCTCCGGAACCAAAAACACTATTTGGATACAAGCACTCGTGGCCTCGTACTATCTATCAAACCTATGTAAGCATTTTCTATCTTGTACATATGTATTGTTGTGTATTTATGTAAAATCTCTTAATTGTATTGTCTCTCCTAATTGTAGGATCATAAGAAGGTTGTGCATGTTTGCCGAAACCAAGCCGCGGCTGATTGGGATTTGTCTCTAGAGCATGATGATGTCCAAACAATAGTAAAGGATTCTGGTCTGTATGCTTTGGTTGAAAATTATGTGAAGCCTGATTCTGTTACTGTGAATTGCTTCGTCGAAAGGTATCATGGTGAAACTGATACCATGCAATTCCCTTTTGGGGAGATGACCTTCATCCCTGAAGATGCTCGAACATTCTAGGCTTGAATGTTGTCGGCAAATCAATTGCAGAAGGAGTTGAGTGTCTGGACCTAGAATGGTCGAAGTTGCACGGCCTGACTAACAAGCTGTTTGGTTGGGACTACAAAACTTCTGTGGAGAGCTTTTATGAATCCACGTCTGGTAAGACAAAGACAATCAAGCTGACAATGCTTAAGAAGAATTTTGAAAACACAAAGAAAAAAAGTTTGGACCCTAAACAAATTCGTTATACTGCCGCCGCATACCTGTTATACATCTTGGGCATTAGGGTATTCCCTGCCACCAATGGCAATATGGTTAGTACGAACTACCTTCAGTACTTGTATCCATTGGAAGATGTCTATAGTTATTCTTGGGGCACCGCGGTAATGGAACATTTGATGACGGAGATGAGAATGGCCTCTAAGGCTAAAACCAACCAATTTGTCGGGAATTTCACTCTACTGCAGGTAATTTTGTTTTTAAACTTATGTTATTATGTATATTGTTCACATGTACCCTTATCGTGAACTTAGAAACAAAACTTATTGCTTCACCTTGGAATAGGTGTGGGCTTATGAACATTTCCCAACCTTGTTCAAGGTCTACCTCTCCTTGAAGATCATAGACCTTCCCGAACCCGATACGCCTCTAGCTAAGATATACGAGTTCAACAATACTCCGAAGCCCGGTAACATAGGTCGACTGATCGATATGAGATTGGCTCTGGACGCAATGAGTATCGAAGATGTTGTGTTCGACCCTTACAAGGAGGCTAGAGGAAACCGCCAAGTTTTGAGGTTTGGTAACGTTGCATTTTACCATGGGTTGTTGTTCCACCCAAAAGGATACATTATAGATAATCCTACACGTGTGATGCGCCAACTTGGATATAAGCAATTAACACATTTCCAGATGACCTCTTTTCAATGTTTTGATCTTGACCTTTCTCGGTGCTATTCAACTCCAAATCGGTTGCATGTAGAGTATGTTCCAAAACCGGACCCAACAGATTGGAGTGATAGGGAACCACGTCGTTTCGTAGATATTACTCAGTGGGAGAAGTTGGAGATTACTGAAAACGGTTATGAAGTTGATGCCGACTACATGGAAGATTACTTGGAATGGTCACATCCTTATGTCGGCCGCCCGGATGACGTCCAAGTTCCTCCCCAGAAAAAACCCTTCCGTTCCAACTCCCGCACAGGCACCACCTACGATGACCCAACTTAATAAGACTGTTGGATTGCTAGTAAGTATTGTTAATTGCTTCGTCGTTTAATGTACACATAATCTTATATGTATACTAATTATGTGTTTGATGTATTAAACCAGCGGCGTCGGCTTGGAAAGTTAAAGAAGATGTTGGGTTGCAAGTACCAGGAAGGAGAGGTGCTATCCCTTGAAAAATTAAGGAAGTCGAGGAAAACCTTGATAGAATTGAAGAAACCGACCCTAGTGCAAAAGCTTTGTTCGTGGAAACTAAGAACAAACCGGCCCAAAAGAAGCAAAAGACCCAGTGATTAACTCTTTAGTTGTGTTTCTTTTTTTGGATGGTGGTTGTCACGTCTTGAACAATTCCGAACTTGTTTTCGTTTGTACCTCGTGGTTAACTCTTTAGTTGTTTTGTTTGCTTTTGGTTTATGATACCTGGATTAAGAATATTTGATAGCAGAATCCAGTTGTTTGGTTTATGTTGAACATGTTTTGATTTCTAGTGATTCGTTTATGTTGAACATGTTTATCCTTGCAAGATTTATCAGCAGAGTACCGGCATAGATAGGTTTAGGTTCAACAGTGCCGGTATCTATTCCGGCATGCAAGATATTTATAAATCCCAAACAGGCCTACTGAAACTAGCCCAACTCTGTTGATTTAAAGGCCTATACAAGCCCTGTTAATCCCAAACATGCCTACTGAAACTAATTCTGGCGATTGAATCTCTTCCAAAACCTCCCAAAAATCTAACCTTAAAATCTTTTCGTGACTGCATATTTTCCTGCCAATTTTAGATTTAAATGGGAAAGATGAAGGTCGCCCCTTAACCAATGATGGGGTCGAATAGCAATTTGGGTGACCCTTAGTAATTTGGTTACCCCTTATCCACTGCTGGGGTCCCTTTAGCATTTGTCCTCTAGAGGTCCAAATGCCACTTTTCGAGCCAATTTCTCCACAAGAGTTTATTTCTCCAAAAACACCTACAAAAACATAAAAAACTAAAATAAGTACAAAATGAGCACTAACAAAATAGATAATTGAGATCAAAATAGACACATAAATGCGTCTATCACAAAATATCGGGATTAGTTTTCCTAGATGCTAGATCATCTCCTTATATAGTCTTTCAATTCAGGGTTACTTACAATCAAAGCTAAGATAGCTTAGTAACAAAGTAATTAATAGCCACCGTTAGATGAACTCATGATTTAAGATTCAAGCTAAGTTTGCTTAGAAAATTAGCAATCAATCTCCACTGTTAGCTGATTTATCTTGCTACACACAAATGAAATATACCTATATATTTAGATATCGATGAACCGTACCTAAACGTGTATAAAAAGTTGGTTCAATAAAAGTTAACCGAAGGTAGCCATATGAACACTTCTAGACTCAATATGATAATCAACGATCATAATAGATAATCAAATACATCTAAATGTGTTTTAAGAGAGTTTTTCAAATGTTGACTATCTCATTGAAATATCGATGAAGCATTTGAAACGTATTCGGCTTGGTTTGTAAGAGTACAAAGTACTTATACAAGAACCAATTCATGAAAATAATTCCACATTTTGCAAACCAAGTTCACATACCTTAATACATTAAAAATCCAGGGACTTTAGTTCGTAAACTGAGTTCGCAAACTAACCTTAGTTCATGAGTAAAGACAATAGTTAGTATACGAAGATGTGAACAAGTTGTCATACTTACCAATTTCAGAACCTAACCACTGAGTTCGTAAACCGAGTTCGTGAACAACCATTCCGGACCTTTCCTAGTATTACCATTCGCAAACACTGTTTGCAAAACACAGTTCGAGATCCATCACCTATAAACTAGTTCGCAAAAAAAGTTCCGGACCAGAACTAGTACTTCACAGTTCGCATACTCTGTAAGCATACTGTGCTGTACCCAGACATTGGTAGTAGTTCTGAAACTCTCCTTAACTGATTTGAAACATCATTAGAAGACGACAATGGTAATCTTCACATACTACTAGCTTCAAGTAATTTTTAAATGATTATTTGATCAATATGAAACTTCCCAAGTTAGCATCAAATGATTGTCTCACGCATATCATGTAAGATGTTCAAGGTAATGTGAGGAAATAGAAGTTGATAATAGCTTAAGTTAACCCAAGTAATGTGAGGAAATAGAAATTGATAATAAGTCATGAAAGTTTAAGTGTCTTGTGTGTTCTATTTTCTTGTACAATAACATGTTTTGATATGAACTATGTGTAGTATTCTTGCTACATATGGTGCTGTTTTCAGTGAGTTGTTGAGTATGCTAATAGTAGTTTCAAGTCTAATTTCAGCATGTAGTTAGCTTATATGATCTATAGTGGTAAAGCCTAAAGGTTAAGGAGCTGAAATTCACATTATCATCTTGACTTACTATTTAGTTTCCAACAAATGAATTACTTACAACTAAAGATGTCAAGCATATGATGAAGCATTCTAAGCTTTAAACTTGTATTTCGAGAAATATATAAACGAGATAAACGCGACTCGAAATCTCAAATGTGTATAACACAAAGTCTATGTAGCTATACGCCTTAGTATCAATATTAGATAGAATTGAATAGACTTCTAAGTGGTAGATAAGTTTTAGTCTCCACATACCTTTTATCGTCGAAGTTCTTCCAAGATCTTCAATAGATCTTCTTCTTCAATTGGTGAATGCCGTGAAGTATAAAGCCCAACTACACACAGCTGTAAGTAGACTAGAAATCAAGTATATAGTTTTGATCAACTAAACTTGACAAACAAGCTTGAGATATCAAAGCTTGCGAGTTTGACCGAGCAAAGCTCTAACAATAATAACATACTTGATTTTTTTCATGTGTATGAAACTTAATAAACCAGTCTAAGCGAATTTGAATCATAAACAAACATGATGTGTCTGATATGATTCAGTCTTTGTCAAATCCAGACGAGTTAGCTATAAACAAACAAGGTGTTATTATCATAGTTTAGGGAGTGAATTAGGATTAGCATTGTTTGTTAATCTTAAATTAGGGAATGTAAATACACATTGCTTCTTCCTTGCAGATTATCCATCTTCCAAGACTCAAAGTGTGCCTTTACAGTTTCAGGAAAAGTCCAAGATACTTTGAAAGCCTTAACAACGAAAGCCCAAATCTCTGCAGCATGAGGAGTGAGGACAATGCACAAAATTTACACGTTACCCAAAATCTGCACTTTGAGGTAATTAAAGAACCGTTTTTTTGGGGACCAGCCTTTTTTTGAGGGGACCATGGTTTTATTTTGGGTAAAGACATTAGAAGTAATTCTAGGTCACCCCATATCTAGTTATTTATTTAATACCTAATCTACCCTCTTAATTAATTTTAGGTTATGATTAGTGAAATGATTTAGTTAAAAACAATTAGTGAGATTAAATTAAAAGATGGGTTTATTATTAGTTGAGTAGAATTATTGTGAGAGTAGAGTTAGAGAAGATGAAGGAGAAAAACATGAAAAATATATTATTTTTTTTTTCCAATTCACCCCCTTTGAGTATTCAAATAATGGATTTTATCAACCACAACCGGAGGAAGAGTATTTGGGTGAACAAGTATGTTCCAAACTTAGATAATGTATGTTGAATTGGTAAAAACTTCCCCAAAAATGTAAGATTTTGAACTGGATTTTGAACAGTTCGGCTATTTTATATGAAGAACAAGTAACCAAACTCATCTGAAGGTGTAGTTCGGTTGCTTTGTGAGGATGAAAAAGTAACCGAACTCATCTCGAATGTGTAGTTCGGTTGCCTTGGGAGATAAACAAGTAACCGAACTAGTTTGAAGGTGTAGTTCGGTTGCTTGATCCAAACACGCAGTTCTGCGAACTCCATATTAATGGAAGCTCGACATGCGGCATTATGTTCGGTTGGTTTGCAACTAATCAGAACTTTACGTACAAATAAATTTTAAACAAGTGTATAAGGTTCGGTTGGTTACTTAAACAACATGCTTTTGCGATCCAACCGAACTAAGTTTAATAAGTTCGGTTGTTTCGCAAACTTGAGATCAATTGCACAACCAACCGAACTTAACAAACAAAAATTTCTTATGTTTTTAACCGTAGAGTTCGGTTACATGGAAGTTTTAAGATTTTTGCGAAATAACCGAACAAAGTTGATAGAGTTCGGTTATAAAATAAATAAAAATAATGGGAAAAACAGTAAGGTTCGGTTACATGGCAAATTTTTTTCTTATGTTTTTAACCCTAGAGTTCGGTTACATGGCAGTTTTATACATTTATGCGAAACAACCGAACTCGTCGATTCGACAACATAGTTATAAAGCATATAAAACCGAACTCATCTGAAGGTGTAGTTCGGTTGCTTTGTGAGGATGAACAAGTAACCGAACTCATCTGAATGTGTAGTTCGGTTGCCTTGTGAGAGGAACAAGTAACCGAACTCAACACTGTAACCTCCATTAAACCTCTCCACAACTTCCATTTTCAACTCATTTTGATGATTACTTCTCATTTTTTCAACGAAAAACAAACGACAAGTAATGGGTTTGTGAGAATATCTTTGCTAAAGATTTAAATTAAGCTATATATATATATAGAGGTGGTGGTGGTTGTTGGTGGTGGTGGTAATCGGTGGTTGGTGGTGGTGATAATCAGAGGTGGTGGTGGTGGTAATCGGCGGTGGTGGTGGGAGGAGGTGGTGGTGGTAATCGGCGACGGTGGGCGGTGGTGATGGTCGGAGGTGGTGGTGGTAGTAATCGGCGGTGGTGGTGGGAGGAGGTGGTTGTTATATATAGAGTGAGAGAGAGGTGGTTATTAGGTTGGTTTTAAATTAAATTAGGTTAAAGGTAGGTTAGTAATTTCAACGCATTAGGACACCCCTTATAACTAGAGGGAAGGTGGCCTAATAAGACCATGGTCCCCTCAAAAAATCCATGCTCCCAAAAAATGGTTCTAATTAAACTGCACCACCCACCAACTAATACAGAATATAGATTCGAACCGGATACCATGGGGATTGGGCGGGAGATAGAGAAACCCAAACCTTAGCTCGTCTATTCATCTAGGCCCAACCCAACTACGACATATTACATGCGAATTTAAACTCTCATTGCCCTGATTTCACTACCAACAAATTCATTGCCTTGATTTCACCAACAACAAAATCTTTTCAGAGAAACAAAAAGAAGAGAAAAAATCACCAGTAAATTCCTTTCTCAGTCATGGAAAATTTGATAACAACATACAAAAACGATGGCGATACAGATGATACCTCTGGTAAGAACAAGAATCATGTTCCGAGTGATAAACTCACACCCGACGAAACCCTAGCGCCTGTCTCTGAAGCCATCGTTACCAAAAACAACATAAGTTCTTCCCCGAATCAAGAATTTAATGATAAACCCGAAATAAGCGTGTATGTCGAATTAACTATAGATGAAAATCTAACTCAGAATCAACAATTATCCTCTGAAAAAGTTACAACTACTCTTTCAGATGACGAAGATGAAGAAGATGATGATAACCCTAGAAAAAAGAGAAGATCTCTTTCTTCATCCCAAGATAATGATCAATTAACAGATAATCAGGTAGAAGAAAAAGATGAAGAAGAAGAAGAAGGAGAAGAAAAATCTGAACAAATTCTTGTTCCATCGTCAACAGCACCAACAGTGAAGAAACCTAAGAAGAAAATAAGTAAAGCTAATAATGTTTGGACAAAACCAACCTCCAGAAAGGGCAAAAAGAAGAATAATAATCGCAATGTGGTTTCTGCATCTGAAGATACTGTTTTGATTACTCCGGTTTCTCGATTTCCTGATAAGAATGATGATTCAGTAGACATGAAGATATGTCTATCTAAGGTGTACAAAGATGAGAAAATTGAATTAAGTGAAGATAGACTATCGGCTGGAAGTACTAAAGGGTATAGAATGGTTAGGGCAACAAGAGGGGTCGTTGAAGGAGCTTGGTATTTTGAAATTAAGGTTCTAAAACTTGGGGAGACTGGACATACTAGGTTAGGTTGGTCTAGTGATAAAGGAGAATTACAGGCACCTGTTGGGTACGATGAATATAGTTTTGGGTATAGAGATGTGGATGGAAGTAAAATTCACAAAGCTCTTAGGGAGAAATATGGGGAAGAAGGTTATGTAGAAGGTGATGTAATTGGTTGTTATATTAATCTGCCTCAGGGAGGTTTATATGCTCCAAAACCAGTGCATTTGTTTTGGTATAAAGGCCAGAAATATTCTTCAACACTGGAGGAAAAGGATAAGGAAGAGGCGACCAAAGTGGTACCTGGTGAGTGATTACTGTTTAGATTTTCATTTTCCCTTGCTGCGTTGCATTGCCTTACTATAGCAGAGTATTGCTTGTTGATAGTTTTTTCTTATGCTTTTGTATTGTTTGGTTGTTTGAATTCTACCAAAAGTTAGCTCTCTACCTACAAAATTTACCTGTTTCTTTGGCGACCAGTTTTTGTTGAACTTATTGTTAATCTTTGGCAAATAAACTAATTCAGCTTATTGTCTCAACTGCATCCGGCAGTATAAAAAATATGCTTCATATGTATGGTATAGATGAGTTATTCATGTGAAGCCATGTTAGATGGTTATTGACTTGATAGGAAGTACTGCCTAATCAATAAGTTTCAGTCACCGGATAGTATTGCCAACAGAACTCTTGAATTTCTGTTTCTGTTCTTAATTCCCCTAACCTATGGTCCCAGTGGTATAAGGTTGTGTTCTTTCAACCAGGAGTATAATTTGGTTGTTTGTTTTTTTTAACAGGAAGTGAGATATGTTTCTTCAAGAATGGAATATTGCAAGGTGTCGCTTTCAAGGATCTGTCCGGGGGTCGCTACTACCCTGCTGCGTCTATGTATACGCTCCCTAACCAACCCAACTGTACCGTCAAGTTCAACTTCGGCCCTGATTTTGAATTCTTCCCCCAAGAATTTGAAAATCGTCCGGTCCCCACTGCGATGATTGAAGTTCCTTATCAGCAAGTTGATGCTAGAATGGAAAATGGTGAATCAGTTGGGAAGTAATAGTGGCAGAGCTTCCTTTTAAACATGGTATCCTAGTATGGCCAAGGTGTGCACTAGTCTTCACAATTTAAGGTCTCTTTGTTCATTTCATATACCATGGCAGTCATTATAGATTTAGATGATGGAAAGTTTTCTTCGGGTGAAAGCTGACTTAGGCTGGTCGTCTTTTTCATGCCTAGTAAAAATGTTACTTAAAAAAAAAAAAAAAAAAAATATTTATCTTCTTTTGTTGACAGTCTTGAGTCTATGAGTTGAGTTGATTTTTATTATATAATCATTAAACTAAAAATATCACCATTCGTTCATCTTTGGTTTCATAATGATCTCCGGCCCTGTCTGCATAAAAATCACATCGCAACTAGGTCTGCTGGAACTAGACATGCCAAGCATAGCCATCAAGCTGTATATGTAGTCAGAAGCCTTGCTCGATAAACTCCAGCAGGCCCACTCTGCATGAATATTTTGCAACATTATGCAAGCCAAGGGAGTCGGGGTTTTCTCCGGAGCAAGGAGGTTTTAGTCGATTTGTGCTTATAGAATAGAATTACTATTTGGTTTAATTAGCTCCGTTATTCAAGTGTCCGACTCAAAATTTGATCATCATTAATTAGCTCTGAGAATGTTTTAGTTGCTCTAGCGAATAAGATGATAGTGATGGGAGATGCCCCTAGCAAACATATGAACTGTCAACTATTGTTGTATATTGAAATGCACTCCTGAATCACAATCGACGTTAATTGTTATCTGGGCGAATGAATGTACACACACTTTCGGCTATCATGTATTATGGGAGGGCCGACTATGATCCCCCATGTTTAAAGCGGCTCAATAGCTGCAGCCATTGCAAGTTTGAAAAAAATTTGGAACTAATTTTCAACAAGTTAAATCTAAAGAAAAATTTGTAACAGTAATATCAAGGTAAGTTTCATATTTCAGTTTGAGAAAATGGAGAAGTTACCTAATGACATAATGCTACATATACTATCTCGTTTACCTCACCAAACCATGATCTACAGCAAACTAGTTAGCAAACACTGGAGAGATATAACAAGTAATATCCAGGTAAGTTTCATCTTTCAGTTTGAGAAAACTGGTTTCAAACTCTGTTATGGAGGTGGAGAGCAATACGATGGTATTACTATGCAGCAGGGATATTACTCTCACAAAACACTTCTGGAAATCGATGATAATCATCTGTCGTCTACTGAGCTAGAACCCCTACTGTCTTACATGGTTGGTTCGTGTAATGGTTTGGTTTGTTTCTCGGTAAAGGGAAAGTCCTCTCGTGCGCGTGATCCCATCTACATCTGCTAAACCTACGCAATATCGCATATTCGCAATACAAATATGCACTAGAAGCAGCTGCTAAAAAACAAGTGCTACTAAACCAAACAAGTGCTACTAAACCTACGCAATATCGCATATTCGCAATACAAATATGCACTAGAAGCAGCTGCTGCGCTTAAGACTGGGCTTGTTGGGCCTGTGATCTGGTTAGAATTTAGGGTTTTAGCAAGACAACCACTATATATAAAGAGAGTTGGCGGAAATCTTTCTTTCCACACTCTTATTCTCATCAAACAATACCCTCGCCGTCTTCTCCACCTTTCTTTCCCACTTTGTAAATCTACTGCTACTATGTAATTAAAAAAAAAATTCTTTGCAAAATTAGAATAGAAGAGATAAATTAGATATTTGAGAATCCAATCTCACATATAACAACACAAATGTACCAGTTTCAGCATAATGATATCTCCACTCAAAAATATTTCATTCTTCTCATCATCATTTTCAGGAGCTTGCAATATTTGTCATCAAGACTTATCCTCTTAGAGCAAATCCTATGGGTAGTGTAACCCTTTCATTTTGAAAGGGTCACTACCAATTTGGCCTAATTTGCTCCCACTATGGTAAGTGAAAGGGTGCATTTTGGCCCCAAAACGTTCAACCACTCGTTCAGCTGAACGAGTGGTTGGTAGTGTAAAACTTTACGGGAGACTGTCTCCCGTAAAGAAAATAACAAGAAACGGAGACTGTCTCCGTTTAAAATAAAAGAAATTTTCTTACGGGGAACTGTCTCCCGTAAGAGTTTTATTTTTCTATTAAACGGGAGACCGTCTCCCGTTTATTTTGTTTTTAAGTAAAAAACGGGAGACAGTCTCCCGTTTAGTATTTGAATAAATTTTGGCCAACGGCTACATTTTAGCCTATAAATCCCACACCTCCAACTATTTTCTCTTCATCCCACTCCCGCTCAACTTCTTCTACTCCATTTTTGTTTTTAAGTTTTCTTCTTCATTTCGATTTCACACTCTCTATCCATGTCTTCTTCACCAACACCGACTCCTTCAACCCAAATTGCTCAAAAAGGTCGTAGGAAGCAACAAATTAAGTTTAATACGGATGAAGATGTAGCTCTTTGTGAAGCACATATAGCAATAAAGGGTGATGGTAGTGTTGGTGTTGGTCAAGGAAAAACCAAATATTGGGATCGAATTATTCCATTATTTATCGAGAAAACGAAAGGTAACCCAAATGTTAGAGACAAAACTAGTTTAGAAAACCGAATATACCAAATAAAGAAAGAAATTAAGTTATTTGTCGGCGTTCTTGGAAAACTATATCGAGGTGGACGAGTAAGTGGCTATGGACAAGAGCACACGGTATGTATTTTTGTTTCATACGTATTGCTCATTATGTTTGTAAATGAATACTAATATGAAAAGTTTACATTGTAGTTGATACGTGGTCGGTGTGAGTTTCACAAGATACATGGGAGACCCTTCATCCTTGATGAGTGCTACGAGGTATACAAGAGTGAACCCGGTTATGATTACACCAAATATGTCGATATACCCCCGCTACCCCCACCACCCGTGGTCCAAGTTGTTGATGATTTAGGTGTCGATGGTTTCCATGGTGCGGACGATGTCGAGGAGGAAGAGACGGGAGTAGATGTTAATACGGGTGACACTCAAGAAAAAAAGAAAAGGGGACCCGGGAAGAAAGCTCTTCAAGCTCTTAAACAAGCAAAATATCAATGTGGTACTTCAAGTGGTTCCATTGAATCCAACTTTAGTGAAACCAATGAGAGAATGTTAAGTTATTTGAAAGAGCAAGAAGAACAACTAAAAGAGGAAAATATGAGTCGAATCAAAGAAAAGAAAAAGGCTCGTGTGGAAAGAATCATGATGGCGGATATTTCTAAGTTATCTAGTGCCGGCCAAGCTTGGGTTGAACGTAAACAAAACAAGATACTAGAGAAAAGGAACTTGATGGAACAAGATAGTAGCGATGATGAGTAATGGGTAATATGGTTTATGTTTTCCAAGTTTTAATTTTATTTCTATTACTATTGTTTTCCTTGTTGTAATTTCCTTTCAACTAAAAGATTGTTACCAAAATAAACACATTGTCCAAACAACTAAAAGAAACTAACTTTAATTACCTTGCGCTTCCTCCGCATGTTCATTACCAAACATCTCCCAAACATGATTTGTCAATCTTAGTCGAAGATCATTATACAAGGGTTCATGTCTTAACTCGTGATAGTTAACGGCTTCGCGAGGTACAATATCACGGTAAACCCTATAGTCTTCATCTCCAAAGGTTCTCCATGCCCCATCTCGCCTCTCATTTTGAATTATCATGTTATGCAATATCACACAAGCCAACATTATGAATTTTAAGTCTTCTTCATCCCAGTATTCAACCGGACCTCTCACTATATGCCATTTTGCTTGTAGAACCCCGAATGCACGCTCAACATCTTTCCGACACGCTTCTTGCATCTTGGTATAACATTTTTGTCTTTCATTTATTGTTCTTTTGTAAGCTTGCACAATAGTACATAACTTAGGATAAATCCCATCGGCCAAGTAGTAACCCATATCAAATCTTCCACCACCTGCTTGAAAATCAACTTTTGGAGCTGCCTCAGAAAAGATGCCATCGAATAATGGAGATGAGTTAAGTACATTAAGATCATTATTTGATCCGGGACTCCCAAAATATGCATGCCAAAACCACAAATCATAAGTAGCAACCCCCTCTAACACTATCGTCGGTTCACCTTTATAAGATGCATAATATCCTGCCCAAGACGAAGGACAGTTCTTCCAAGGCCAATGCATGCAATCCACACTCCCAAGCATACCCTAAAACCCCTTGCTTTATTCTCGGCTAAAATGCGATTAGTGTCATCTTGGTTTGGAGTGAGCAAGTACTCCCCACTATAACGCCTAACTATGTTCCTAACAAATCTCTTCAACTACATATATAGGGTTGTTTTACCCATTCTCACATAATCATCTATGGAGTCGGCCGACCATCCCGTAGCAAGTAACCTAAGACAAGCAAGAGTTTTCATATGTGGAGAATGTCCCGGAATACCTAGTGCATCTATTCCTTGAGGCCACCGTGTGTCCATTTCACACAAATCATCTTTAATCTTAAGAAACAATTCTCTTCTCATACGTAAACGGTCATGAAAATTCTTTTCCGAATAAGTAAGTTTACCACCAAGAAAATAATCACGCATCATAATAGCATCGTGAAGAACCCTATTCCTAATAGCGAACGTCTTCTTTTTACCTCAGCCGGTTCGGGTTGTTGAGTCATGAGAGCAATTGATTGTTGCAACATTAACGTACTCACCACCATCGCCCCATTAGTTCGTCTCCTACTCCGTCTAGAAATGACATTGTCATCCGATTCCGTGTCACTCATTGTACCTACAAAAGAATTTAAAACCAATTAGGATCACCAAATAATGTCGATATAAAAATGTCGATATACAAAATATAACATATTACTTAAGCCAAAAAAATACATTCATTTTTAAACAAGAATGTAACCAAAATAACATTCATCTTTAAAACAAGAATGTAACCAAAATAACATTCATTTTTAAAACAACCAAGTCTACAAAATAACTTTCATTCACTACTTCAGTAGGTCCGTAAACCACTGTCCACTCCAGTTAGTTGATTATTGAGGAGGAACTTGAGTATCAGTAACAATATCCGGAAAAACTTGATTGGAAGACCCGGAACTTGAGTTTCATTCACAATATCCGGATAAACTTGATCGGAGGAGCACCCAACAATTGGAGCATAACGGTCTTGTGATCTCGAAGGAGGTTCGTAGAATTTCATTCTCACTTCGAAGCAACTCATTCTCTCTTTCAAGGATCTCGAACCCGACTTCTAAGGTACTCAAGCTCTACATTCTCATTTTCCTTTTGAGCTCTTACATTTTCATACACGTATGAACTTGTTTGCATAGGAGGAGGGTATGGAACATGAAATTGAGCTTGAGATGATGAGGAAATGTTGTCACGATTCCGTCCTCGAAGCAATATTGGCTCCTCCTTTGCAAAGTATGCACCAACTGAAACTTTAGACCACCATTTTTCATACTCCTCAATAGTTGCAATCGTATTGGGTAGTCTAGAAGTCCTCGTACCTTTGCACTTCTCACGATACTTGCAATTCATTCGTACCATTTCTTTTTGTGGAGGTGGGTAAGGTGGAATACCTAATACCCTAAGCACTTGAAGCAAACATCTCTCTCCCAAGTACCTATAGCCTTTATCATCTTCAATATCCAAGAATACACATCATTTCTTTGACAACCTCTTTGAATATCTTAGGACTTCATTATTAGCATGCTCACTTCCAAGCCATGGCTGCCATGTTGTTCCATTCATTGACCTATTCTCCAATTGCTTACGAGCAATAGAAATTGAGTGTCTTCCCATATCCCTTTGAACCTCCGACTTGTTTCCCTTGTTAAACACCTTGATTTTTGGCCATAAATCATTCCAAACCGGTGGATTTCCTTCAATTTGGGGAGCCAAAGTGTGGAAATAATAGTAAAACCAATACTACAAAAAAATATGAAACGAAAAATCAATATATAACATTTAAGGAAATATAAACATTAAATTGGTTTAAGATGTAAAATGAGCCATATGTACATACCTCTAAGATCATCCACATGCCGTTGAAAGACTTCAATTTGCTACTAACCTCGCCCAAAGATTTATAAAGACAAGCCAATGTGGGAGATCCCCAATCAAACCTAATTGTGTTTTCTAAGTTCTCAAAGTTACATAACCATCCTACCTTTGTGGTAGATACACTATTAGGCATAAGCACTTGACCAATCATCCATAAAAGAAAAACCCGAACAATTTCATCCCAATATGGTTCCATAGCGACTCCACCCTTTCCTTGAAATGTTTTCAACCAATCACACAAGTCTACACATTTGATACCACCACTTCTCTTCTTCAAATATGAGAATACATCAAGACCATGAGTTATCCTTTCCCCATTATCACCAATTTCTTCTTCATTATCACTCGGTTCTTGAGTTTCATCAATTCCGTCTAGTGCTTTCCTCCTTTCCGCGGCTTTCTTTTCCCTTTCTTTTCGAAAATAAGTTGAACTAAATTTGGCAAAAGGTTTTCCACATACTCCACACAAAGTTCCCTATTATCCTTCACACACCAATTAATATATTGTAGACTAACTCCGTTTCCTACTTCTATACCCGTCAACCAAGTGAAGTCATTGGGTGTGAGTCCTATTTCAAATGTAGGAAAATGAAACGTGTTTGTGGATTTCCAAAAGCGCTCAACAATTGCGTGTGTGAGTTGTTGATCATCTTTCGAAACATTAATCTCTAGTAACCGTCCCAATCCACAATTGTCTATAAACGATTTACATCTATCATTTTGGCATACAATTTCATACATGTTATTCATATTACTCCAACCACCCCTAAAATACATCCAAGGTTCATCATCTTCCATGTTAAGTGTGTTGCAAACATGATTTTCTTCACTTCTAGATGACACACTAGTATAATCCATTGTTTCTATAGGAACCCTAAAACACATACCATGAATTGTCTATTAAAATTAAACTAAATATCATAAATCAATAACATTCAAAAAAAATGAATTGGGTTCATTGTTCATACCTTCAATTAGACGAATTTGCTATCAATTTGCTCCAAACCTTGAATCAGAGGAATTGAAAAAAAACAAATTAGCATCTTATCAAAAACTCAATATATATTGAAATTGAAAGGAAAAAACACTAAAATTAAGGGTTAGTAACTCACCCGATTCGTTAATCATACTTCTCTACGAATTTAGCTTGATTTATGTAAGTTTTAGGGTAAGTTTAGTAATGGAGAAGAAGGGGGAAGAAAAATGGAAGTGAAGAAGAAGAAAAATGGGAGAAAACTCGTCTCCTGGATGTTTTGTGGATTTACAAAACAAACGGGAGACGGTCTCCCGTTTTTATTTTCTTTTAAAACCTTACGGGAGACTGTCTCCCGTAAAGTTTTGAAAAACTTTCTTACGGAGACCTGTCTCCCGTAAGGTTTTCAAAAAATTTCTTACGGGGGACAAGTCCCCGTTCGAGTCCCTACTTTGTTTTTGCCCATAGTGGCTAGACTCGTTCATATGGGTGAGTAGTCTTCCATATGGGTGAGTTAGTCTCACTTTGGAGACTACCCATAGGAGATGCTCTTATAAGTCATTATGTTTACATTTTTGCTTTTGTGAAAAGCTTTTTGGCTATGTAATTTTATTTAAAAGGTTTTTAGGATTGGTGGTGAAGTGTAATGGAACTAAATGATCCGCATATGTTAAATAGGAATCAGTTTCTGTAATAATAATTTTTCCAAATGGTTGTCCTGTGAAGCAACATGGTTTTTCGTATAATCAGTTTATGTGTTCTCTGAATGACCTCCATTGAGGATTTTCATTTAGTATATAAACATCCGTCCCGTCCGGTATTCAACATTGTTAACATCTTGAAAATGGGTTCTGTTTTAATGGAGATGGTGTTAGAGGTGATGCATCGTAATGTCCTCTCAATAGATTTGCTGCCATTGCGTGTTTGATACACGTGGATGGTTTAAATGGCTAAATATATATTAATTCCCAGTCGAGGCATATCTTCCGAGTGCGTGCACACTCCTTAACGAGTGTATATTTCACATTTTAGTCTCTACCATTGATTTAATTTAGGGAGTTATGTAACGAGGGTCGTGATTCTAAACATAGAAGGTGATGGGGCCATCCGTTAAATAATCAACCAATCAGAGGAATATGTGAAATATACACTCATTAGAGGAGTGTGAACATATTTGCACTCGTACCTTCAACTTTAGTGGACTCAAACTATGACAACCACTAGTCCGAATCACTTTCAAAAACTCATAATCTTATCTTATTCAGCAGAAACTATAACTAATTGTTCCAACACATTGCGGTGCTTGTGAAGACCGCTATTTGGAGGAGGGGGAACCCATACAAGGCTTGCCCAGAAGAATTTTTGCTAGTAACTATTCTTACGCCGGCTCTCCGCAATGCAGATAATGAACTGCAGGGTTGTGTTGGACTTGCAATGGATAGAGCCAAGGAACTTCACCACATTCTCACCTACTTACAAACAGCTAACAGTTTTGGCTCATAAATTATGGAAACTGTTTATACCATAACCAAAAATGCCACATAATGGGCCCAGTTGGAGCTTGAATCATCTTTTGGCCCTCATCCAATCCCTCTAACCAGTCAACCAAAGCAGCCCACCAGCATGCCAAGTATTACAATGACCGGTCAACGGTCAAAGTCAACACTCGATCCAAAGTCAACCGTTGGTCAACTGTCAAAGTCGGGTTGCTCGTCGCACCTCCAGACCAAATACTCATCCATAAGCACTGCCAACCAATTCCCGGCCCAGGTTCTACGCCTCACTTTGTCATCCAGTCTCTACCCATGCGATCACTATTCCACGGCCGGTGTCCACCAATATCACCACCATCATTCATGCGGGAATTTATTCAAAGAAGCATGCAAACATTTCATGCGAAATTGAAGATGGAGGCATGCGGAGTTAATTCCAGCATGTCATGCGAGAATTTAAGATGGAGCCATGCAATACTTATTCCCGGCGAGTTTCATACATGCAACAATAATTTCAAAGGTTCATGCGGAATTGAAGAGGGAGGCATAAATGACAAGTTAGTGCCATTTAAGTTATATTGAAATTGTGTATACAATTGTATAAATAGTGAGAAGCAAAAATGAAAAAGGTGGTAGCCAATATGAGGGAGAGAAAATGAGATTGTAATTCAAACATCAATGAAAAATTACTCCCCAAGGGGATTCACCCGTGGATGTAGGCAACCGCGCCGAACCACGTAAAACCTGTGTCAATTTATTTTATCTTCAATTCGTCTCCTAACCCTAAAAACACACCAAATCTTCCATTCATCGTGTTTCGTGCCCAAGAGTAATTTTAGGTACAAACAGAAACTCTGTTATTGTTTTACATGAATTGCACTACTATCTCATTATGTAATAGTTAAGGAGGCTCGTTCACATCACCATTGTATGGCAATCTTATATTAAAAAGTCAAAGTAGTGTAAATAGATGTTTATCGGTATGCAAGAAGTTCCTAATGATGTATGAATCGCAGCATCATTTGGATTGTAGCCGCATACAATCCCTTCCTTTCCTTCTTTTTTTCTTGAATCAATAAATTCGGCACTACCACTTTTAATCTATTTGCGAGAAATTTAGATAAAATTTGTAAATGGTACTTACCAAACTAATAGGCCGAAAGTCCTTCAACTCAACTGCTGCGTTTTTCTTCGGAATCAACGAAAGAAACGTACAATTTAATCGCCAATCAACACCTCCTTTCTCATTAGACTCCCCCACAACCTTCATGAAATCGACCTTAATAACATCCTATGATGCTCTATAAAATTCAATAGGAAATCCATCGGGCCTTGGGGACTTGTTCAACTTGGAAGGTCTGACGGTTGAAAGAATTTCATCTTCTGAAATTTCTCTTTCAATCCATATGTTCTTTGTCTCAGAAATGCCAGAAAAAGTGAACTCATCCAAGTGCACAAACTCCTCCGGGTCCCTAGAGTATAGCTTTTCATAAAAATCAATGACTTCTTTCTTGGTACGATCTTGACATACTACCTCCTCCTCTTCGATCTTTAACTTAATTAAACATCGCATTTCTTCTTCTATGACCGTTTGCAATTTTGTGGAAAATCTTTGAATTCCTATCTCCATCCAATAGCCATTGAGATTTAGTTATAGATTTCCACCCCTTCGTTATCATCAATAGCACTTCATTGTATGACCGACGAAGAACAACCCTTTTTCAGAACTCAACATCAGAAATTGGAGCAGCAACTTGTTCTCTTTTGTCAAGAATATCGATTAGTACTTCCAGGTCTCTCAACTTCTTATCCAAGTTGCCGAAGACTTCCTTACTCCAACTATTTAAAATTGACTTTAGCATTTGCAACTTCTTGGCGAATATAGAGCTAGGAGAACCCTCAAAACACATACTATTCCACCAGAAAACATCAAATCTTT
The DNA here is from genome assembly GCA_023531295.1 of Papaver armeniacum. Lineage (NCBI taxonomy): Eukaryota > Viridiplantae > Streptophyta > Magnoliopsida > Ranunculales > Papaveraceae > Papaver > Papaver armeniacum. The sequence goes on along the minus strand of JAJJWW010013832.1, from coordinate 488,184 downwards.
GAAACAAGGATGCTCAAACCAGAAAATTTCAACTTTAAACGGAAAAGGGCCAAAAACAATACCACCACTTCTTAGAGAAAGGGCGAGTGATCCGACACTTTCCTTGTAAGAACACATTACTCCATTAAAGGTAATTTGTCCTCCCACTCTCCACTAACAACAAATCTGTCCAACCTGCAATAGTCTGCATATCTGACCAAGTAAACAAACTTCCATTCAACGGCAAGTCGCAGATCTCATGTCTTCACAAAAAATAGTCCAACCTACTCATATTGACATATGAGACAGTGTGAGTATTTTTTTCTAAGGCAACTCTAATAACATTAAAATCTCCCCCTATACACCAAGGTAACTCCATCCACTTTGATCTCACCTCAACTCGGCCCATACTCTCGTTTTATCTGCATTCCCTGTTGGACCATAAACATTCGTAAGAACACAATCAAACCATCACAAATCCTCGTTCCTCTGATGGATAAACAATGGGTTTGCGCGAACACCTCTATACAATTGAACATAGCATCATCCCATACTGTTAGCATCCCCCGAGACGCCCCAATCAAATTGACTGCAACCCATTGATGCATACCTGAACCCCAAACACCTCTGACTATGGAATCAGTCATATCTCCATCTTCCTTTCTTGAATAAAAATCACAACAACTTTCTCAAATTTCACAACAGAACTAATAGCAGTATCTCTGCTCTCAGTACCCAAACCTCTAATATTATAGCATAGGATGTTAAAATCCATTAAAAACAATCACCCCCTCATTTGATACTAACCTTGCACCTTCTTTTTCTTTATCAAAATAACTCTTCTAACAATTTCACTAGTGAATTTCTTTTCTATATGTGATTCGATTTGAGGAGATAATAAGAAGTTTTGACTATACATATCATCCAACCAAGAATCCCCAAAAAATTGAGGACAGAAAACCCTAATAGACATGTTACCTGTAAAATTTGATTCCAGCTTATATGCTTCAACGTGAATATCCACGATTCTTCGATCATCCACCCTCCGTCTCTCGTCTTTATCCTCTTTCCGACATTCCGATGAGCCCTTCTTAGCAATTACTTCTTCTTTTTCCGACCCCACTTCAGCGGCCAATCCATGGAGAAAAAACTTAAAAAACCTCCCTAGCTTGAATCTCCTATGACAGAAAACCTTTCTGATCTTCAATTTTCCTTTTACTCGCCAATTAAATTCGTCTCTGCACCCATTCCACATTTCATCCCTAAGAGCTTCTCCAATGGAATGTATTTGAAGATAAATGTCTAAGTCCACATAGGATAGACATTCATTTTCCCTAAAAATCTTCTCCAAGCCAACTTTTTAAATCAATGTGAAAATGGCATGGCTTAATTTTTGTAAGACATTGTCAAGGTGAATGTCAAGTTTTAGACATTCACCTTGACAATGTCAAGCTATCCTAGTAAGCTTTTGCTTCCTAAAATTAATTCTAATATATTAAATAACCCTTTTTAGGTGTAATAAAATCTAAAACTTACTAAAAATAAAAAATACATTTAATTCATAAAAAATCACCAACAACACCATTGGAGATGAGATGTTTTTCCCCCTAAATTTAATGGAAAATTGAAATGAGGATATGGTGTTTGGGTTGCCACCTAAGAAACACACACAACCACCATTGGAGAAGCTCTAACAACTTCGTTATCATCTATCCCAATTTCTGTACAGGGATTAGAAGCTTTAGGCACCTCTAATATTACTGGGGCACCCATGATGACAACTATAAGTGGTATCGCTGGGCTATTAGAAAAATCACGAAATGAGCATTGGCCCATCTTCTGAGCCCAAATGTAACCCGATGTCTCCCTGTTCTAATGGTTCAAAATTCAAGTCACATAGGACCTCTTTGGTATTTGAAGGAAAGGAAGAACATCTTCGCAAAACCTAGACTCACATCTAGGGCTGCACATGGGCGTGTATGGACGGGTATAAGCTCAAACCAACATCGCACCCATAGGCTGCTAGTTCTTTTTTTCATAACCAACCCACAAACAGCGGGCGGGTTTTGTTACCCACCCGCTGCGGGTAGGGCGGGTTTGGGTTTAAACCCGCAATAATTAGATATGATCCAAAAATTAAATATACTGATCAGGGGGAGGAGGAGTTCGCTATAATCTGCTGCACCACATTGAAATTTTCAAGATTACAATCCATGGAGTCCGCTTTAATATATTTCATGACGCGTGCAGCTAATTATAGTGATAGCAAATCGAATACGCTTCTGTTTTATTTTTGATGGTAAAGAAATCTCTGAATGTTAAGAAGGCCAGCTCTTAAATTAGCACCTATGTGGATATGTTCACACACAAGACACCAACAACCATTGAAAACGTGAAGTCTCTCGGAGAAAGGGACAAAAGAGGTGGTCTAGGGAGCGAGCTGAACTTCTCAAGGCTAGTGAAGGATTAACTGTAATCAACGGTGTATATTGAGCGGGTTTTTCGGGCGGGTATGGGCGGGTATGACCTAAAACCAACCTCGCACCCACACACAGCGGGTTTTTTTTTTTCTTAACCAACCCCGCACCCGCAACGGGCGGGTATGGACATAAAACCCACGGGTTTAGCGGGTACGGGCGGGTATGGATATCGTGGGTGGGTCTTGTGCAGCCCTACTCACATCATAAGAAAATCCTCTCCGCTCTAGATCACCATCCAACGCTGCATATGAACTCCTAGAAATAAGACAAGCATCTTCGCAAAACCCCATTGGACTTAACCGAAAAAACTTTAAGAAGTATACAGTCCGTGATAACTCTTTTTCCTAGCAAGATAGAGTCAGACACCATGTTACATTGATTTCCTAGGTTTACAGAATTCTTAGCTAGACCATTAAATGTTGAATTCATATGTTGGGTTGAATGTAGTTCTCGATGTTGGCAAAGTATTTGCCACCTAAAAGTGAGAAGATGTTTCTACATGACTAGTCTCTGTCTCATTAATAAGCTCTAACATGGGCGGTATAGGCGTTGAACTTGTAGGTACTGCATAAAGTTCTGCATATGTTGAAGACTTTCTTGATGGGACTTGACGAATGAATAGTTTTTAAAATATCAAATTCAGGACTTTGCTGCCCTCCTGACGTTGAAACAGCACCATTGATATTCCTAGATCAGTAGATTGCCTGAGCTCAGTTACGGAGATGGAGTGGCTTCAGGTACCCTGTTGCCCTTCATCTTATCATGCTTCTCTGCTGGTGTTTTAAACGGAGATTCTTGGATGCTATCATTAATTGTGAGGAAATGGGTCCTTTGCTTAGAGATCTGCCACCTTTAGATTATTTATTGGGGTCTGTGATTTATTCCGTCTAACGAATGACATGTATTTTTATGACTGACCGGATTTTGGTGATGTTAAAGCTGAGTGATTACAAACTACGTGTATCTGAACCATTTATCCTTCAACTGAAATAACAGAAACTCGCATTCTTCTGGGGATTTTTCGCATTTTCTTCAATAGATTGAGCTCATAAGAGCTGACCTTGTGCTCTCTCAGGAGGTGAACTTTCGATCAGCATTGTCTGGTAATCTTAAATTATGAACTAACAGCAATTTAAATAGATATTTATCGGCTGTATTCCATTAGTTCAGTTTGTACATAACATAACAAATAATAACATCAGTAGAATTGATTATAGAACATAACATTAGTCAAAATTAGTCTTAAATTATGATAATCATTGAACTGCTTTTCATTCATATACAAACTGAAAAAGGATCTGTAATATATAACGGGTGGAAGACTAGATTTAGATGAGATGGGCTTACTAATACAAAATCAAATAAAAAAAAATTAAGCTTCTCCATCTTAAAGTATCTGATGATGTGGGAATCCACTATTTCAAGCCTAGCTGAAATGGAAAAGAGATGCGCCAATAAGATGCTTCAGATGTTAAGCATGTAAAATATTTGAGAGGAGAAATCATTATGCTACGATTTGTTGTTGTTGTGGATGCTGAAGAATCAAACATGAATTTGTTTCCATTGATGAACTTAGTGGTGCACATCTGTTGGCTGTTTGGATTATTCTGAAGATAGATGTGCTGAAGAATCCGCCATGGATTTGTTTCCATGGATCTGTTGGCTGTTTGTTTTATGCTTCTCTACTCAGATTTGGGAGAATTGGGGATAAACTATTCTTTTTATAGGGCTTAGAGATCTGCCCTCTCATATTAGGGTAAATTGCTCTTAACAATATGAGTATGGGCTTGTTGGGCCTGAAGTGCTTGATCCAGTTATATCTTAGGGTTGAGGAAGATGGCCACCATATAAAGAGAGGTACTTAGGAATCTCTTTCAATCCACATTCTCATTCTCAAAAAATAACCTCGGCGTCTGCTCCACCTCTCTTTCTCACTTTGTAGATCCACTCCTACTGTCGAAAGAAATTATTCTTTGCAAGATGATAATAGAATATTTGTCCTCACTTTTGAGAATCCAATATCACAAATGAATCAGTTTCACCGTAATGGTATCTCCTCTCAAAACTATTTAGTTTTCTAGTCTCAGCATCTTCATTTTCTGGAGGCGAATTTCGATCACCATTGTCTGGTAATCAGTTAAGAACTAAAAAGCAATGTAAATAGATATTCAGTTTGAAATACAATCTTGCATCTTCACCATCAGTTTGATCATACTTATTGTAGCTTTGTCAGTTTAAAATGTAACAAATAACAACATAAGTAAAGGCAAATAAGAGCTTCAAAATTAATACCACAGGCATAATTGACTTATAAACTGAAAAAAGGATCTGTCTTAAATTATGTTTAACCAACATTAGTGTTGAGGCATATATCAGCTTGAAAATGAGTGTTACATTGTGTTTAACCATTTAACTGCTTTTCATATACAAACTGAAAAAAGGATGGGTAATAACATGTAAAAGACTAGATCTGTAATAATAAGTGGAAAACTAATACAAAATCAAATAAATAAAAAATGGCAAAAAAGAGGTTCTTCATCTAATTAAGCTGGGTACCCAAATGCTTCCATACGAGACTGAAAAGGGAACTGAAATGAAGAAAATGACAGGGAGGGATTACTTCTAAAGCACAGGATGTATATTTTACATCTTCAGTAGTGCCATTGTTAGTAGAATTGATTATAGAAAACAACATTAATAAAGATAGGTTCACTAATACAAATTCACATACAAAAAGAATTGGTAAAAAGGGCTTCTGCATCTAAGCCAAGGTATGCAAAAAGTTCATGATGATGTCTCAACTTTTGGAGTGTATCGGCAGGGAGATTTTTTTAATGCGACATGAGACTAAAAAGGGAACTGAATGGAAAAAAGTGACGGAATATCAAATGTCAAGTGTGTAAATTTCTTGAGAGGAGAAATCATTACGTTGAATATTAGTTGTTGAGGCTGCTGAAGAATTTGCCATGAATTTAAAATTAGATTCACAAATGATCTCCACTCTGTAGGCTGCTGGATCTTAGGGTAAGTGGGTTTTGGTTCTTCTTCTCTACTCAGATTTGGGGAGAAATGGGGTGCAATATTGTAAATTTTTTGAGAGGAGAAATCATTATGCTAAGATTTGTTGATGCTTCCATGAATTTGTTGTGGATCTCCATTGATGAACTTAAATCTTACACATCTGTTGGCTTTTTAATCTTAGGCTAATGGGTTCTTCTCTACACAGATTTGGGAGAAGTGTGGGGCAACTTCTCTTCTTATGTAGCTTTGAGATTGCCCGTTTATTTTAGGATTTATTACTTACCGTTCAATTATTTGATCTAATGGATAATATGTACCTTGTGACTGACCAGGTGTTTTCCATAGACGGCTGTGAGGCAGTTTCTTTCACACCCATGAAAAATGTAACATTGCACCTCAACAAGGACATTTCACCGTCTCCTTGAGTATTACAATAGTAAAATTTAGCTGGGGGATTAATTAAATGGCCGAGTAAGAGAAGTTTACTGTATCTGGGAGGAGGAGGGCACATGAAACAAAGGCTTTTTGGTCATTAGTTTCTTCTAATAAACTCAAAACAAAAACAAAATAACCAGACTGATTGTTCAGTAAGAATTCAATGGTGATTATCCCCCACCACCAACCTAACAATTCATTTGATGTCTTTATCTTCTTAAGTACTAAAAAGTTAACAATTGTATTTAGAGGACTACTATGTGCATTACCGGAAAACTTATGTCATTCAAAATATCACCAAAAAATAAATAAATTAACGTCCCACCACCAAAGTGCCCAATGTCAAGTATAAATGACCATCCAAATTCTAAATCATGGTCAAGCTTTGCATGGCACATTGAAATGGAATTATCTGGCTCTGTATTGTTAGATTTAAATTAATTGTTAGAGTTTTGATGACACCAGTTTTTCATTCTCATCTATCAAGTATATATATAGTTATATCATTTAAACTCAAATGACACAAATTTTTTCATTGGTAGATGCATAATGAAATCCGTAATTGTTGATGAACTCTGTTGGGATTTTATAGATGGTTGTATTCACCTACCGGGACGACTCTCTCCTTCCTACACCATTGATTAGCCAATTTCCCCTTCCACTAATACTAATGGAAGTTCTGGGGGGCAATGGCCCATCATCCTTGTCGGTGTTTTACAATTTCCTTGAAAAAGAGTACCAGTAACAAATCCTTTCAGAAAAGTCGGAAGTTTTGATCAAATTCCGGAGACACAGATCCTTTAAAAAAAAAATTGTTTTCTAGTGTTAGAAAACTGAATTTCTATTCAAAAGAATGTAATCTTAAATTAAGAACTAAAAGCAATGTTTAATTATCGTCTGCAATTTGAGATTCAATTTTACATATTCAGCATATGGTGTTCCAATAGATCAGTTGCCATTACCGGTTATTTCAACTCTCTGAGATTAAAAATCTAACAAATGATCAGTAGAATTGATTATAGAAAACAACCTTAGTAAAAGCAAATAACAGATTCAATAGCCTTAGCTTATGCTTATCGTACTTTAATCTTTAAACTGCTTTTCATATACAAACTGAAAAGGGATCCGTGATAACATGTATATGACTAAATCTAGATAAGATGGGTTAACTAATAAAAAATCACATACAAAGAAAAAAAAGAGCTTCCCCTTCAAAACTGCGAAAACTAAGAGTACCAAATTTCAACGATATGAAGAAAATGATAATGACGGATCTACTTCTGAAGAAGAAAATGTAAATTTTTTGAGAGGAAAAATCATTATGCTAATGTGAGAATTAGTAGTTGATGCTTTCTTGCAAATATCTGCCATGAATTTCTTGTGGACGTTTTTGTTTCCATTCATCAATTTAGATTTACACATCTGTTGTTGGCTGTTGAATCTTAGGGTTTGGGTTCTTCTCAACACAGATTTGGGGAGATAAGGGGGACAACTTTTCTAATTATATATATGGCTTTGAGATTGCCTGTTTATTTTAGGGTTTATTGTTGATCGTTGGATTATTTGATCTAATGGATAATACGTGTTTGGTGACTGACCAGATTTGCGCAAAGGATTTTAAACCGGAGAGATTCATTTTCAAGAATATATTATAGGTGATGGAAGATGCATTTCACGTACAAACTGAAAGGACTAATGTTGCAACTCTGGCATACATTACAATGGAGATTTTCTCAAGACAAGGACGAAGATGGGTTAAAACAATATTTTATAGTTAATCAATATACGGTGAAAACTAATTAAGAACAATATTTGTAAACACTCAAATCGGCCAAGGTGTTCTATATGTGCAATGAAGTATGGACATTGGAACTCAAAATTTCCCTTGTGACCCGAAAATTTTCTCCCTGAATTTGCAATTTTTTTATTAGTATTATGATCTTTTGTGGTAGCTCGTTATCGGCTATCTTGGAGTCGAAAACTACCTGAAATCTCAAATCAGCCCATGTGTGTTCTACAAATGCCATGGGTTTTGCATTGTGCTAAAAATACTCCAAATCTACTGTGCTAGCTATTTGGTGGTAAATTGGTAATAAAGAAGCTAAGTGAATAAGGAACTGCAGGTTGGTATTGGAGTGGAGAAACTACACCAAATTCTCACCAAATTATAAGCAGCTAACAGTTTTTTTGGCTCATAAATTATGCAAGGAATGTACAACAGATCTTCAATTTGAAATACCATTTACAACTTCAGTTCAGTATCAGTTTGTTCATACTTACTTATGGCAATTCTTTCAGATTAAGAACTAACAAGTAACAACATTTACAAGAATTGATTATAGAGAACAACATTAGTAAAAGAAAATAACAGCTTGAATATTAAAGGATCTGTAATAACATGTAGAAAAGCTTCTACATCTAAACAATTGTCTGCAAAAATCGGTGAATCTTCGGTTCCATCCGGAGCGGAGTGTAGCTGCAATAGGGATGTTTCTTGTAAGGATCTTAAATAGTGTCACTAAGATGTTACTTTCCTATAGAATGTAAAAATTTTGAGAGGAGAAATCATTATGCTAGGAATTGTTGATGCTTCCATGAATTTGTTGTGGATCTCCATTGATAAACTTAGATTTTATTTTACGGATTTGAATCTTAGGTTAAAGGATTCTTTTCTACACTGATTTGGGAGAAGAGGGGCGGCAACGTTTTTTCTTATGGGGCTTTGAAATTGCCCGTTTATTTTAGGGTTTATTGTTGATCATTGAATAAAATGATCTAATGACGAGAAAATTTTTGATGGAAGCGTTTTTTTGAAGGGGGCATGGGGGACAAATCATATGTTGACACATGAACGCGATATTAATGAATTCTGTTTCAAAAAATATAAAAGAAGTTTATTTTTGGAGATAAAATCTGTTTTCTTAATTGGTGTTGGTATTTTTGGAAACAGAATTCATTAATATCGCGTGCATGTGTCAACATATGATTTGTCTCCCATGCCCCCTTCAAAAAACGCCGCCATCAAAAATTTTCTCGTGACTGACCGGGTTGGCTGACCAACATATCTTCTGTATACGTGGATGGTTCTACATGGTCAAATATATACATTAACCTTGGAGGCTCATTTTCAACCATTATACTCAAACTATGACCACCACTAGTTGGAATCATTTTCAAAAACTTACAATCTTATCTTCTCTGGGGTGCTTGTGAAGATCCAACTAGTTGCAATGGCATGAATTAAGAGCAAAAAATTAGTTAGTTCTTATTAGCTAGTTGCAATGGCATGTGTGAATTTTATTTTTAGAGAGGTTTTTGTTTTAATGTATTCATTTTGGGTTGTGTTTTCGTAAATGAAATTAATTTTCTCTCTAATTAAGGTTAATCAAGTCGATTGATGGACATTATACACCAAGTCACCAAGGATGATGCATGAGCCCAAAATCATAAAAATTAGAGAGACGTACACTAGAAAGTTGCACTAGAGTGCTCTACTGCTCTTAACAAATGTAAATATGAGTACAGAACTACAGATAAGACTGGCTTGCTGGGCCTGAAGGGCTTGATCCTGTTAGATCTTAGGGTTTAGCAAGATGACCACTGTATAAAGAGAGTTGGCGAAACTCTTTCTCATCAGATCAAAAATAACCTCCGCCGTCTTCTCCACCTCTCTTTCTCACTTTGTAGATCTACTGCTACTCTGCACAAGAAATCTTTCTTTGCAAAATAATATTATAAGAGATAAATGAGATATTTGTTGGAAATGATTTTGGGATTAAAGGTTAAATGGGTATTGATGATGATTTGAAAATGGGTATTGGAATGACTAAACAGGCTCACAATCACTCAAGTTGGTGGTTAACCAAAAACTGAATTTTATTGCACTCAATATTTGATCGTACACAGACCACTTAGTTTATTTACTAACTCAATTCTCTTACTCAAGTAGTTGTTGCTCAACTACACACTCACTCAACCTATACTTCACTTTGGGTACGCACTCGATTACAAGTCACAACTGATTCCACTCAAGCCTATTTATAGCCTACACTTGACCGACCTTTACATGCTCTAGAAGTTTCCCTAACTATCTAGTATTTGACCTGCTCTAGAAGACTCTTGATATTCACATTTCTTTTACATTTTGTTCACGACTTTGACTTTCAACCGGATAATTCTAGATTTATCCATTTAGGCACAAGTACACAAGTCACTACATAACTCTAGTACTAGGTGACCATGGTTTCTCGCCCGTAGTGTCTTCTAGAATACTCCTCCACTTTCTCCAAGCTTGTACTAGCATTATTTTATTAACATCATAGAAGTGTCCGGACCTTGTACTCTAGATAATTCTAGATTAATCTTGATTTATCCAAATCAAGTTTACTCTTCCAACACGCCCCCTTAAACTTGATTTTTAGTAACTCCAAGAATCTCTCGTAGTCTGACGAAGACCTCGTGCTTTAGTGGTTTCGTGAAAATATCCGCAAACCCGGTCTTGAGACTTAGTGTATTTCAGTTGTACCATATTCTCCGATATGCACTCGCGGATAAAATGGTACCGTGTGTCGATGTGCTTGCTGCGATCGTGGAACACTGGGTTCTTTGCTAAAGCCATAGCTGACTTGTTGTCTACAAATATTGTAGTCGCTTCTTCCTGCTCCATTTTAAGCTCCTTCATTAAACCATATCGCGTGATGATGACACATGATGTTGCTCACGACATACTCGGCCTTCGCAAGTGGAGAGTGTGACGATCGGTTGCTTCTTCGAACTCCAAGTGAAGCCCGTATCTCCGAGGAAAAATACAAATCCAGTAGTACTTTTCCTTTCATCTTTTAAGTAGCGCAAAATTCTCTTGGCGGCCTTCATATGGGTAGTCGTAGGTGCTTCCATGTAGCGACTAATTAGCCCTACTCCATAGAGAATATCTGGCCTTGTACAAGTTAAGTATCTCAAGCTTCCAACAAGACTCTTGTAAAGAGTTGGGTTGACCTTCTTGCCTCCATCGACCTTTGATAGCTTGATTCCGCATTCCACTGGAGTGATTGCGGGATTGCATTTTTCCATTTTAAATTTCTTAAGGATTTCTTTCGCATATCCTTCTTGAGATATAAATATTCCATTTTCTTGTTGTTTTACTTCAAGCCCGAGATAGTATGACATAAGACCGATATCCGTCATCTCAAATTCTCTCGTCATCGCTTTCTTGAACTCCTCGAACATTTTCGGGTTGTTTCCAGTGAAGATCAAATCATCTACGTACAGGCAGACGAGCAACATATCTCCTTTTTCATTCACCTTCACATAGAGAGCATATTCATGCGGGCACTTACTGAAATTATTTTTTGGAAGTACTTGTCGATTCTGCTGTACCATGCCCTTGGTGCCTGTTTTAGGCCATATAAAGCCTTTTTCAACTTAAGGACTTTGTCTCCATGTCCTCTGGCTTCGTACCCAGGTGGCTGCTCGACGTATACCACTTCTTCAAGATGCCCATTTAGAAAAGCACACTTGACGTCCATTTGATGAACTTTCCATTTATTTTGAGCAATTTAGAGAAATAATTAGTCTAATAGTTTCAAGACGGGCGACGAGGAGCAAATACCTCATCATAATCGATGCCCGCTCTTTGGTTGTAACCTTTTACAACCAATCTTGCCTTGTATCTTTCAACCTCCCCTTTAGCATTTTTCTTGGCTTTGTACACCCATTTCACTCCAATTGCTCTTTTGTCTCTTTGCAGAAAGTGAACCAATGAATTTCGAATGGCTACTGAAATGTTTCCATTACAAATTCCTAAGCTCACCAAAGATAATTATGAAAATTGGAGCATTCAAATGAAGGCGTTACTAGGCTCGCAAGATGCATGGGAGATAGTAGAAAAAGGTTATGTCGAACCGGAGGATGAAGGCGCTACCGCAAAATGCAAAGGATATCTTTGCGCATATCGAGAAAGAGAGATAAAGAGCTTTATTCCTTATTTATCAAGGCATGGATGAGTCGTCCTTCGAGAAGATATCAAGAGCCGCTAATGCAAAGAAGGCGTGGGAAATTTTGCAAAATTCCTTCAAAGGCGTGGACAAAGTAAAGAAGGTACGGTTGCAAACTCTAAGAGGTGAGTTTGAATCTCTCTCCATGAAAGAATCTGAATTAATCTCGGATTATTTTTCAAGAGTTTTAGTCGTCGTCAATCAATTAAGAAGAAATGGTGAGGTCATGAGTGATAGTCGTGTGATCGAGAAAATATTACGGTCACTCATTCCAAAATTCGACTATATCGTCGTCGCAATTGAGGAGTCCAAAGACGTCGAAACCATGATCGTGGATGAGCTCATGGGATCGTTACAAGCCCATGAAGAAAGGATGAGAAAGAGAAGTAAAGAGAGAGCAGTAGAACAAGTTCTACAAGCGAAGCTCACTTTGAAAGACAAAGTAGAGATCTCTAGTAGTAATGCTAGAAGAAGAGGACGCGGCTACTACGGCGGAAGAGGAAGAGGCAAGCAGAATAACGATGATCAAAGGGGCCGGAGGTCAAGCTTCACAAGAGGTCGTGGTAGAGGAAACAATTCATGGCACAACAATAATAGGCCAAGGTATGACAAATCTCAAGTTGAGTGCTATAATTGTCATAAGCGTGGTCATTATGCTTCGGACTGTCGATCTTCTTCAAATAATATCGAGGAGAGAGAAAACTACGCTAGTAAAGAAAATCAAGAAGACCAGACCTTGTTGGTGGCATGCAAAGGAAGTGACTATGATGAAAACTGTATGTGGGTGCTTGATACGGGGCAAGCAACCATATGTGCGGCACGAAGGAGAAGTTTGTGGAGCTTGATGAATCGGTTTAGACAACGTGAAATTCGGAAATGGAGCGAAAACTCCGGTGAGTGGTCTTGGCAAAATTTTAATTAAGTTGAACCGTTGGAAATGATTTTGGGATTAAAGGTTAAATGGGTATTGATGATGATTTGAAAATGGGTATTGGAATGACTAAAGAGGCTCACAATCACTCAAGTCGGTGGTTAACCAAAAACTGAATTTTATTGCACTCAATATTTGATCGTACACAGACCACTTAGTTTATTTACTAACTCAATTCTCTTACTCAAGTAGTTGATGCTCAACTACACACTCACTCAACCTATACTTCACTTTGGGTACGCGCTCGATTACAAGTCACAACTGATTCCACTCAAGCCTATTTATAGCCTACACTTGACCGACCTTTACATGCTCTAGAAGTTTCCCTAACTATCTAGTATTTGACCTGCTATAGAAGACTCTTGATATTCACATTTCTTTTACATTTTGTTCACGACTTTGACTTTCAACCGGATAATTCTAGATTTATCCATTTAGGCACAAGTACACAAGTCACTACATAACTCTAGTACTAGGTGACCATGGTTTCTCGCCCTGTAGTGTCTTCTAGAATACTCCTCCACTTTCTCCAAGCTTGTACTAGCATTATTTTATTAACATCATAGAAGTGTCCGGACCTTGTACTCTAGATAATTCTAGATTAATCTTGATTTATCCAAATCAAGTTTACTCTTTCCAACACGCCCCCTTAAACTTGATTTTTAGTAACTCCAAGAATCTCTCGTAGTCTGACGAAGACCTCGTGCTTTAGTGGTTTCGTGAAAATATCCGCAACCTGGTCTTGAGACTTAGTGTATTTCAGTTGTACCATATTCTCCGATATGCACTCGCGGATAAAATGGTACCGTGTGTCGATGTGCTTGCTGCGATCGTGGAACACTGGGTTCTTTGCTAAAGCCATAGCTGACTTGTTGTCTACAAATATTGTAGTCGCTTCTTCCTGCTCCATTTTAAGCTCCTTCATTAAACCATATCGCGTGACAGACACATGATGTTGCTGCGACATACTCAGCTTCGCAAGTGGAGAGTGTGACGATCGGTTGCTTCTTCGAACTCCAAGTGAAGCCCGTATCTCCGAGGAAAAATACAAATCCAGTAGTACTTTTCCTTTCATCTTTTAAGTAGCGCAAAATTCTCTTGGCATCCTTCTGTTTATGGGTGAAAATCGTTTCTGCTGATTTCGGTAATTTCGGTGGGTGAGTGAGAAATTGATTCAAACCCTAAACAAATATGCTGCACGTGAGCACTTTGTAGATTCGAGAGATCGATCTGTACAAGTCCGGCCTAAACCAAGAAATGGCCGTTCCAGACTTGCTTTGGTCACAAAGTGGAGGAGAAGGGTTGATTTGTGGAGGGAAGCAAAGAAAGGTGTTGAGGAGAGTAGTATCTCGACTTGTATCAGAAAGTGAAAGCTTAGGAAGCTTGCAAGAGATAGAAGCTTTTGGGAGAGCTTGCAAAGTTGCCTTTCTGAGAGTGTAAGTGTAGTATATTTCTCCTGACCGAGACTTGTTGTCTGGTGGAAATAGGTAAGACCTATTTATACAAGTCGAGATTGAAACGTACCCTGGCCTCATGAAGGAAGAGAGTAAAGGGTGAAATAATGGGAGGACGTGGTAACCGCATGGTTTAATGGGTGAAAACGTTTTTCACCATTATTTCCTCTTTTACGCTTTCTTAATGTGAGTGTAGTGTACGCCGCATCTTGTGACCGCCAAACCAAAACCCTAAAGAAGCATCCCCGGTTGTGTCGATGTCTCGAGTGTTGGTTGCATCTTGAGTGCAAGTGGCGCTACTAATGGCGCGTGTGGCATGTGCCAATGGCATGTGCGGAATGCCTTGGTGGTAGGTTGCACGGTTTGCAAGTTAAGTTACCAGCGTGTGTGCTTGGCATGTGCCAATGGCATGTGCGGAATGCCTTGGTGGTAGGTTGCACGGTTTGCAAGTTAGGCTACCAGCGTGTGTGTTTGGCATGTGCCAATGGCATGTGCGGAATGCTTTGGTGGTAGGTTGCACGGTTTGCAAGTTAGGCTACCAGCGTGTGTGTTTGGCATGTGCCAATGGCATGTGCGGAATGCCTTGGTGGTAGGTTACACGGTTTGCAAGTTAGGCTACCAGCGTGTGTGTTTGGCATGTGCCAATGGCATGTGCGGAATGCCTTGGTGGTAGGTTGCACGGTTTGCAAGTTAGGCTACCGGTCGTGTGTGTTTGGCATGTGCCAATGGCATGTGCGGAATGCCTTGGTGGTAGGTTGCACGGTTTGCAAGTTAGGCTACCAGCGTGTGTGTTTGGCATGTGCCAATGGCATGTGCGGAATGCCTTGTTGACCTAGTTGCAAGTCTTGCAAACCTAGGGCGCTATGTTTGGCGTGGGCCAAAGGCATAGCGGCTTAAAAATATGGCTTGCGGCATGTGTTGGCATGTGCCAATGGCACGTGCGGCCATGTTGACCTAGTTGCAAGTCTTGCAAACCTAGGGCGCTATGTTTGGCATGGGCCCAAGGCATAGCGGCTTGGAAATATGGCTTGCGGCACGTGTTGGCATGTGCCAATGGCACGTGCGGCCATGTTGACCTAGTTGCAAGTCTTGCAAACCTAGGGCGCTATGTTTGGCGTGGGCCCAAAGCATAGCGGCTCGGAAATATGGCTTGCGGCACGTGTTGGCATGTGCCAATGGCACGTGCGGCCATGTTGACCTAGTTGCAAGTCTTGCAAACCTAGGGCGCTATGTTTGGCGTGGGCCCAAGGCATAGCGGCTTAGAAATATGGCTTGCGGCACGTGTTGGCATGTGCCAATGGCACGTGCGGCCATGTTGACCTGGTGCAAGTCTTGCAAACCTAGGGCGCTATGTTTGGCGTGGGCCAAAGGCATAGCGGCTCGGAAATATGGCTGCGGCACGTGTTGGCATGTGCCAATGGCACGTTCGGCCATGTTGACCTAGTTGCAAGTCTTGCAAACCTAGGGCGCTATGTTTGGCGTGGCCCAAGGCATAGCGGCTCGGAAATATGGCTTGCGACACGTGTTGGCATGTGCCAATGGCACGTGCGCCATGTTGACCTAGTTGCAAGTCTTGCAAACCTAGGCGCTATGTTTGGCGTGGGCCCAAGGCATAGCGGCTCGGAAATATGGCTTGCGGCACGTGTTGGCATGTGCCAATGGCACGTGCGGCCATGTTGACCTAGTTGCAAGTCTTGCAAACCTAGGGCGCTATGTTTGGCGTGGGCCCAAGGCATAGCGACTCGGAAATATGGCGTTGTTGCCATGGTGCGTAGGGTGCGGCTTGGTTTGGCATGGTTGCCATGGTGCGCAGTCTGCGGCTTGGTTTGGCATGGTTGCCATGGTGCGCAGTATGCGGCTTGGTTTGGCATGGTTGCCATGGTGCGCAGTATGCGGCGTGGTTTGGCATGGTTTCCATGGTGCGCAGAGTGCGGCTTGGTTTGGCATGGTTGCCATGGTGCGCAGAGTGCGGCTTGGTTTGGCATGGTTGCCATGGTGCAAAAGATGCGGCTTTGGTTTGGCATGGTTGCCATGGTGCGTAGGGTGCGGCTTGGTTTGGCATGGTTGCCATGGTGCGCAGAGTGCGGCTTGGTTTGGCATGGTTGCCATGGTGCGCAGATGCGGCTTGGTTTGGCATGGTTGCCATGGTGCGCGATATGCGGCTTGGTTTGGCATGGTTGCCATGGTGCGCGAGATGCGGCTTGGTTTTGGAATTAGGGTTACGTGTTGAAAACCCTAACTGCATTTTGATAAAATACCCCTATTAATTATTCACACCTGAGTTAAATGCTCTTAGTTAATGTGTTGCGGGTAACACTAGGTCATGGGGTTTTACGATTTTACCCCTTGTCTAAAATCTTCCATCAACATTAAGTCCCCTGCTAAGCTCGGAACAGGGGCTTTGTTGCGAGGTAAGCATAAGATGGTGACAGACTATTAACAACAAACCGTAAAGAAAATTGAAGGAGGCTTGTCTGACCTTTTATAAATAGGATTTCGAATCTTTGCCTCTGGTAGTTTTGCACAAATCGGGAGGCTGGCACAATTGGTGGGCCTGGTGCAGCTTGGGCAATGTTGGGAAGTTGGCGCAATTTGGTGGGGCCGGCCTAATCTTGGAAACCGTGCTTGCAGGCGTGTCTTGGGCGACCATCCGGAGATCGGTCTAATCTTGGAAACCATGCTTGCAGGCGTGACTTGGGCGACATTGGGAAGTCGGCGCAGTTGGTGGGGCCGGTCCAACTTGGAAACCATGCTTGCAGGCGTGACTTGGGCGGCATTGGGAAGTCGCACCCTTTGTGGGCCCGCTTCTTACGCCCGTGATTTTGGTGAAAGGGGAATCCTTCCTTATTTCAAAGTCTTTCACGCCTATATATGTATATATATATATATATATACATAAAGCCCCTTTCTCCCCATCCTGCGCTTTATTCTTTCTTCTTTTCATACTAGCGGCAAAGAGAGACCAGCTTCCAGGTATGTCTTCGAGTACTCTTCTTTTTCTTTTTTTTTTTTTTTTCTTCACATAGGTATAAACCTTAAGAGTATGCACTTCCACAATCCTTGCATATGATTCCTTGGCGTGCCTCTTGTAGAAAATATTGTACGTATGCAACCAAGGGAATACTGCATATATTGTTTGAACCCGTGGGGAATATTGCATATATGAATTTTCGGTCTGAAAAAATATTTGAACCTCGAAGAAAATACTCACGTGTGTATTTCGAACCCGTAGAGAACCCCGTATGAATCCCGAAGAAGAATACTGTGTATATGCTTCATATGACTTCGAACCCGCCTTATTGTATATATGATTTTGCTTCTTGAAAGAAGTATCACGCGAGCAGTTTTGAACCAATAGAAAATGCTCCATATATATTTTTGAACCCGAAGAAGGATATCAGTATACACACTTGTACCCGTATAGAATGCCGCGTATATAGTTTCGAACTCGAAGAAAAATATCACGTATATAGTCTTGAACCCGAGTAAAATACCGTGTACATAGTCTTGAACCCGAATAAAATACGTCCTCCTTCCCCCTTTTTTTTTTTTTTTGTTGTTGGTACGATTATGTGTCGGGGGAGATAACTTCGTCTTTCTCCGTTTGTTTTGTGCGAGATATCTTATTACCAAATTGTTATGAAGGAATTCGATAAGATGTTACCCGAACCACATTTCACTTCGTCGAAGGATGCTCATAATTCCAAACCGAATACGGATGTTGAATTCTTCACTAGAGCCCTCGCCCCTGCTCGGAAGAATCACCCGGGTTTCGTGCCAATTTTGCTAACCGGTGGTGAGGATGACGGGAAGACACGTTCGGTTCGCCTGCAGAGCACCATTCGATTCTGTCTTCATAAAGGGGTATATTCCTCTTCCAACATTGACTTCAGGATGTGTCAAAGTCCATTGCGTTCTTTTGACGAGATGGGTTGAGTTCATGGTGAGCGAGGGAGCGTATAAATACCAACTTGACTCGAGCGCAGGTCATTGATGCCGTCAAGACTTCAATGAAATCTCCGTTAGGAAGGACATCCCGGGCTTGGTTGCTTTCATCTCCAGATGGTGTTCGGACACCCATACAATCATATGTAGATGGGGTGAGATAACTTTCTCCTTGGAGAGTGTAGCTCTCTTGTCAATCTTCCTGAACAGGGAATCTTAGAATCCAATTATCTGAAAGTGAGGTGAAGATGCGGGATGACCTGGCCGCTAAGTTGGGGGATTTTGCTCGGAAAGACTCCATTGCGAAGTCGAAGGATTCTGCCCGGAAAGAGGATGAAAGGTGCCCTTACGGTTGGTGGATATCTCAATGGTTTCCGGACGAGTTGGAGCCCGAATAAAAAGCAAATCTTCATGTCGCAGCATTTTTGGCTCTCTGGTTATCCATGGACATTTTTGATGACGGTTCCGGCAAGAAAGGAATAAGACTGGAGCTGTTAGAGATTGCTGTGAAGTTGGCAAAGGGTGAAGTTCTTCCCATTGGCAAGCTGTTCCTTGGTTCCCTGTATGTGCATCTGGATCACCTAGTTGCGAACATGCAAGTTTCGAATGGTTTCATGAAAGTGGATTCATATGTGCACGTTGCTTTTCTGCAAGTCTGGCTATGGGAGCACTTCGAGAAGTATGCTCCGAAACCGCTTCCTTCGCTTCCTGTGAGTTGGGGGGGCTCTCGAATTCTTCGATGGGTGAACAGGCGTCCAAGAGTTGGCGTGAGCCTGGTTAGTTTTCTTGATAAGTTGCATGAAATCAATTTTCGTCCATGGGGGCCGATCCATAAGTCAGTGACTCAAATGGACACCTTTGCTTCTGCTCCGCTCACGTCTTTGTATTCTGATGACGATTTGAGTGTTGTTGAAAACCTGTTCATTCAGAGCTGCTCGCCCGGTTATATACCGTCTTTCTTCGTGGGATCTTTCCAGATAGTTGCTTATAATATTGACCGTGCTGCTCGTCATATGGGTTTCGATCAAGGGGTGCCTCTTGTTTACCGGCCGGTGATCCCTAAGGATTCGTTGCGTGTCGCCCTTGACGCCAGTGCTCTTGAGCCGGGTATCCGTCTTCCCTTCTTTCAAATGGGAAGAGTAACTTCGACGACCTTCGGCTATAATGAGTTTTGGTGCGACGAGTTTATTATGATCCGAGATTTTGTGAATAACGTGGTGGAAAACGTTCGTTGCAAACCTTCCCCAGCAGTTTTGAAGAAGTATCCAATGTTGAGAGATCCCAAGCGAAAGTTGCCTAGCAATTCGGAAAGTCCCCAGGCCAAAGAACGGAGAACGAAGAATCGTGATGGCGGGTTCCGGACGGTTTCACAAGATCCTCCCACGAATCTTGTGTCTTTCAGTTCTTCCAATAACCAGGTATGTGTCGCCTCTTCATTGGTTTGTCTCAAAACACGTGAATTTCGCCGAGAACATGTGTCTTGTTTCCTTCGGGGCTTTTAGTGTTAATGCTTTCGCTGCCCTTGCACGTTGCCGGAGACGGCGGTTTCTTCAAGGAATTCCTGGCAGACCGAGCCTACTCATAGCGGTGATGAGTCAGAGAAAGAAGAAAGTTCAACAAGCGAGAGTGATTCCTCTGGCAGCATTGGTTCTTCTTCGGGAAGTGGTTCGGTGAGTTTCGCGCTTCTTTTCTTTCTTCTTCTTCTGTTTCTTCTTTGGTGACCACCGCCGGTGACTTGGAGATGGGAGTTAGCCAATTGCCGGGCACAGACGTGGTTCAAACGGTGGACGATTCTCTGATGGTTGTTGCCGTAGACATGGAAGAAGACCCTTTGCGAGTCGTGGGGCCACTTGCAGGCGCCATTTTTGATCCCCGTACTTGGTTCCTTATCCAGGTCATGTGCTGGTTGGCGGCTTTAGCGTGCCGGCTAAGCATGAGGCGTTGTACACCAGAATCTGGGAGAAGCACGGACATATGGCTACAACCAAGAAAGTCACTAGTCGATTTGCGCTGGTTAAGCGTGTGGAAGAGGCTTTATCTTCCATCGAGGATATGCGTGAGGTGACCAGTCACACCGTTTCAAGACGTTATTGCCGATCGGGAGCACCATCGCGACGTGTGTGTAGAAAAGGAGTTCAACACTTCGTGGTTTGTCGAAGGCCTTGATGAGATCCAAAAGTTGAAAATGCAGCAGAAACGAAAGCCTTTCCGCCGAGGATATTGCCCGACAGGGAGATGGAACTCGAAAAGCTTTCCAAGATGTTGACTATGAAGAGAGCGGCTCTTGAAGACGCAAAATTGACTTTCTCAAGAAGAGCGGACTTACATTTGGACGATTTTCCTTGATCGTTTCTCTGTTAAACTTTCGTTTAGGTTCTCTTTTTTTTTGAAAGACATATTGGATGTCTGGTTCAAAACTTGATCTTTGATAGGCCGCTGGTAACTTTTTAGGGTATTGGATTATTTCTGGGATGAATGGTTTTGATAATATGACTCTGATTATGTTTTGGGAAAAGAATATTGCTTTTATGGAAGTGTGTGCTAGCAATAGGCACAAGACTCAGTAGTATGACGGTTTTACTAAGAACCTAAAAATAGATTGTATATCTTGCCCGGTCAATTTACTCACTTCATAGGTTTTGCGAACACGCCCTCTCCATGTAAAAGGCGGTTTTGATGGCGGTTTTGCTGGTAGCATCTCCAGCAAGTCCCCGATCGCTGGTAGCATCTTCGGCGATCGGGTAATATCATCTTCACCAAGTCCCAGTTTTCTTGTGTAGTTTCTACGACTAGTAACCGGGTCGTCTGGTAGTTGAGTCGGATTGAGTCGCCTTCCCCTACCATCTTGACATCTGGGTCGAAGAACGAGATCGACAATCTGATATTGTAGCCGATAGATCAATCCTCCCGCTGTGGTCGCCAATTGTTTATGGGTGAAAATCGTTTCTGCTGATTTCGGTAATTTCGGTGGGTGAGTGAGAAATTGATTCAAACCCTAAACAAATGTGCTGCACGTGAGCACTTTGTAGATTCGAGAGATCGATCCAGTGCAAGTCCGGCCTAAACTAAGAAATGGCCGTTCCAGACTTGCTTCGGTCACAAAGTGGAGGAGAAGGGTTGATTTGGGGAGGAAGCAAAGAAAGGTGTTGAGGAGAGTAGTATCTCGACTTGTATCGAAAAGTGAAAGCTTAGGAAGCTTGCAAGAGATAGAAGCTTTTGGGAGAGCTTGCAAAGTTGCCTTTCTGAGAGTGTAAGTGTAGTATATTTCTCCTGACCGAGACTTGTTGTCTGGTGGAAATAGGTAAGACCTATTTATACAAGTCGAGATTGAAACGTACCCTGGCCTCATGAAGGAAGAGAGTAAAGGGTGAAATAATGGGAGGAGGTGGTAACCGCATGGTTTAATGGGTGAAAACATTTTTCACCATTATTTTCTCTTTTATTTGACCGCTTTATTCCTTTTCACGCTTTCTTAATGTGAGCGTAGTGTACGCTGCATGCTGTGACCGCCAAACCAAAACCCTAAAGAAGCATCCCCCAGTTTGTGTCGATGTCTCGAGTGTTGGTTGCATCTTGAGTGCAAGTGGCGCTGCTAATGGCGCGTGTGGCATGTGCGGAATGCCTTGGTGGTAGGTTGCACGGTTTGCAAGTTAGGTTACCAGCGTGTGTGCTTGGCATGTGCGGAATGCCTTGGTGGTAGGTTGCACGGTTTGCAAGTTAGGCTACCAAAGTGTGTATTTGGCATGTGCCAATGGCATGTGTGGAATGCTTTGGTGGTAGGTTGCACGGTTTGCAAGTTAGGCTACCAGCGTGTGTGTTTGGCATGTGCCAATGGCATGTGCGGAATGCCTTGGTGGTAGGTTGCACGGTTTGCAAGTTAGGCTACCAGCGTGTGTGTTTGGCATGTGCCAATGGCATGTGCGAATGCCTTGGTGGTAGGTTGCACGGTTTGCAAGTTAGGCTACCAGCGTGTGTGTTTGGCATGTGCCAATGGCATGTGCGGAATGCCTTGGTGGTAGGTTGCACGGTTTGCAAGTTAGGCTACCAGCGTGTGTGTTTGGCATGTGCCAAATGGCATGTGCGAATGCCTTGTTGACCTAGTTGCAAGTCTTGCAAACCTAGGGCGCTATGTTTGGCATGGGCCAAAGGCATAGCGGCTTAGAAATATGGCTTTGCGGCATGTGTTGGCATGTGCCAATGGCACGTGCGGCCATGTTGACCTAGTTGGAAGTGTTGGAAACCTAGGGCGCTATGTTTGGCGTGGGCCCAAGGCATAGCGGCTCGGAAATATGGCTTGCGGCACGTGTTGGCATGTGCCAATGGCACGTGCGGCCATGTTGACCTAGTTGCAAGTCTTGCAAACCTAGGGCACTATGTTTGGCGTGGGCCCAAAGCATAGCGGCTCGAAATATGGCTTGCGGCACGTGTTGGCATGTGCCAATTGCACGTGCGCCATGTTGACCTAGTTGCAAGTCTTGCAAACCTAGGGCGCTATATTTGGCGTGGGCCCAAGGCATAGCGGCTCGGAAATATGGCTTGCGGCACGTGTTGGCATGTGCCAATTGCACGTGCGGCCATGTTGACCTAGTTGCAAGTCTTGCAAACCTAGGGCGCTATGTTTGGCGTGGGCCCAAGGCATAGCGGCTCGGAAATATGGCTTGCGGCACGTGTTGGCATGTGCCAATGGCACGTGCGGCCATGTTGACCTGGTTGCAAGTCTTGCAAACCTAGGGCGCTATGTTTGGCGTGGGCCCAAGGCATAGCGGCTTAGAAATATGGCTTGCGGCACGTGTTGTCATGTGCCAATGGCACGTGCGGCCATGTTGACCTAGTTGCAAGTCTTGCAACCTAGGGCGCGTGTTTGGCGTGGGCCAAACGCATAGCGGCTCGGAAATATTGTTTGCGGCACGTGTTGGCATGTGCCAATGGCACGTGCGGCCATGTTGACCTAGTTGCAAGTCTTGCAAACCTAGGGCGCTATGTTTGGCGTGGGCCCAAGGCATAGCGGCTCGGAAATATGGCTTGCGGCACGTGTTGGCATGTGCCAAGGACACGTGCGGCCATGTTGACCTAGTTGCAAGTCTTGCAAACCTAGGGCGCTATGTTTGGCGTGGGCCCAAAGCATAGCGGCTCGGAAATATGGCTTGCGGCACGTGTTGGCATGTGCCAATGGCACGTGCGGCCATGTTGACCTAGTTGCAAGTCTTGCAAACCTAGGGCGCTATGTTTGGCGTGGGCCAAAGGCATAGCGACTCGGAAATATGGCGTTGTTGCCATGGTGCGCAGGGTGCGGCTTGGTTTGGCATGGTTGCCATGGTGCGCAGAGTGCGGCTTGGTTTGGCATGGTTGGCATGGTGCGCAGTATGCGGCCTGGTTTGGCATGGTTGCCATGGTGCGCAGTATGCGGCTTGGTTTGGCATGGTTGCCATGGTGCACATAGTGCGGCTTAGTTTGGCATGGTTTCCATGGTGCGCAGAGTGCGACTTGGTTTGGCATGGTTGCCATGGTGCGCAGCATGCGGCTTGGTTTGGCATGGTTGCCATGGTGCGCAGGGTGCGGCTTGGTTTGGCATGGTTGCCATGGTGCGCAGAGTGCGGCTTGGTTTGGCATGGTTGCCATGGTGCACAAGATGCGGCTTGGTTTGGCATGGTTGCCATGGTGCGCAGATGCGGCTTGGTTTTGGAATTAGGGTTCTCATTTGAAAATCCTAATCTGTATTTTGAAAAAATACCCCTATTAATTATTTACACCTGAGTTAAATGCTCTTAGTTAATGTGTTGCGGGTAACACTAGGTCATGGGGTTTTACGATTTTACCCCTTGTCTAAAATCCACCATCAACACCTTCATATGGGTAGTCGTAGGTGCTTCCATGTAGCGACTAATTAGCCCTACTCCATAGAGAATATCCGGCCTTGTACAAGTTAAGTATCTCAAGCTTCCAACAAGACTCTTGTAAAGAGTTGGGTTGACCTTCTTGCCTCCATCGACCTTTGATAGCTTGATTCCGCATTTGACCGGGAGTGATTGCGGGATTGCATTTCTCCATTTTAAATTTCTTAAGGATTTCTTTCGCATATCCTTCTTGAGATATAAATATTCCATTTTCTTGTTGTTTTACTTCAAGCCCGAGATAGTATGACATAAGACCGATATCCGTCATCTCAAATTCTCTCACATCGCTTTCTTGAACTCCTCGAACATTTTCGGGTTGTTTCCAGTGAAGATCAAATCATCTACGTACGAAAGCGGATTTGAGCAACATATCTCCTTTTTCATTCACCTTCACATAGAGAGCATATTCATGCGGGCACTTACTGAAATTATTTTTTGGAAGTACTTGTCGATTCTGCTGTACCATGCCCTTGGTGCCTGTTTTAGGCCATATAAAGCCTTTTTCAACTTAAGGACTTTGTCTCCATGTCCTCTGGCTTCGTACCCAGGTGGCTGCTCGACGTATACCACTTCTTCAAGATGCCCATTTAGAAAAGCACACTTGACGTCCATTTGATGAACTTTCCATTTATTTTGAGCAGCTAGAGAAATAATTAGTCTAATAGACTACTCCTCCACTTTCTCCAAGCTTGTACTAGCAAGTGTCCGGACCTTGTACTCTAGATAATTCTAGATTAATCTTGATTTATCCAAATCAAGTTTACTCTTCCAACAATATTGGTCCTCGATTTTGAGAATCCAATCTCACATACAACAACACAAATGAATCAGTTTTCCGCATAATGATTTCTCCTCTCAAAACTATTTCATTTTTTTAACAAAGTGTCTTGAGTAACCTCAAAGATCCGTCATAACGACTTATCCTCTAGTAAGTCTTTATCTTAACATTTTTGCATTTCCCAAATGTTGTCTGGCTATGTAATTTTTTTAAAGGGTGTTTGGTAAAATGTAATGGAACTAAATGATCTGCATACATTTATGTAATATTCCATTGAGGTTGCATTAATTTTTCCAAATGATATTGTCCTGTACGTAACAATTTTTTCAGTCAATCAGTTTATGTGTTCTCTGAATAATCCAAAGAAAAAAAATAAACATCTGCTTTGAAATCACATTGTTAGAATCTTGATAATGGATATAGGTTCTGATCTAATGCAGTCATGCAGATGGTGTTAGAGATGCTGCAAGAGTCACAGAGTAGCTGAATGTGAACGATCCGTGCCATTATGGGTCTATGATCAGTTATATCTTCTTGAACACCTAGTAATTTAATTTCGATGA
Organism: Papaver armeniacum; assembly: GCA_023531295.1. Classification (NCBI taxonomy): domain Eukaryota; kingdom Viridiplantae; phylum Streptophyta; class Magnoliopsida; order Ranunculales; family Papaveraceae; genus Papaver; species Papaver armeniacum. The sequence continues at coordinate 462,711 of JAJJWW010013832.1, read as the reverse complement.
ATAGGAACGTTCTCCCAATGTTGGAACTTGCGAATGAGAGACTGAAGGAACTTCACCAAATTCTCACAAGTTAGAATTAGCTAACGGATATGATTGTGTATTTGGTAAACGTGGAGGGTTCTAAAGTGTTAAATATAACATGCATGAATTAGGAACAAAAAAATGTTAATTCTTATTACGATTGACAGAAACAGGTGCACATATGCAGTAGACTAGTAATTCCAATGAAATGAGAGAATTATTTGTACAATTATAACTCAGCTAGCTCTCATCCTAAAGTTTAGAATCGAGTGGAACATGTGCTTCAGATGGCCCTTCTAAGCGGATGTAGTCGTACATAATTCCGTTAAAGGGTCCATAGCTTCTTTCCTTGGGCTGAGTTAAAAATATGGTGTTGTCTCCTACAACAAGTCTAGAGCCTGGAACATCAACGTTGAACAACCAGTATAATCCATGAATTGCGTGTCTTGCGATTGAGTTGTCCCTCCCAAAGCGCCCACTGGTGAAATGAGGTGAACTGGCATTTTCTTCGTTTACTCGTACCTGATAAATCAAATTGCAACGAAAGTCAATACATACTAGTAAACTTGAATAAATTAAAGGCATTAGTATAAGGCCTCTTCCTATGCACATGCCAAAAAAATGGTGTTTGGCATGCCAGGTGGCATGCCAAACCATTTGCGCCACTATGGGGAAACCGCTGAGCGATCGAATCCCTATCGAGCGATATTGACAATATCGCCAGCGATAAAGACTTTATCGCTGGAGATATTATGATTATCGCTGGCGATATTCACTCTAGCGGTAACGGCTATTTCTTCATCGCTATAAATAGGTAACTTTCAAACTCCACACTTACCCCAAATTTTTTACACAAAAAATTTCTCTTCTTCTCAATCTATTATTCTCTTTTCTCAATCTAATTTATTTCTTCTATTTTTATCCAAATGGCACAATTAACCCAACTTGATTCGGAACACAACTTGATTTTTTCTGGAGTAGTACTTGAAGGTGCCGTTGAGAAGATATGTGATAGATTTAAAGAAATAAGTAAGAAGCAAAGAAGTATCCAAGTTTTGGATATCAACCAAGTCAAAACCGCAACTAAGAGAAGGCCAAGAAAGGTTAAAGGCAAGGAAAATCAAGGCAAAACAAATTTGAAGCCGAAGAAGAAGATAAACAAAGGAGACTCCGTTCATGAGCGCATTGATTGGAAGTTTAGTGAAATGAAGAAGATGAACAAGATGAAGAACATTGTTCCAAATTTTTTTTTTAAAGTCTTTCCAATTATTGTCTAGTTTTATGTCTTGTAAAATGACTATTTTAATTATATTGAAGTTTTTAATTTTGTGAAGTTTAATACTTTAAAAATTTTAAACAAATATTAAAACTTTAAAAGTGGACAATTGAGAAATTACAACACAAATGTTGGACAATATTGGGGCAAATATCTTAAAACCTCGAAACAACTTTCAAATGGAATTTTTGCCCGGTAGATGCGCGATATTCCACACGACACCTTTCCCCGAATTCCACCGTGGTTTCACCACTTCTCAAGGTTGGACCTTCTCGTCAAGTAAAGCAACATACCTAGTAACTTTGTCGGGGAGGACACCTGCTGCCGCCCGTGGGCGCTTCGGGATGGGATGTTGAGGTCGCCGCCGCTAAAACCGCCGAGTGGAACCTTTGTTGCCCGAAGGATTGCTGGGGAAATGCTTGAAGATAGCTTTGCCCGAAGGGACTTTTACGCCCATCCTTCGAGGGCTAGTTCCTCCTTTTGTTTTTCCTCTTAGCTGCTTAGTTCCCGATGTTTTTCCCTTTTTTTTTTTTGTAAACACATCTTTCCCTTCTTCTTCATCGAGAAACCTTTTGCTTCATATATATATATTTATGAAAGGGGTTGTGTTATGATGGCTCTGCAATGGTTTTCTGGGTTCTTCTGATGTATTTCTCTGATATCTGAAGGATCCGCTCGGGAAGAGATATATTTATTTTATTTTTTAGTTTGTTTTTTTTTTGACAAAAGGGTAGGTCTCCAGGGAAAAAATACAAACGGTGTATTCATCCTGGGGAAGTACAGCTATTAAGAGGAATGATTCAAAGGAAGTACTGAAAAGGGGAGTGATTGGGAAATACAGCATTTTAGGGATTGGATTCCTTGAGCCATCACGAGTGAACTATCACGCCTTCAGTGTGTGTCGGTATTGATGAGCTTGCAATATCCTCCCAAAAGGGTATCCGCAACTGTGTGCCAGCTTCGCCTTCACCTTCCTCGGGCAAATCCATCTTTACTTGTCATCCTCCCAACTTGAAACGAGCTTTCCTTAACCACTACATCTCCGATTGAAAACGGGTTCGGAGCGTCGTGTAACCATTTGAGCCTTGGCCGTTGGTTTCGCGTAAGCTTCCAAGCTTCTTGCAAAGTGTTCGAATGGTCCAGCTCCCCATTCACATTTTTTGACAAATAAGTGCCGGTCGTTGCGCCGAGTCCCCATGACAGAATGGGGGAAGAAAAGGTCGGTTGCAGAAAAAGGTTGCTCGGTCGACTTACTTGCATTTGAAAATCATGGGCTAGCGCCAACGGGTCCTCTTCGACGCTTGGGTTCCTTTAATAGCTCGTTGATGTGATAACCCGTGGACGATTTGTTGGGAATCCTTCGCAAGGTGGATGTCGGCAGAGGGTGTACGCCCGTTTTGCCTTGTTGTCGAGCGCCCATAAGCGTCCCAAAATCATGTCATGATCTAGTTCTTTGACAATGTGGAACTTGCTGTGCATTATAGCGTCTCCCATCTCGATCTCTAGGTTGATGTAGCCATGTGCGTTCAAAGCCTCTCCTCTCAAGCTCTTAATCACATACGGGAAATAGGTAGCGTCTTGCTTTGTAAATCCTAGGCTGCCTTTAGTGTCTTGAAAGTGATGATGTTGTGGTCGAGGTCGTGTCGATGAGCGTGTTGTCAAGTTCAGGTGACTCTTAGACGGACGTGGTCAGCAGTCCCAGCCTCTCGCTTCGCTTGTTTGGGAAGCTTGAGCCCTCAGCGTGGATTCCGAGGGGAGAAAAAGCCGTTTGCGGATACAACACGATTGAGAGCCGCGAAAATATCTTGGCGCCGAACCTTGAGAGATAGAGAATTTCGCATATATGTCGCATCATGGATTGCAAAGTCTCGTGCACGAAGTCCCCAGAGGAACCACAGTTTCTTATTGGGAGTGGGTCTCGATGCACTCTTTCGTCTCCTAGTTGGAATTCTCCTGCTTCTATCCTTTCCTTGAAAATATGCTTTAACTGTTGCAATCGCTAGTCGGGTGGTGAACGAACCCGTGGTAATGGCAAGATTTGGGGTTTGCCATCTCATCCTCGCTTGGTGGACGTCTAGGCGGTGGCAATGCGATGACATCATCTTGAACCCAGGCTTCAGGAGGTCAATCACCTCCTCGATGGGGAATGGGAAATCAAGGATATTTCCTTCCTACCTCATGATGCCGCACAAGAGTTTTAGTGGCGATCTTCCGTCACGAGGGTTCCGTTGCGCGGCGCTTCACGTTCGGTTTGTGGCTCGTAGTTGCGCTTTCCTTTTTCCTCTTTCGTTCACTATGTTCACGGAGGATGAGCCTAAGATTAAATTGTTTGTCGATGAGGCGCCTACTCCCGCGAGTTTCACGTGCGTCTTCGCCCGAGTTGGCCTAGTCCTTTCCAGAATGCTGCGCCGTTGTTGCAGATCGTCTGGCGGCCTCATGGAGTTCGGAGAATGTTTGGAAACGCAAGTTTTCTAGCAGGGCGCTGTAGATCGGGACCATACCATTGATGCATGCGTTTACCAATTGTTGCTCGGTCACGTTTGGGTCGTGACAATCGAGTGCTTGAACCACAGAACCTTTTGACGAAATCATTTGGATGTTTGTTATCCCACCGGTACATTCTCCCGAGGTCCGAAAAGGTAACTTGTTCGAGACACGAATAAATACTTCTCGTAAAACGCGGTGACCATGCTACTCCAGCTTGGGAATGCTATTCGGTGGATGTCATGTTGACATGTATACGCCCTTCCGGTAAGTGATTTTGAAAATTCCCTTAAACGAAGAACGTGATTATATTCATGTTCACCCAAGGATTCCAGAAACGAAAACTTGTTCGCGTGCATTCCCTTGCACCATCATACAAGGTAAATTGAGGGGAAGAGTACCCCCTTGGGAGAGGGATTCTCTCGTATTTCTGACGGGTAAGGGGGTTGGTGATGATGTACATCGAACTCATCATGCTTTATTCTAATACGAGGAGTTGTTCCAAATCTTCTCTCGTGACGAAATTTGGTGGTTAATTTCTCTCCAACGGGACTCTAATGCGAGTTTCTTCATCCGTGGAGGCGTGCCGCCGAGGTGCCGGGGTTGTTGGAGATGCTTCTAGGCGTCTCGGAGGATGCGAATCACGGGGTAGTCGCTCCGTCGGGGGTTTGAGAAAGGTGAGCACCTCCTTTTGTGTTGAAACCATGTCTGTCTGGGCTCTGGCGAGCGTCTCCTGTCGTTCCATCAAATCGGCGATGGTGACGTAAGGGCGACTTCCTCTGGTCCCTCCGGTCTCTCGTCCCGTCGGTGGGGTAATTGGAGCCTTAGTTGTCGGAGGCGCCATGCTGGAAGAAGCATTCGGGGTCGCGGTGGCGGCCTAGCCCTGGTGACTGGGGGCGTGACACCTGAAGAGATATTCTCGTTGCCGTGATTAGAGGGTTGTGCAGAGACGCTAGAGGAGGCAGCGGCTCTGCCCCGGTGATAGGCGGTGTTACACTTAAGGGAGTGCATTCGATGTTGCTTTGTCAGCTGGTGAAGTAACAATGTTATGGGGGGAGACGCCAACATCAGGGATGCGTTCCGCGTTGATGTTCTCTGCAGCCGCTCTAGATCTGAGTTCCACCATGTTGGGATTTGACGTTCGGAAAACGAAATGAGGAGTTGGAGTTGATATTATAGCCAGATAGATCAATCCTCCCGCTTGTGGTCGCCAATTGTTTATGGGTGAAAATCGTTTACTCCGATTTCGGTAATTTCGGTGGGTGAGTGAGAAATTGATTCAAACCCTAAACAAATGTGCTTTTGCACGTGAGCACTTTTTAGATTCGAGAGATCGATCCGTACAAGTCCGGCCTAAACCAAGAAATGGCCGTTCCAGACTTGCTTCGGTCACAAAGTGGAGGAGAAGGGTTGATTTGGGAGGGAAGCAAAGAAAGGTGTTGAGGAGAGTAGTATCTCGACTTGTATCGTAAAAGTGAAAGCTTAGGAAGCTTGCAAGAGATGGAAGCTTTTGGGAGAGCTTGCAAAGTTGCCTTTCCGAGAGTGTAAGTGTAGTATATTTCTCCGACCGAGACTTGTTGTCCGGTGGAAATAGGTAAGACCTATTTATACAAGTCGAGATTGAAACGTGACCCGTCCTCATGAAGGAAGAGAGTAAAGAGTGAAATAATGGGAGGAGGTGGTAACCGCATGGTTTAATGGGCGAAAACGTTTTTCACCATTATTTCCTGTTTTATTTGACCGCTTTATTCCTTTTCACGCTTTCTTAATGTGAGCGTAGTGTACGCTGCATGCTTTGTGACTGCCAAACCAAAACCCTAAAGAAGCATCCCCATTTGTGTCGATGTCTCGAGTGTTGGTTGCATCTTGAGTGCAAGTGGCGCTGCTAGTGGCGCATGTGGCATGTGCCAATGGCATGTGCGGAATGCCTTGGTGGTAGGTTACACGGTTTTGCAAGTTAGGTTACCAGTGTGTGTGTTTGGCATGTGCCAATGGCATGTGCGGAATGCCTTGGTGGTAGGTTGCACGGTTTGCAAGTTAGGCTACCAGCGTGTGTGTGTTTTGGATGTGCGTAATGCCTTGGTGGTAGGTTGCACGGTTTGCAAGTTAGGCTACCAAATGCGTGTGTGTTTGGCATGTGCCAATGGCGCGTGCGGCCATGTTGACCTAGTTGCAAGTCTTGCAAACCTAGGGCGCTATGTTTGGCGTTGGCCAAAGGCAAAGCGGCTTAGAAATATGTCTTGCGGCACGTGTTGGCATGTGCCAATGGCACGTGCGGCCATGTTGACCTAGTTGCAAGTCTTGCAAACCTAGGGCGCTATGTTTGGCGTGGGCCCAAGGCATAGCGGATTAGAAATATGGCTTGCGCGCACGTGTTGGCATGTGCCAATGGCACGCGCGGCCATGTTGACCTAGTTGCAAGTCTTGCAAACCTAGGGCGCTATGTTTGGCGTAGGCCAAAGGCATAGCTGGCTTCGGAAATATGGCTTGCAGACGTGTTGGCATGTGCCAATGGCACGTGCGGCCATGTTGACCTAGTTGCAAGTCTTGCAAACCTAGGGCGCTATGTTGGGCGGGCCAAAGGCATAGCGGCTTGGAAATATGGCTTGCGACACGTGTTGGCATGTGCCAATGGCACGTGCGGCCATGTTGACCTAGTTGCAAGTCTTGCAAAACCTAGGGCGCTATGTTGGGCGTGGGCCAAAGGCATATCGGCTTGGAAATATGGCTTGCGACACGCGTTGGCATGTGCCAATGGCACGTGCGGCCATGTTGACCTAGTTACAAGTCTTGCAAACCTATGGCGCTATGTTTGGCGTGGGCCCAAGGCATAGAGGCTTAGAAATATGGCTTGTGGCACGTGTTGGCATGTGCCAATGGCACGTGCGGCCATGTTGACCTAGTTGCAAGTCTTGCAAACCTAGGGCGCTATGTTTGGCGTGGGCCCAAGGCATAGCGCTTAGAAATATGGCTTGCGGCACGTGTTGGCATGTGCCAATGGCACGTGCGCCATGTTGACCTAGTTGCAAGTCTTGCAAACCTAGGGCGCTATGTTTGGCGTGGGCCAAAGGCATAGCGGCTCGGAACTATGGCTTGCGGCACGTGTTGGCATGTGCCAATGGCACGTGCGGCCATGTTGACCTAGTTGCAAGTCTTGCAAACCTAGGGCGCTATGTTTAGCGTGGGCCAAAGGCATAGCGGCTTGAATTTGGCGTTGTTGCCATGGTGCGCAGTGGTGTGGCTTGGTTTGGCATAGTTGCCATGGTGCGGGCAAAGATGCGGCTTGGTTTGGCATTGTTGCCATGGTGCGCAGATGCGGCTTGGTTTGGCATTGTTGCCATGGTGCGCATTATGCGGCTTGGTTTGGCATTATTGCCATGGTGCGCAGTGCGCTTGATTTGGCATTGTTGCCATGGTGCCAGATGCGGCTTGGTTTGGCATTGTTGCCATGGTGCGCAGGGTGCGGCTTGATTTGGCATTGTTGCCATGGTGCGCAGTATGCGGCTTGGTTTGGCATTGTTGCCATGGTGCGCAGGGTGCGGCTTGATTTGGCATTGTTGCCATGGTGCGCAGTATGCGGCTTGGTTTGGCATTGTTGCCATGGTGCGCAGGGTGCGGCTTGATTTGGCATTGTTGCCATGGTGCGCAGTATGCGGCTTGGTTTGGCATTGTTGCCATGGTGCGTAGTATGCGGCTTGGTTTGGCATTGTTGCCATGGTGCGCAGTATGCGGCTTGGTTTGACATTGTTGCCATGGTGCGCAGTACGCGCTTGATTTGGCATTGTTGCCATGGTGCGCGATATGGGCTTGGTTTGGCATTGTTGCCATGGTGCGCAGTGCGCTGATTTGGCATCATTGTTGCCATGGTGCGCATTTGGGCATTGTTGCCATGGTGCGCAGATATGCGGCTTGGTTTGGCGTTGTTGCCATGGTGCGCAGGCGGCTTGATTTGGCATTGTTGCCCATGGTGCGCAAGATGCTGGCTTGGTTTTAGCATTGTTGCCATGGTTTGGCATTGCCGCCATGGTGCGCGATGATCACGGCTGATTTGGCATTGTTTCCATGGTGCGCAGTATGCGGCTTGGTTTGGCATTGTTGCCATGGTGCGCAGATGCGGCTTGGTTTGGCATTATTGCCATGGTGCGCAAAGATGCGGCTTGGTTTGGCATTGTTGCCATGGTGCGCGATATGCGCGCTTGGTTTGGCATTGTTGCCATGGTGCTGAGATGCGGCTTGGTTTAGCGTTGTTGCCATGGTGCGCAGGGTGCGCTTGATTTGGCATTGTTGCCATGGTGCGCGAGATGCGGCTTGGTTTGGCATTATTGCCATGGTGCGCAAAGATGCGGCTTGGTTTGGCGTTGTTGCCATGGTGCGCAGTGGTGCGCTTGATTTGGCATTGTTGCCATGGTGCCGCATATTCGGCTTGGTTTGGCATTGTTGCCATGGTGCGCAGATGCGGCTTGGTTTGGCATTGGTGCCATGGTGCGCAGATATGCGACTTGGTTTGGCATTGGTGCCATGGTGCCAAAGATGCATGGTTTGGCATTGCTGCCATGGTGCGGCTTGGTTTTGGAATTAGGGTTACTCGTGTTGAAAACCCTAATCTGTATTTTGAAAAATACCCCTATTAATTATTTACACCTGAGTTAAATGCTCTTAGTTAATGTGTTGCGGGTAACACTAGGTCATGGGGTTTTACGATTTTACCCCTTGTCTAAAATCCACCATCAACACCAGCATATCTTCAGTATAAAATATGTAATTGATACACGTACAAATACCGTGGAGGCCCATAAAATATGTCTTATGACTTGAAATTTGTCTTGCGATCTTTTGCCCTTCGGCTGTCTTAGTTAGACAACATGTTCTCTATATATATATGACATCAATTTAGCATTGTATAGATAAATAAATGTGATTTTTCTAAGTCTTACTTGATCAAGAGCTCGCAATTAGAGAGACACACTAGAAATTTGCACTAGAGTCCTCTTAACAATATGAGTTTGGGCTTGTTGGGCCTGAAGTGCTTGATCCAGTTATATCTTAGGGTTGAGCAAGATGGCCACTATATAAAGACAGGTCCTTAAGAATCTCTTTCAAACCACATTCTCATTCTCAAAAGATAACCTCGCCGTCTGCTCCACCTCTCTTTCTCACTTTGTAGATCCACTCCTACTGTCGAAAGAAATTATTCTTTGCAAGATGATAAATTGATAATAGAATATTTGTCCACACTTTTGAGAATCCAATATCACAAATGAATCAGTTTCACCATAATGGTATCTCCTCTCAAAACTATTTAGTTATCTTTGAGATTTAGGTGGTTTCATTTATCTTCATTTTGTGTAAAATTTATACATTTTTTCTTTCGTCACATGTTTTGTGGTCATGTGTTTTTTCGAAGGGTTTTAGGATTGGTGGTAAAGTGTAATGGAACTAAATGATCCTGCTTATGTTTATGCATGTAATAGGAATCAGTCTCTGCATTAAATGTTGTGTAACAATTTTTTTTTTTTCATTTAATTAGTTTATGTGTTATCTGAATGTCCTCCATTGAGGTTGGAATAATCCAAAGAAATAAATAATTAAACATCGGTCCTGAAATCACATTGTTAACATCTTGAGAATGGATATTCTGTTCTAATACAGATGGTGCTGCAAGCCTGCAAGAGTAATCCAATTTTACTCATTCGACGCATCGCAATGTCCTTTCAATGTGGGATCTAGAAAATCTAGATGTTCCCAAAGCTTCCATGACAACAAAATGTATGGTTTTTATGCTAAAATGTGTAGTCATGCATGCAATTCATGGTGTCTATAAACTAAAAAACGAGCTTATAACTCAGATAGGTTGGGATAGTCTAAAGACATCAGAGAATTTATCTAGCTTTTCATACTAATTAATGCGCCATATATATACCACTGTGTGGTGGCAAATCCAGTATCAAATCTGTTTGGCTCAACAGCTTCTAACACCTTCACTGATAGGGCCTCAGTTGTATGACTACACTGCTAGAGACTGAGACTTTGTTTGGCTATTCAGCTCATGCAAAATTTAACAAAAATATAGACAACTTATTTGCACAGCTAGCTCAGTAGTTGTATTGATAATAAAGGAGAAGGTAATTGAATAATGATTTGCAGGGTTGTGTTGGCTTGCAAAGGATAGCTCACGATAAACTTAGTTGCATAGATCAGAGGCGAATTCGATCACCATTGTCTGGTAATCAGTTAAGAACTAAAAAGCAATGTAAATAGATATTCAATTTGAAATACGATCTTGCATCTTCACTATCAGTTTGATCATACTTATTGTAGCTTTTGTCAGTTTAAGATGTAACAGATAACAACATAAGTAAAGGCAAATAACAGCTTCAAAATTAATAGCACAGGCATAATTGACTATATAAACTGAAAAAAGGATCTGTTTTAAATTATGTTTAACCAACATTAGTGTTAAGGCATATATCAGTTTGAAAATGAGTGTTACATTGTGTTTAACCATTAAACTGCTTTTCATTTACAAACTGAAAAAAGGATGGGTAATAACATGTAAAAGACTAGATCTGTAATAATATGTGGAAAACTAATACAAAATCAAATAAAAAAGAAAATGGTAAAAAAGAGGTTCTTCATCTAATTAAGCTGGGTACCCAAATGCTTCCATACGAGACTGAAAAGGGAACTGAAATGAAGAAAATGACAGGGAGGGATTACTTCTAAAGCACCAGATGTAATAACAAGAAGACCAGATCTAAATAAGATAGGTTCACTAATACAAATTCACATACAAAAAGAATTGGTAAAAAGGGCTTCTGCATCTAAACCATGGTATGCAAAAGGTTCATGATGATGTCTCAACTTTGGAGTGTATCCGCAGGGAGATTTTAATTCGACATGAGACTACAAAGAAAACTGAATGGAAAAAAGTGACGGAATATACAATGTCAAGTGTGTAAATTTCTTGAGAGGAGAAATCATTATGTTGAATATTAGTTGTTGAGGCTGCTGAAGAATTTTCCATGAATTTGAAATTAGATTCACAAATGATCTCCGTTCTGTAGGCTGCTGGATCTTAGGGTAAGTGGGTTTTGGTTCTTCTTCTCTACTCAGGTTTGGGGAGAAACGGGGGGCAACATTGTAAGTTTTTTGAGAGGAGAAATCATTATGCTAAGATTTGTTGATGCTTCCATGAATTTGTTGTGGATCTCCATTGATGATGAACTTAAATCTTACCGATCTCTGTTGGCTTTTGAATCTTGGGCTAAAGGGTTCTTCTCTACACAGATTTGGGATAAGTGTGGGGCAACTTCTCTTCTCATGTAGCTTTGAGATTGCTCGTTTATTTGATCTAATGGATAATATGTACCTTGTGACTGACCAGGTGTTTTCCATAGACGGCTGTGAGGCAGTTTCTTTCACACCCATGAAAAATGTAACATTGCACCTCAACAAGGACATTTCACCGTCTCCTCGAGTATTACAATAGTAAAATTTAGCTGGGGGATTAATTAAATGGCCGAGTAACAGAAGTTTACGTATCTGGGGAGGAGGAGGGCATATGAAAAAAAGGCTTTTTGGTCATTAGTTTCTTCTAATAAACTCAAAACAAATACAAAATAACCAGACTGATTGTTCAGTAAGAATTCAATGGTGATTATCCCCCACCACCAACCTAACAATTCATTTGATGTCTTTATCTTCTTAAGTACTAAAAAGTTAACAATTGTATTTAGAGGACTACTATGTGCATTACCGGAAAACTTATGTCATTCAAAATATCACCAAAAAATAAATAAATTAACGTCCCACCACCAAAGTGCCCAATGTCAAGTATAAATGACCATCCAAATTCTAAATCATGGTCAAGCTTTGCATGGCACAATGAACTGGAATTCTCTGGCTTTGTATTTTTAGATTTAAATTAATGGTTAGAGTTTTGATGACACCAGTTTTTCATTCTCATCTATCAAGGAGTATATAGTTATATCATTTAAACTCAAATGACACAAATTTTTTCATTGGTAGATGCATAATGAAATCCGTTATTCGGCTACTAATTGTTGATGAACTCTCTTGGGGTTTTATAGATGGTTGTATTCACCTACCGGGATGACTCTCTCCTTCCTATACCATTGATTAGCCAATATCCCCTTCCACTAATACTAATGGAAGTTCTGGGGGCAATGGCCCATCATCCTTGTGGGTGTTTTACAATTTCCTTTGAAAAGAGTACCATCCTTTCAAAAAGTCAGGAAGTTTTGATCAAATTCTGTAGACACAAATCCTTTAAAAAAAAAATTGTTTTCTAGTGTTAATAAACTGAATTTCTATTCAAAAGAATGTAATCTTAAATTAAGAACTAAAAGCAATGTTTAATTATCGTCTGCAATTTGAGATTCAATTTTACATATTCAGCATATGGTGTTCCAATAGATCAGTTGCCATTACCGGTTATTTCAACTCTCTGAGATTAAAAATCTAACAAATAATCAGTAGAATTGATTATAGAAAACAACCTTAATAAAAGCAAATAACAGATTCAATAGCCTTAGCTTATGCTTATCGTACTTTAATCTGTAAACTGCTTTTCATATACAAACTGAAAAGGGATCCGTGATAACATGTATATGACTAAATCTAGATAAGATGGGTTAACTAATAAAAATCACATACAAAGAAAAAAAAGAGCTTCCCCTTCAAAACTGCGAAAAGTAAGAGTACCAAATTTCAACGATATGAAGAAAATGATAATGACGTATCTACTTCTGAAGAAGAAAATGTAAATTTTTTGAGAGGAAAAATCATTATGCTAATGTGAGAATTAGTAGTTGATGCTGCTGCAATATCTGCCATGAATTTCTTGTGGACGTTTTTGTTTCCATTCATCAATTTAGATTTACACATCTGTTGTTGGCTGTTGAATCTTAGGGTTTGGGTTCTTCTCAACACAGATTTGGGGAGATAAGGGGGGACAACTTTTCTAATTATATATATGGCTTTGAGATTGCCTGTTTATTTTAGGGTTTATTGTTGATCGTTGGATTATTTGATCTAATGGATAATACGTGTTTGGTGACTGACCAGATTTGCGCAAAGGATTTTAAACCGGAGAGATTCATTTTCAAGAATATATTATAGGTGATGGAAGATGCATTTCACGTACAAACTGAAAGGACTAATGTTGCAACTCTGGCATACATTACAATGGAGATTTTCTCAAGACAAGGACGAAGATGGGTTAAAACAATATTTTATAGTTAATCAATATACAGTGAAAACTAAGAACAATATTTGTAAACACTCAAATCGGCCAAGGTGTTCTATATGTGCAATGAAGTATGGACATTGGAACTCAAAATTTCCCTTGTGACCCGAAAATTTTCTCCCTGAATTTGCAATTTTTTTATTAGTATTATGATCTTTTGTGGTAGCTCGTTATCGGCTATCTTGGAGTCGAAAACTACTCCGAAATCTCAAATCAGCCCATGTGTGTTCTACAAATGCCATGGGTTTTGCATTGTGCTAAAATACTCCAAATCTACTGTGCTAGCTATTTGGTGGTAAATTGGTAATAAAGAAGCTAAGTGAATAAGGAACTGCAGGTTGGTATTGGAGTGGAGAAACTACACCAAATTCTCACCAAATTATAAGCACTAACAGTTTTTTTGGCTCATAAATTATGCAAGGCATGTACAACAGATCTTCAATTTGAAATACCATTTACAACTTCGATTCGGTATCGGTTTGTTCATACTTACTTATGGCAATTCTTTGAGATTAAGAACTAACAAGTAACAACATTTACAAGAATTGATTATAGAGAACAACATTAGTAAAAGAAAATAATGACTTGAATATTAAAGGATCTGTAATAACATGTAGAAAAGCTTCTACATCTAAACAATTGTCTAAAAACTTCCCGATGTGTGAATCTTCAGTTCCATCCGGAGCGGAGTGTAGCTGCAATAGGGATGTTTCTTGTAAGGATCTTAAATAGTGTCACTAAGATGTTACTTTCCTATAGAATGTAAAAATTTTGAGAGGAGAAATCATTATGCTAGGAATTGTTGATGCTTCCATGAATTTGTTGTGGATCTCCATTGATAAACTTAGATTTCATTTTACGGATTTGAATCTTAGGTTAAAGGGTTCTTTTCTACACTGATTTGGGAGAAGAGGGGCGGCAACGTTTTTTCTTATACGGCTTTGAAATTGCCCGTTTATTTTAGGGTTTATTGTTGATCGTTGAATAATTTGATCTAACGGATGATATGTACCTTGTGACTGACCGGGTTGGCTGACCAACATATCTTCCATATACGGCTGTGATTGTGATTTTGTTATACGTGGATGGTTCTACATGGTCAACCATTATATGCGGTTGACTCAAACTAAGACCACCACTAGTCAGAATCACTCACATAAGACTTAGGAGGCAGTCCTGACTGCTAATCTAACTGCTAGACTAGCACCCCATAAGACTAAGTCTTAGAGAGACGTACACTAGAAAGTTGCACTAGAGTGCTCTACTGCTCTTAACAAATGTAAATATGAATACAGAACTACAGATAAGACTGGCTTGTTGGGCCCGAAGGGCTTGATCCTGTTAGATCTTAGGGTTTAGCAAGATGGCCACTATATAAAGAGAGTTGGCGAAACTCTTTCTCATCATCAAGGTATAGAAAGCGTAAAGCGGAGCGTGAAGCGTTTTTCATTTTTAAGAAGCGATGCATATGTTGAAGCGTGAAGCGTCGCTTCATGGTTGATGTTTGAAGCGGATATTTTCGTATAAGTAAATTAGTTATAACTAGTAATTATAGATTTATTAGGAAGATAATATCAATATAAATTTTATATAAGTCTAATTTTTATCAAAACAAAGCATGTGCATACCAATTCAACCTACTCCGCACGAGTGAGGTGGGTGTTCAATTCCCTTAAAACATTCATATTTTTCTTTTAAAAGTTTTAAAAATTAGCCAAAATTTTTAAAGATTCATGAAAGATGCACTTCACATGACCGTTTTGGAGCGAAATGTTGAAATTTGAAGCGAAGCGTACGCTTTTAAAAACCATGCTCATCATATCAAAAATAACCTCCGCCGTCTTCTCCACCTCTCTTTCTCACTTTGTAGATCTACTGCTACTCTGGAACAGAAATCTTTCTTTGCAAAATGATATTAGAAGAGATAAATGAGATATTGGTCCTCGATTTTGAGAATCCAATCTCACATAAAAACAACACAAATGAATCATTTTTCCGCATAATGATTTCTCGTCTCAAAATTATTTCATTTTTTTAACAAAGTGTCTTGTGTAACTGTTGGAACAATTGCCGATTTATGCCTGCACAACAAATAAAATCAAACACGATAAAACAAATGTTATGGCTGAGTCGCGGACTAGGTCGCTTTCTTTAAGACGTTTCGCGGCTCTGCCCAAGATTGTGCAAGCAGTTCTTCCATGTCGCGTCATCCCCAGGATAAAACAGCCGAGTTCAATATCTCTTTCACAATCACTCTTGCACCGTGAGGAATGTGATACTACTACACTTCATTCTTGCTCGAATCTCTTATAGAAAACAAATGATGTTCACATATTGTTTTCTTTCACAAAAATATTTCCTTTGAAAACACAAAACATAAAGAAGAACTCAACTCTCTCTCTTATTTTTCCAACCAAAATCTGATTTTATATTAAAAGGTTTAAACACAATTTAATAAAAGATTATTATGGTGTAGTTAACACCATTAACTCCACAATATGAAACTCTCATAGCTATAATGGTGTAGTTAACACCATTAAAAGCAGAAATATGAAACGGTCAAATTAATTATACCAAAATTAGTTTTCATTTAAGAAACTTAAATGCTATTAAAAACTTTCTTTTTATTTATTGGGAAATAAATTTATGTTTTAAATATATATTCCCAACAATCCCCCACTTATATTTTTAAAACATTGAGCAAGAACGTACAGAGTTGTGCATAAGCAAAGGTGTCTCGCGACTTGAACCTTTACGTAGTGTTAATAGGCTCTCTTTAAATCTGACCATAGAGTGAACATAAGTCTTGAACTCTAGGAGAAAAAAAAGATTGCTTAACACACACGACTATACCAGTGTAAAGTCTAAAGCCATCACATTACGGCCCTGTGCTTGTATCCCAGTTTTAATGAATGATCTAGAGAACTGCCCATATTCTCATAGAAATCGGCCACACTTTCATATTCACATAGGTGAGTTTATCAAGAGTACTCCTGAAAGTACCCCACTCTAAATAGAGATATAAACATCATTAAGAGTTTAAAAAATTAAAAACTAAAAATTAAACTCAACCTCTACTCCCTTCAGGATATCATGCCGTGGGATGAATTCTTCAAAAGCATGATTCTTACATCTCCATATCACTTATGACTTCGCCTAGTCCCTTTGAACCTATTTCTAGGTTGGGTATCCATCATAGATGACTCAATCTCAATGGGCATCAACTTCATCCCTAAGATGTATTCACATCTTCTTATCAATCCTTTCACAAAGGATTGATGGAAACTCGTTTCAGACACTATATAATCCATATTCTCATAAAATCAACTCTTATAGTTGTCGTTACATTCTCAATTCATGCAATAGCCGCGGTACTATCACATTGGATTAATATGTCTGTTCCTCTATTTATTAGAGGATCGAATCGCTCCATCCCTTAAAGGATTCAACTGAAAGGATGTCCAATCAGCTTCGCAATATCCTTAAAGGATTGCGGTAACCATTTAGATAGTGTATTTCTAGGCGTATGATGTGTTTGAAACACCTCATAACCTTCTCCATATTTTACCAATTTTCCTTACTAGGATTGGCAAATCTGAATATAAAACCCCACTATGGAAGCAATATATTACACCCCACTACAAAAATACTTATATATATAGTCAATCATGTAGCAAAGAAGCATATTGAGCTACCATACTCATGTCTAGTGCAATCACACACAATCTCTAGAGCATTAACACTAAACCAAATGAGTGAAAACTTGTTTACAGTCAGACTATATATATTTCTGTCTCTTTTAAAAATTCTATTTTCATTGAAATGAATATGATCCAAAGAAAGAAAAAATTCATTTCAAAAATATACACCATCTTCACTCAAGTCTTTCATGTCAAATAGCAAACTAGCAAACTAAGAAAGTATTTCCGGATGCATTCAATTTTCTTTGTACGTTTCACATATGGTGCAATGTGAGGAAAAAATGCCAACCGATAATTCAACCACTTAAGTTGAAAGAATTAGAGAATATTGCTAAACTACCGTTGGAGACACGAGTAAAGAAAAAGGATGAATTATTGAAAGCATATGAACATAATGAGATGTTGTGGGCTTCTTTCCATCGCGAATGGGAAGCTTTGATATGGTCAATCAGCGAGGATGTCTATGAAGAAAATTTTCAAATGCTTATTAAGCATTGGAAGACCGCCTACCCCAATGTCATTACTTACTTGGTCAAAGATGTGGCGGAACCTAATAAAGAAAGGTTCGTGAGTTGTTTTACAAATCGGACAAACACTTCGACAACCAAGCCACAAGTATGGTAGAGTCGGCTCATTATCGGTTGAAGAAGAACCTTTTTGGATGTGTTACACTTTCGTCACGGTTTTTGATGCAATTGATGAATATTTCAAAAGTGATGTTGTGAGAATTAAAGCCGCGTTCGAGCATGACCTTATGTTTAGACACAAGCATTATGGTAGTAATTGGCTTGGTGAATTAACTTATGAGTCTCCCATCTATGCATTGACTTTGTTGATGAAAGAAGTGGATTTGATTAAGACATTAGGCGCCAACTTGGAGGAAGAGTGTGTTTGTAAAATGAAGACATCTATGGGACTTCCATGCGCCACGACCTACTTCTTCTGTACAAGGATGGGGTCATACCATTTGAGGATATTGATCATTTTGGAAACAATTAAGCTTCCGATCCTCTCCCAACCGAAGATGACGAGGATGATTTAGAGATATGGGACACGACAAATGGGAAAAAGTTAGCGGAGATGTATAGGAATATGTCCCGAGCTCAAAAGAAATTCCTATGGGACAACATGATGCGGTCATGTATCCTTTCACCCAAGAAAATATTTTGGAACCGGAGAAGTGTGAACCTAAAGGTAGGAAGAGTAAGAAAATGAATAATTTTCAAACTAGACAAGCTAACAAGGAACTATTGGCTAATAAAAGGGATCCATCCGGCGTTGAATACCATGATGCAATGTATGACAAGGCAAAGAAGGAAATTGAGAAGTTGATGAAGGAGGAAGAAGTCAAAGTTCCCAAAAAAACGAGGTCGTCCGAGTAACAAAGAGGTGAATGATAATGATTGTCCGTCACAAGCAAAGGATAGCAAAGAGGATGCCAAGGGGAAGGCTAAGATGTATCCTTCACAAACTAAGATAAAGGAGAAAAGGACCGTACATGAAAACGGAATCGACATCTTTAACAGATCGACAAAACTCCAACTCAGTTTTGTTTGAACTCCAACCAAGAGTTTCCTCGAACAAATTGTACAACTCTTCCCAACTCATGTCATAATAATCAAGATCCACGCTTCTACCCCTTGCTTTAAGGCCTGTAATCTTACTAGCTTCATCAGAGAGATTGTCATCTCTCCAAAAGGTAATTGAAACGTGTAAGTCTCTCGGACAAAATCTCTCGGCCGAAAAACAGAGGTGTCACACTATCATATTCTTGATGTCCATATTGAATGGCAGGCCATAAAGCGCAGGATTGTACATAATCAACCACCTCATCCACCTCTTCGTAAAGATTCCATTCCGCTGCCCTCTCGGTGTCTCAATACTCTGACCGCACGGTGGTGATCAGAGTCTCATAAATCTTTTTGCCCAAGATTCAAGCGTAATCCAATCAACACATTTCCTCCATCTTCCTAAGACCATGAGGCTCACCATCCGATCTAGGTGAAATTACATCATCTTCACAGGAATGTGAAACCCAGAGTCTGTTGTTCCGCAACTTTGTTCTCTCGACGATGGTTGTGCAACCTTCTTACCTTTCTCAACCTTCTTTGGGGTTGTGTTTCTTGAATATCATCAACTTCTTCATCATCATAAATACCTTCTTCTTGTCTTCCAACTCTTCCATGTTCATCTACTTCTTCAATGTCAGTTCCTCTACTGTTCGCTCCCAAATTTTTTTCGTACCTCCTCCTCGAGGATCGGAGTTTTAGAAGTAGAAGGTGTTACCTCCATCCTCTTCTTCTTTTTAGCTGCATTGTTCCTGACATAAGCATAAAAACTTATGAGCCTAATACTTCGAACAACAAAGGAATAAAAACTAAATGAAATAGGTATTTGATTATCATTACAGAAAGTAGTTCGGCTTATATGCACTAAATAATTCCAAGCCGAATATCAATACTCGGCACAAAACTACCATTATCAAATAAGCAAACCATATTTAAGAATTAAAAAATTATTCGTAGCATAATTATTTGATAAAATGAGCCGAACCTCAACAATTTCAAAAAAATGAATTCTAACTACACATATTCGGCTCAAAACAAATAGAATCGAATAAGCCAATCTATAATTATGAATTGTAAACATATGTTCGCGTGCATAATAATATCATAGGATACGCCTGAGCCTATACACTAGAAAATATAGGAAATTCTACGTATACATGTTCGGCTCACATCTAATTGTATCGAATAAGCCGATCCTAAATATTCGGCTCAAATCTCATCTAAACTTTTGAGCCGAACCTGTTCATATGCATTTTCGTAGTTCGGTTTCAAGAACAGTTCGCGCAAATCTTGAAGTAATATACGCCGAACCCTACCCGTGAATCGCCGCAAAACCCTTATTTTTGACTATTAAACATATTATACCAATCAAAAGCATCAAAATACGAGATGGGTTTGTAGAAACTTACTTCCTTATTCTCATTTCAAATTGGTTCTTCACTTTGTTCTTCCTGGTTCGATTTGTGAGGGATTTCACTTTGTTCTACATCTTCATCTTCAATGAAGTTCTCTTCAATTGGTTCTTCCGATTTGGTGCTTCGATTGATCTATTAGAACGCTGTCTGGTCTTCGACGACCCATTATATAATAGAGTTTAATCGACGATCAATTTTTCAAGAATCGACGATTTTCAATTTCACGGCGATGGAGCGAGGGAGGCAGAGGATGGGAGGAAGAAGAAGACTAAGAGAAAAATAGAAAACTGATTTTCAATTTTTTGTTTTAGGTTTTTGTATTAGGGTTAGGGATAGATTAGTAATTTAGAAGATTTAAGGGCATATAGGTAATTGAACTACCCATAGGGTACCCCTTATAAGGTCACCCAAGTTAGGACTAGTGCTTTGTATGCCTAGAAAGATTATGGTATTCCCAAAATCATAGTTCTTTTTTATAGGGCTTAGAGATCTGCCCTCTCATATTAGGGTAAATTGCTCTTAACAATATGAGTATGGGCTTGTTGGGCCTGAAGTGCTTGTTCCAGTTATATCTTAAGGTTGAGCAAGATGGCCACTATATAAAGAGAGGTACGTAGGAATCTCTTTCCATCCACATTCTCGTTCTCAAAAAATAACCTCGCCGTCTGCTCCACCTCTCTTTCTCACTTTGTAGATCCACTGCTACTGTCGAAAGAAATTACTCTTTGCAAGATGATAATAGAATATTTGTCCTCACTTTTGAGAATCCAATATCACAAATGAATCAGTTTCACCATAATGATATCTCCTCTCAAAACTATTTAGTTTTTTTTGAGATTAAGGTGGTTTCAGTATTTTCATTTTCTGTGAAATTTTAACATTTTTGCTTTTGTCACATGTTTTGTGGCCATGTAGTTTTTCGAAGGGATTTAGGATTGGTGGTAAAGTGTAATGGAACTAAATGATCCTGCTTATGTTTATGCATGTAATAGGAATCAGTCTCTGCATTAAATGTTGTGTAACAAATTTTTTTTCATTTAATTAGTTTATGTGTTATCTGAATGTCCTCCATTGAGGTTGAAATAATCCAAAGAAATCACATTGTTAACATCTTGAGAATGGATATTCTTCCCTAATACGATGGTCTTTTAAAGCTCCAAAAGAGTAATCCAAATTTACTCATTTGACACAAACAATGTCCTTTCAATGTGGGATCTAACAAATCTAGATGTTCCCAAAGCTTCCATGACAACAAAATGTATTGTTTTTATGGTAAAATGTATAGTCATGCATGCAATTCATGATGTCTATAAACTAAAAAACGAGATCAAAACTCAGATAGGTTGGGATAGTCTAAAGACATCAGAGAATATTTATCTAGCATTGCATACTAATGCGCCATATATATACCACTGTGTGGTGGCAAATCCAGTATCAAATCTGTTTGGCTCACCTTCACTGATAGGGCCTCAGTTGTATGACCACACTGCTAGAGACTGAGACTTTGTTTGGCTATTCAGCTCATGCAAAATTTGACAAAAAATATAAAAATATAGACTGAGATTTGCAGGGTTGTGTTGACTTGCAAAGGATAGAAATTCTGCTCATAAATTATGTAAGGCTTGTTCTTGTTTTACATTGCTTCCTCAATTGCACTACTATTTCGTTTATGTAAGTTAGTAGAACAGATCACGATAAACTTAGTAGCATAGAACAGCTCACGATAAACTTAGTAGCATTGATCGTAAGAACATAACCATTAAGGAGATGATTTATGCCATGTTGATTAAAGGATTAACCGCCAATTTGTGGGGGGAGGTCGTCCTCTGATTTTGTTATATCCTGATGTTTATGGGTAAAAATCGTTTCCGCCGATTTTGGTAAATAGGTGAGTGAGAAACTGGTTTAAACCCTAAACAAATGTGCTGCACGTGACCACTTTGTAGATTCGAGAGATCAATCTGTACAAGTCCGGCCTAAACCAAGAAATGGCCGTTCCATACTTGCTTCGGTCACAAAGTGGAGGAGAAGGGTTGATTTGGGGAGGGAAGCAAAGAAAGGTGTTGAGACCGAATACCTGGGGAGAGAAGTGTCTCGACTTGTATCGTAAAGTGAAAGCTTGAAGCTTGCAAGAGATGAAAGCTTTTTTGGAGAGCTTGCAAAGTTGCCTTTTCCCGAGAGTGTTGTGTTTTTCTCCCGACCGAGACTTGTTTATCCGGTGGAAATAGGTAAGACCTATTTATACAAGTCGAGATTGAAACGTACCGGCCTCATGAAGGAAGAGAGTAAAGGGTGAAATAATGGGAGGAGGTGGTAACCGCATGGTATTTATGGGTGAAAACGTTTTTTCACCATTATTTCCTCATTTATTTGACCGCTTTATTCCTATTCACGCTTTCTTAATGTGAGCGTAGGTGTACGCCTGTTGATGTCATGACCGCCAAACCAAGACCCCGGAAAGCTTCCCCCAGTTTGTGTTGATGTCTCGAGTGTTGGTTGCACCTTGAGTGCAAGTGGCACTGCTAGTGGTGCGTGTGGCATGTGCCAATGGCATGTGCGGAATGGCTTTGTTGCGGGTTACACCGTGAGTGCAAGTGGCAATGCCAGAGTCACTAGTGGCGTGTGTGCATGTTCCAATGGCATGTGCGGAATGCCTTGGTGGTAGGTTGCACGTTGAGTGTAAGTGGCAATGCCAGAGTTGCTAGTGGCGTGTGTGGCATGTGCCAATGGCATGTGCGGAATGCCTTGGTGGTAGGTTGCGCAGTTTGCAAGTTAGGCTACCAGCGTGGGTTTTGGCATGTGCCAATGGCACGTCCGGCCAAGTTGGCCTAGGTTGCACGGATTGAAAGTTAGGCTACCAGCGTGCGTGTTTGGCATGTGTCAATGGCACGCACGGCCATTAGGGCCACGACAAGGTAATGAAAGCTACCAGCGAGCGTGTTGGCATGTGCCAATGGAACGCCGGCCATTAGGGGCCAAGATTTGGTAAGAAAAGCTATCGGCGATGCGTGTTGGCACGTGCCAATGGCATGCGTGGCCATTAGGGTCACAAACAAGAAAAGCTACCAAAATGATGCGTGTTGGCATGTGCCAATGGCATGCGTGGGCATTAGGTTCACGGCTTGGTAAGAAAAGCTACCAAATGATGCGTGTTGGCATGTGCCAATGGCATGCTGGCCATTAGGGCCACGGCTTGGTAAGAAAAGCTACCAAACATGCGTGTTGGCATGTGCCAATGGCATGCTCGGCCATTAGGGCCACGGCTTGTAAGAAAAGCTACCAAATGATACGTGTTGGCATGTGCCAATGGCATGCTCGGCCATTAGGGCCACGCCCTGGTAAGAAAAGCTACCAGCGATGCGTGTTGGCATATGCCAATGGCATGCTCGGCCCATTAGGGCCACGGCTTGGTAAGAAAAGATACCAATGATGCGTGTTGGCATGTGCCAATGGCATGCTCGGCCAATTTGGCCTAGGTTGCACGGTTTGCAAGCCTAGGCGCGGGCGCTACTTTGGCATGGCGCTGCTAGGGCCAAGGTAAGGGTGTTTGGGCTCACAGGTGTGACCAAAGATACCGGGGCCAAGGCAGAGTGTGTTTGGCATGATGCGGCTAGCTTGGGCTAGGTGTGGTTGGCATGATTTGCCATTGGCATGTCGAGAGGTGCGGCTAGCATGGTTGGCATGCGCGTTAGGTGTGGTCGGCATGATTTGCCATTGGCACAGGGGTGCGCGCTAGCATGGTTGGCATGCTTTGGCGCGTTTGGTGTGGTTGGCATGATTTTCCATTGGCATGAGAAAGTGCGGCTAGGGCCAAGGTAAGGGTGTTTGGCTTGGCGTGGTGTGACTAGCGTAGCTGGGGCCAAGGCAAAGAGTGCGTTTTTGGCATGGCGCGGCTTAGCTTGGATCGGGTGTGGATGGCATGATTTGCCATTATCACAGAGGTGCGGTTAGCATGGTTGGCATGCTTTGGCGCGTTTGGTGTGGCTGGCATGATTTGCCATTGGCACAGGGGTGCAGCTAGCATGGTTGACATGCTTTGGCGCTTTTGGTGTGGATGGCATGATTTGCCATTGGCACAGTGGTGCGGCTAGGGCCAAGGTAAGGGTGTATGGCTTGCGTGGTGCTGACTAGCGTAGCTAGGGCCAAGGCAGAGTGCGTTTGGCATGGTGCGGCTAGCTTGGGCTAGGTGTGGCTGGCATGATTTGCCATTGGCACAGGGGTGCGGCTAGCATGGTTGGCATGCTTTGGCGCATTTGGTGTGGCTGGCATGATTTGCCATTGGCAAAGAGGGGAATTAGGGTTTTGCTCGTTTTAACCCTAATTTGAAAAAATGCCCCCTATTAATTACTAACTACATGCATTAAATGTTCTGATAAATGTGTCATCGGTGACATTAGGTTATTCGGGGTTTTACGATTTTACCCTTTGTCTAAAAACCACCATCGACACCTGAATAGAGTAACCTTTAAAGGATTAAATAAAACTCCATATGTTTATAAAAGATAGACAACCTTCTTATGCATACATCAAAGTGTGGCGTGTATAGATAAGATATCCTGATTACCCTACTGCTTATAGTTTTTGGTTGTGAGTTCTTCTTTTTCTGACTTTGGTGTGAATACTATTATGGAATCTAGGGATGCTGAGTTCTTTGAACATGTTTATTCTTAATCATGTACCTCATTAGAGATGTGATGTTGATCCCCTAGATTTATTTTCAAATAGTCAGAAACTTATCTTTAAGGAAGATGGATTAGAGTTGATCCTAGAGAAGTAAAAGATTAGAACCGAGACTTCTTATCGACTCGACTTCTTAATAAGCCTAGCCTAACTGAGCTCCGCACTCAAGAAAAGAATCCATAATATCTATTGAAACCCCATTCGGTAAGAAGCTTCATTTATTTAAATGGACTCAAATTACCTAACCGGACTTGGGAGCTTGCTGGTTTACCTCTAGGGAGTAAGACCATGGGATGTAAATGAGTTGAAACGTTAGATATATGGAACTCGTGGAAAATATTAGGCTAAGTTTGTAGCTAAAGGCTATAAACTAAAAGAAGGTTTAAATTTCCTTGATTCTTATTCACTTGTGACGAGAATTACTTCTGTTGAGATGCTAATTGATATTGCTTCCATAAACAACTTGGAGACACATCAGATGGATGTTAACACTACAAAAACAGGTCATATTAGTGAGGGTTTTTTCTTAGGGGCGTCACAAATAGTCACTATTTGTGACAGTGTTTTGACCAACCGTGGGAAATACTAGGATTAGTCAAAGGAGCAGTTTTGTTTGGTCGGTTTTGGGCTTCCGACAACAGAATGATTTTACTAAAACTTTGAAAGTTTTTTTTTTTTTTTTTTTTTTTATTATTCTTCTTTTCTCGGCCTTATCTCACAAAGCCTCAAATGTATCTGGTTTTATTTCACTTATCTTTTCCCATTTTTCTCCATTGAAAAACCGAGGTTTGCTCTCGCCTTCTCTGTGACAATCTCGTTCAATTCGTCTCTTGTTTGTTCATCTCGTTCATAGAAAATCAATACTGATGTGTGCAGAGAGAGAGTTCTTGATGGAGCCATAGTTGATTGAACACAGAACTCTGTTGAGCGAGAGAGTTCTATGATGAGATTAAGGTTTCAATGAGAATCGATGATGGAGATAAAGATCAAGAGTCTGAGATTTAGAGAAATAGAATCGAATCAAGGATAGTTGATGGTCATGGTGTCGATCCGTGTGTTGATTCAAACTCAACAGAAAGGTAAGTTGAATTTAGGGTTTCTTTAATTAACACTATTTTTGTGTGAAATTGATTTATAGATTGATCGATTAGTGATGGGTTTTCTTTTAATTGAAGTTTGGATGATGTATAGGGTTTAATTTCAGTTTCTATAATGAATCAATTGGGAATTAGGGGTCATCCCAAATTAGGTTTTTGGTTATAAACTTAGACCAAAGTGTTCTTGAGTTTGAATGATAGATAAAACAGAGTGAGATAATAGTGGTGGTTCGAAGAAGATTTGAGTTGTAGCAGCTCATAGTTGATGAAGAAAGATGAGTATAACTGAGATAGTGGGAATTTAGGTTTAATTTGGTGAAGGGGTTGAATTACAGGGGACTATTGGTGGAGTATGAGGAGTTGAAGATGATGTGGTGGGTATGTAGTGAAGTTATAATTGTAGCTAGGGATTCCTGCTTTCCTAGTACCACTAAACCTTCTTTTCAGATTTACATCTTTATTAGTCTTTTTACAGGTATGTGATGAATTTAGTTACTTTGTAAATTATAATGATGAAGATTCCAAAACTCATGCATATAGATGCTGAATCCGTATGATTATTGACTAATGGAAAGCGGTATAACGATCTCACTTAGAGATTTAATTGAATTACGATTATCTAAAGGTTGATTGTTTTCTTCTTTTGGTTTTTCGTGTTTATGATGTATTGCGTAAAAATACCTAAGAACACTTCTTTTTGCATATCCGGTTATTGAAGGACCTATAATAGAAGAATATGCGTGTATGTTAAATCTCACTTCTTCTTCCATTTGCTAGGTTTAGTCATTGATGATGAGCCGGAGTTGGATTTGATTTTGAGTACTCTTAGTCTTAGAGTAGCTTTGAATTCTGAAGGAAATTGATAAGAATTTTATACTAATACATGAATGGATTGTGTTGTGCGGTTTCATTTTGTTATTCGACCTCCAACAACAAGAACAAGAAACAAGGAGCAACGTTCAGATATAATGGCAATGCAGACATTACACCAAATAAAACGAGGTATAATAGTAAGATTTTGTGTTTGTTAGGTTTGGTTTTGTTTTGTTTTTTGCACTATATGGTTTTAAATCAATGGTTGAAAACCCCTATCAAAATGGAAATAGGAAATGTTAACAGCAAACATATCGTCCTAGCTCTCAAGGTAAATTGGTAGCATTGAACTATGAATGAGTGAAACATATGGTTTAGATTCTTTTCATCCATCAAGTTCAATTTGAGTTATCAAGTTTGGAACCAGTAGGTCAAAAGTATCCTGGTACCATATTAAGATGAAAACAATGACATGGAAGATGATGAAGCGATCAGCTTGGGTGTTGATTCAGTGCCAACAACGGATCCTCCAAATCCAGATAACGAGGTACACTTATACCGTAACTAATTTGTCATATTACAGCTTCTACTGTCATTCGAATTGTAGGGAAAACATGGATGAAACTCGAGAATATAATTTAATAAACACTGAAATGTCCTGTCAGATGAGTCATTCCATGGAAGATGATGGATACATTGTATCTCCCATTTAGCCTTTTGTCATCCTTGTCCTCTTCCAATTCATTTTCTCCACTTCAAAACCTTATACTTGTTATGACGGATAAAACCAGCTCACGTGAAAACAATGGCATGGCTGATCGTGAAGGTTGGTTTAATGTTTTGAATGAAAAACAAGAAAAGCCTAATATGGTTATAGTAGCTTAACTTAATGAAAATTCACCTTGACTTAACGTTTTGAATCTTTTACATATGATATACAGGATAGGATTGCAGAGATGGAGGCACTATTGAGGTAACTAAGTTGCTTCATTAAGTTATTTCCTCAACTTGAATTTATATAATCTTGTCTAGAACTTGAATTTACGAAATTGAACTATGGATAGAATGATTTAGTTTCAAATTTGGGGTTTAAGGTTTTAAAATTTTATTGAGTTGGAAAACTAGGGATGAGAAAGTGAATGTGACGGACCGGAAAATTACGCCTTTGGCGCGTTTCCCCGCAGGCCGTAATCTCCCCGGTGCGCCATGATGAAGCTACGATCCGGGCCTCAAAGCTAGGCAAATGCACGTCCAATTGCCCTTGCAAGCATGCTCGTGGAGCATGACGCAGCTAACTTAGCTTCCACACCGCTCCAACTTACCCTTGTCCCGCAAAAGGGTTTAAGGCCATAAGGCCAATGCCAATGCATTTTTCATGCGTCTCTGCTTTACCTTTACGTAGGGAATTCATAATTGAATTTCCTAGCTAGCTGAGCAACCGTCACATTGTCGTGTCTTGTCCAGGCATAAGCCTTGGACTTTAGCGTAGGCCACACCAAGCCCTTGCCATTTCCCACGTTACTCGCTTACCATCTCTTCATAACTTGATAGGAAGTATGAGCATTCACTTACTGGCATGCAACTAAGCCTCATCAAGTCTGGCCACAATCATCTATTGCGTCGAGCTACCAAGCTTAGATGATATGAGGGGCCAACGTCTTTGGACCGCAATGCCGCAACTCATTGCGGCTGCCTACGTACTTTCCCTACTCTAAAGGGACTGCTACTGCATCGTAGTTCATCCACGAAGGGACAGAAACTTAAGCCAAATCGTTTGCAAGGTCGTGGCCTAGCAAAAACGGTAATGGCCTCGGTTCAGATAGGCCATTCCGCCAAGATGCATAATGATTATGCATCATCGGTCCGCGCCAGGGCATAGTGATGCCAACGCATCAAATACCTCTTCTAAAGGCTACGCAACTATAAATGAGCCTTAGGCATCATTTATGCTCTTCCTACTAAGCTATGGAGCTTACTTGGTACATAGTCCGCATATGCACCTTCAACCAACTACCCCTCCCTATATATGTCTTAATGGAATTTCTACAAGTATGAAAAGGGGAGCATATTGACATGCTTCACTATTCATGGCCGTTGCCATGAATTTCTCAAGGACCGCAATGATTGCCGAGTCTCCGGTTCTATTGCACAATGATTGTGCACCACTCGTTCCGTCTCGCGCCGCACAATGATTGTGCACCAATTGTTACATTCTGTTTGCACAATGATTACCCACAACGATTGCGGACAATGATTGCGCACCACCCGGTCCTCATCAAGCTTCGTTTATTGCACAATGATTTATTGTAAGATCGAGCCCACCTACCTAACTGGCCTAATGCATCATGATGATGCAACATTGGCCCTCGCCAAATGCCAAACATAATGCACCATTTTTGGCGCGGTATTGGCCTTAAGCCAATCCACCTTTTTCACGTTGCGGAAGCTTTGGATGAAGCTTCATCTCTCGATCCATGACGCATCTTTTAGCATGCGCCATGCTAAAAACACGGGTGTTACATTATCACACCCTTCAAAGAATTTCGTCCCCGAAATTCAAAACCAAAGCTATTGTGGACAATCTCTTGAGTTGGATTCCATGAGCAAAAGTCCCATACTGGATGCTTTCGAAATCACGGGTTTCTTCAAGTTGTCATGAACAACAATTTAGACCTTCCGAGCACATGTCCCATACCACCGCCCGGGGATCCAAAAGTGCCCACAACTAAACCAAGAATCGCAATTGGCGAGTGCCAAGAGGATATCTCGACCGGGTATCCCGAATGCGCATCCCATACTACGCACTTCGAGGAAGTCCCTAAGGTTCACAAGGTTGAAAGATGTCATCAAATGACAAGGAAAAACTCAACGCAACACCGCGAGGACCAATCTCTAATGCCGTGCGTTGGATGCAAGCCACCGTCCCCGACCCAGTTACCGGCCCCACTCGTAAGTGGGATGCTAGCCGGGCTCGACAACGCACACCGTTGGACAGTGC
Organism: Papaver armeniacum; assembly: GCA_023531295.1. NCBI lineage: Eukaryota > Viridiplantae > Streptophyta > Magnoliopsida > Ranunculales > Papaveraceae > Papaver > Papaver armeniacum. Next base: position 433,390 of record JAJJWW010013832.1, on the reverse strand, counting down.
CAACGTGTGGGGATGATCGATCCCATTGTCTACCCACCGTCCCGCACGGTCTTCCGATGCTCGTAAGCGGGGTGCCACAGAGGCTCGGCAAACTCACGATGCTTATACAAACTCAACTCGATTTGCAAAGTAATTGGCTCAAATATTACAAACTCTTTCCCGCGAAGTTGGCCTACTCTCCAACTTTAAGTTTCCATCAAGGAAAATACTCGCCAATGAGTCCACTCCGCACAAGTCCCTAGAGTTTTCTCGGAACTTGCTCGATACCATCTCGCGACGGACCGGAAAATTACGCCTTTGCGCGTTGCCCCGCAGGCCGTAATCTCCCGGTGCGCCATGATGAAGCTACGATCCGGGCCTCAAAGCTAGGCAAATGCACGTCCAATTGCCCTTGCAAGCATGCTCGTGGAGCATGACGCAGCTAACTTAGCTTCCACACCGTTCCAACTTACCCTTGTCCCGCAAAAGGGTTTAAGGCCATAAGGCCAATGCCAATGCATTTTTCATGCGTCTACGGCTTTACCTTTACGTAGGGAATTCATAATTGAATTTCCTAGCTAGCCGAGCAACCGTCACATTGTCGTGTCTTGTCCAGCATAAGCCTTGGACTTTAGCGTAGGCCACACCAAGCCCTTGCCATTTCCCACGTTACTCGCTTACCATCTCTTCATAACTTGATAGGAAGTATGAGCATTCACTTACCGCATGCAACTAAGCCTCATCAAGTCTGGCCACAATCATCTCTTGCGCCGAGCTACCAAGCTTAGATGATATGAGGGGCCAACGTCTTCGGACCGCAATGCTTTTAACTCATTACGGCTGCCTACGTACCCTTCCCTACTCTAAAGGGATCAAGCACAGACCGTAGTTCATCCACGAAGGGACAAACTTAAGCCAAATCGTTTGCAAGGCTCGTGGCCTAGCAAAAACGGTAATGGCCCGGTTCGTATAGGCCATTCCGCCAAGATGCATAATGATTATGCATCATCGGGTCCGCGTGTGGCATAGTGATGCCAACGCATCAAATACCCTCTTCTAAAGGCTACGCAACTATAAATGAGCCTTAGGCATCATTTATGCTCTTCCTAAATAAGCTATGGAGCTTACTTGGTACATAGTCCGCATATGCACTTCAACCAACTACCCCTCCCTATATATGTCTTAATGGAATTTCTACAAGTATGAAAAGGGGAGCATATTGACATGCTTCACTATTCATGGCCGTTGCCATGAATTTACAAGGACCGCAATGATTGCCGAGTCTCCGTTCTATTGCACAATGATTGTGCACCACTCGTTCCGTCTGCACACAATGATTGTGCACCAATTGTTCTCAATCTGTTGCACAATGATTACCCACAACGATTGCGACAATGATTGCGCACCACCCGGTCCTCTCGATCAAGCTTCGTTTATTGCACAATGATTTCATTGTAAGATCGAGCCCACCTACCCAATCGGCCTAATGCATCATGATGATGCAACATTGGCCCTTGGCCAAATGCCAAACATAATGCACCATTTTTGGCGCGGTATTGGCCTTAAGCCAATCCACCTTTTTCACGTTGCGGAAGCTTTGGATGAAGCTTCATCTCAGTCCATGACGCATCTTTTAGCATGCGCCATGCTAAAAACACGGGGTGTTACAGTGAATATGTGTATGTGTATAACTTGTAAATTGGAATACATTGATAATGAGGTGATTAGTTGATTGGAAATTGAATATACAACACGAATAATATAGGCATTACATTATCGTATTGTGGTTGTCGTAGGAATATGTCCACCTATATGTATAATTGCACTGATCGTTGATCATTGATACTTTGTTTTGCTACATTATTAGTAATGAATCGGACTAGTCTACAGCTTTACTGATCTTGTGTTCGCTTTGTATTTCTTTTTTAGTGAGATATTGAGGTGGAAAATTGTTTGTATGTAATCTTGAACTAAGATATAGGTTACATCAAGTGGTGCCTGCCTCTTACAGTTCTCATGTTGTTTCCTTGAACCTGACATGAAATTTTCTACGATGATAATGCTTGAAATGCACTAGTACAAATTGGGGCTTAGGTGACAGTTAAAAACTGTCATCAAAATATTTAGATGACAGTTTTGAAAAATATTTGCACTGTCACCAAAGCCCCTGTTACGAAAGGTCTTTAAGAAACTGTTGCGGAATCATGACCATAAGGTAACATCTTCTTCATAAAACTGTCATTATTGACAACTTAGGTACATTTCTTATTGAAACTGTCATCAGAAAATCATTTTGTTGTATTAAGGTAACAGTTCTTTACTGAACCCGTTATAGTTGATGACTTACCATAACATTTTCTAATTAAAACTGTCATCATATACCCATTTTTTTCACACCAGCCATCTTACAGTAACATTTTCTTTGAAAAAACTGTCATGAAACGCTATATAGTATGGGTTCTTTAGAGAATCTGTCACATAAGCGGTAGTGCGGTACTATGGTACCAGTTTCGTGGACCTGTCTTAACTTACGATAAATTTGTAAAAATTAAACTATCATTTTACTTGCTTCCTTAATTTCCCATCTGGTAGATGGGTCAATTACAGATGATGAGAATAGATGCCAAAAATAGAGAAATATATTAATAAAAATATTTCTACAGACAAATGTTTCTAGAAATGACTTCTACAAAATGCTAATATATACAAGTAATTAACATCAACTACCAAACATGGTAAGCTCAAGACCCAACAAGACAACAAACTGGAAACAACTTACTCTTGCATAGTGGTTCTAAGAGAGAACTCTACACTCTAGTAAACTCAAAAGATAATTATACCTTGTAATTTTTATCGCACAATGGGTGTTTGCTGAGAAGCTTTAATGTTTCCGAGCCTGGAGATTTCTGTTGTTAAGTGGTTCAACATTACTAAATTTTCCTTGTCATTGTTAGCTCAAAAAATGAAACACAAAAAGATGCTTTTTTCAATTTATCCTCAACTATAGATTGACGTTGGAGATGGTCGATCAGCTGATTCGGTAGCAAACTTGTACAGGACGGTATTACGTACATCTAAAGCATCCATCACTACATTTTCAGAAGAAGCTAAATTCACTACATTCATTCCAATAATACAATGTACTAAATGATAGATTGCTGAACACTATTAGGAGTTGAACACAGTAACATTTATGTATTCTAGTTGACAAATGAAAGGACCCACATCCATCACCATTTGTGAAACACAATATATAACTATGATATCTTTGATTTTTGTAGGGAGCAGAAAAAAATTCTTTGATTTATGTACCACCTATAGGTACCTTGGTTTCTAGTACTTCCATCTGATGAACGAGAGATGTTTATTTTAATATTGTTCAGTCAAATTAATTGCAGACAGGCAGGAGTGAGCCTGGTCGGCACACAAGAAGAAGACTACACAGTTAACACACATGAAAAGTAAAGGGTTGCGAAATACTAGAACACTTCAATATATAACTTCTAAATAGTAAATACTCATTATGACCGTAATCTACTCAAACTATGCAAACATAATACTGGAGAGAAATAGTACATCTTCACTTATGACATGATGGAAGTGGCGTCAATTACCACTTCAAAAAATAAATAAGAATTAATGGACATCAATTTATGCATATAATAAGACACACACGTACCTGGGCATAATAAAATATTTTTTCACATGCCGGCCTTTTAGCTTTGATGCTCTCTCAACAACAAATCCAAGATAAAAAATTTACCCTTCAATTGCAGGACATCAATCTATGCTCCCAAAAACCAATCCAAGAAGACTAGCACAAAGAGTAGGCGGATCTGCATGCACTGTTAGTGGAGGTATCCATAAAATTGCTTAACACCATCCCGAAGTCCAATATTTCCAAACTTCATGGATTCTTCACGCCACAACTTGAATCTCGATCACAAAAATATTTACATCAATGGAAGTTAACATCAGTGATATTTGATCCATTACTGGAATTCTCCAATAAGCTCTCTAATACCACTATATAATTCAACAGTAGACTATTTATTTCATAGAACATCAGTCATATGAAAACCGAGATGAATTTAACCAATTTTCCATTAGCTTCATGCAAAAAGACAAAGATCAATCCGTAATAAAAAGGAAAGAGATAACTAGATACACCAACAAATTGCACATTCATCAACCTGTTTATCCCGTACGCATCTCGCAAATGCATAAAGAAGTTCTGTTTCAAGTCATATGCAAGAAGAGAACACTTTTGGGTCATGTATTACCACATTTTCTTTGTTAAAAGCAATACATAAAGAACACAACAAAATCGGTGTTTATGTCCGAGTAAACCGAATCCTTAATACACAAACACACCGAGATATTATGCAGTGAACTACAGACTTTTAACATAACAAATGGTCTATTATTTTTGTTTGTGAGAATTCTAATTTTAATTTTTATAAGTCAAACCTTCCATATTCCATCACGGCTGCAGTGACAGAGGGAAATTCTGTTACTCCTGGGGTGAAAATCGACATAAGTTATTTTTTTAATCTCTGACTACCTAATTTTCCGCCAAAATGGCTATATTAACACTAAAACTTAAAAACAAGTTGGTTTCAAAGACCCCCTTGTATCAATGTGCCTCCGTCGCTGATATCCGCGAACCTTTAGTTCGTTCCTTAAGTCTTGGAACCTGTCAATCTCCTGCAAGTGGGAATAAGGAAAATACAAACATAAAAATCAATACATAAACCAAAATTTTGATGCAGGAATATTCTGAAAACATTCTATTATCAGCAATTTATGACTAGGGAAGTGCAATTCATTTAGACTCTAAAATTAGCTAATAATGACAGCTTTGACAGAAGGAGAAAATACAAACATATCCTAATTAGAGAACAAGAAACGGTGTCTTCAATAAAAGTGGCATTTATAATCCCTTAATTCATTATCACTACTGGTGAGAGCATATGTATTCTTTGACCTAAGAGGATAAAAGAAAATTCAGTGCCAGTGTATCGTGCAATTCACCTTGAATAAATTCACTCCCACCAAATGAAATAACAGGTACATTCACACAAGTTCACCCGCTTTCAGTTCTCTTTAAGACAGTTGGATTATTAGTAAACTTAATTCAACACTAAGGAAACCAATAGTTCCTTCGCAGCAAGACTATAACAAATGCAAATAAAACGCTTACTTTCAGCCATTCTACATCACAAAGATGGAACCTACCCACATTTGAGGTAGCAGTCATCTATACCCTATGAATCAAAAATAAAAATGAAACTTATTATGGAATTGGAAATACTTTCAATCAATTTAAGAGTACCTAATCTTATCCGAATACTACCAAAGCCCAGAACTAATCTACTCTCACTCAATTTAAGAGTGCAAAAGGAAGATCAACACGATACCTTTGAAAGAACAAAAGTATGGGCTTTGAAAACAAGACCTTTTACAAAGACCTGACCTTCAAGAACTTAAAAACTTACACTGGATCTACTAAGTCCATCAAACGAAGGCAATAAGCTTCTAGTGCCAATTCCTTAAGCAATTACTTGTACCGACGCCATCAAAAAGATCCTACAAAATAAATGAAATTCGAAATTTTTTTCATAATTTAAACGCAAAACCAATTCCTTTTTTTCTTGTAGAGATTAGAAAGAATTTATTAGGTTAACATTGAAAAATTGGAATCAAAAAATTAAGAGAAAGAAAACATTATAAGCAAAAAACAACAAATTAGGGGTTCAATAAAAACGAATAAAGGGGATGATAACCCTGTTGATTATTTCATCTAATTTAGTTATAAGTATGATAATCTTAGGCCATAATCTTATCATACCTTTTCAGGTTCTTAATTAACCGTGAATCTTTTTTCAGGAACAATAGAGCTGGTGATGGCGATGAAGAGAAAATTTTGGGAAATAAAAAGTTCGAGATTGAAAAAATTATTAGAGGAGAATAATTTATGAAACCCTAGATTGAAGTAAAAGATGAGATCCCAAATTTTCCAAAGAGAAAAAAACCAAGAGAGAGAGATGAGAACTGCCGTATACGAATTGTTGAAAGAGAAGGTTGATTGAGAAATTGTGTCTAAGCTTCTTCTTTTGCGGTTTCCAACAAATATGAGAGGTGAAGCCGTGAAGGTGCCGAGAGATCCCACTAACAGAAGTTATAAAACAGACCCACCACAATGCAGACCACTACTAGTAGATAATGGCTAATCAAACTGGTAAGATCGTGCGTTTGAGACTGTTTTATGGCAAGTAGGTATCCATTTTTTTTTGTCTTCCAACTAAGTCTAGACTTTCCAGATTCACTAAATATCAAGATAGTTCGTGCCCATTGTGTGGCAATGCTCAGGAAACTTGCCAGCATCTATTTTTTGATTGCACTGTCACGAATGTTATTTGGAATACGGTAAGCTCCAGTCTTACTGCTCATATTCAACACAAGGATTTGCATGAATGGTTCTGTGATTTTTTCTCAGCTGTCAATAATAATGTAGGTAAAGATTTCAAGATGTATGATATGGCATGTTTCATTATTTGGCTCATCTGGAAATCCAGGTGTGGTAAGATTTTTGATAACAAGTCTTTTACTACTGTGGAAGTAGCTAATAACATCTTATTACAGATGGATGAATGGAATAGAGCTATTACTCTCCACTCTATTCAAAATCATCACAACAGGCAAACTGTGCACAAATGGGCACCTCCTCCTTGTGGTGTTCTGAAAATAAATTTTGATTGTTCCCATTTAAATAGAAATTGCCTGTCTGGATGGGGTCTGATATGTAGAGATTTTGTAGGTGATAGCCATGGACTGCGGGGAGGCTCAGCTTCTTCAATAGATCCAGAGCAGGCAGAGGCACAAGCTCTTCTAGAAGCTGTTTTGTGGGCGAAATCAAATGACTGGAGAAGAATACACTTGGAAGGAGATTGTGCAAATGTGATAGATGCTCTCAATGGAAAATCCACAGCTGTGAAGTGGACAACTTATAACTTAATAACTGATGCATTAAGCATTCTGAAATCTTTAGAGTTTTGGGTTTGCTCCTATGTTCACAGGGATGCAAATAATTTAGCTGATTCTTTGGCTAAATATGCTAGGACTCAATCATTATGTTTTAATTGGTTTAACAATGTCCCTGCTTGGACTCAAGTTTTGATCCAGCAAGACAAAAACAATATGTAACTTTCTTTAAAATCAATCTATTTCCTATTAAAAAAAAAAAAAAAAAAAAAAAAAAAAAAAAAAAAGAAAGCAATGTAGTGGAGAGCGGCGTGAATATACAGATCGCTAGGGCGCACGCAAAGTTCAAATTTTATCTTGCGCCTTGAGATTTATCTTCTATTAATTATATCTTTTTTTATAATAGTTTATTTATCTAATGCTAACTCTTACTTATAAAATTTGGATTTATCATTTGTAGCTTTTAACTTATGATTTGTAATTTAAGTTGGGTGATTTTTGGACATGTTTACTGAGACAAAAGCTTCAAATATGAAAGTTGTAGTATTTGTATACTTTGTTTTTCATATAGCCCATAATTTGTGATGCGTCATTAGCAATGACATCAGTTTGGACTTTATGATACTTACTTAGTCACAAAGCAATGCATTTTTTGGTCGTGCAAGTTCCATCATTCCCTAGGTCGCGTAAAAGTTGAGGCATCTTTTGCAGACGAAATGTTTCATTTGGACTAATGATGTGTAATCTAGGACTTAGTGATGCTTCTTCACCATTTCCTGTCCATCATAGTCGTTTTGTTAGCTTCACATTTAAATTTGTTCAAATCTGACTTATATTTTGTCAAATACGTAAAACTGCTTTATAAAGAATGGTGGCCTCTGCCTACTATGGTAATCAGTCCTGTTTGGGGTGAATTTTTGAACATGATCAGTTGTATTCTTGAAAAATCCTAGTTAATGGGTAATTCTCTTGATTATCATCTATGTTTTCTCCCATGTAGTGAAGAGAGGCCCTGTTATGAATGTTCGCTCGGAACCCAAAAAAATGTTAGAGACGGCCACGGTCGTACCAAATCAATCAACCAATGTGTCTTACCATTTAGATTATGATACAAAATTAAAAACTTAATATAGGGGTTTCACATTCCAATTGAGGAGCTTCAATAATAGGACAAAAACGGGTCACTAGTTAGTAATTTCAAAAGTCTTTTATCTAAAATATATTTATTATGGCCGAACAGCCCTCATTTATTTAGTATTAATACTTACTCAATAAATTAAGTCAGATTAAGTGTTCTTTTTGGTGGGGAAAAAAGCGGAGAGAAAAAAAAAAAGGAGATTTCTTTGAAAAACATAGATTTTGATTCACTCAATCAAAACAAATGATTTCAGTGACAAATTTGAGGTGGTTGAATCTTTATATAACAGAGAAACAAATTTTACATATCTCATGATAGAGATCCGGGGATAGCCAATTACTTAGGTGGTAGAGAGGTTTTAACCCAATGTAACGATGAATATTGACCAGTTGAAGAAATAAACCAATAAAAAGAACCAATGGTAGAAAATGATCATGTATACCTCTACATTATCTCCAATGAACTTTTTACTGTTCAAAATTAGGTAAAGTGCGTAAAAAAATGCAATTTTTTAGCCTTGCAGAATAGATTACGGTTGCGAACCCGTAACTACTATTTGCGGTTAGGTTTGGATAAACTCCAAACCGTATAACTGGAATAAAATTAAGAATGCCCAATCATAAAACATTTACTGTTGGGTTTTTGGTATTCCCAACCCAACGGTAACTCATTATGTGCATGGGTTTATATTTTTGCACCAGTTACGGTTGGGTATTCAAAAAAAAAAAAAAAAAAAACATAAATCAAGTTACGATTAGGTTCGTTTGTATTTTTCCCAACCGTAAATAATCTTATGGGTTGGTTTTTGTTTCTACGTCTAACAAATGAATAACCACGGTTTATGACAGGATTTACAGTTGGGTTCGATGTTCTAAAACCTGGCCATAAATTTAGTTTTTGTGTCTTTATTTAGACTAATGTTGTGATATTTTGGTTGATAAATCGTGCTTGCACCTCATTCAATGGATGATCAACTTGAAGCAAATGAAATTCTAATTGAAAATACTACCCATCACTATTTGAATGACTTGGTAGGTTTGTATTCTACTGGAAAGATATATTGATTTACTTTGGAAAATATCGCGATTTTTTTTCTAACTTTGTGTTCTTGAACCATGTAGACACGGGAAAAGAAAGATGACACAAAGTAGTGGGCTAGAGAATGTGACAAGTTAATTAAGTATGGGATAGTTTGCAACGGTCAAACGAATGACCGCCACTTTTAAATGGTTTGCGAGTGTAGTGGAAATCCTAAAAGTCATGCGAAAAAGGATACCGAGTATAAAGGAAAGAAAAATTGGAACTACTTTCACTAAGAAGGCCATATGCGTTTTCAAGATTCAATTTAAGGTCAACGTAAGAAAAAAAAAAGTAGTTCTTTTGGATGTTGTAGAGGTTTCAATTCCAAAAGAGTTTCTCGATTGAAGTTTCTTTTCTTTTTTTGTAATGACTCGCCTTTATGTTTATTTACAAAATATTTAGACAGGAAATACATGATTGGGAAAACAATCATACTATTAAACAAAGAACGTGGTAAGTCCGGCATTATTCTTTATGTGGATGGAAATGTGTTACAACCTTTTTTGCTAAAAAAACAAATTTTATTATGACCAAAAGAAAGATTACGGAACAATAAAAGTCAGGAAGTTCTCGTGACAACTCAAAGAACAAAGAACATCAAAAAGAAACTCAACACAAGTCTGTCAAATTAAACAAAAATCTACTAGAAAATTTCATTTTAATCTCTAAAATTAGGGATACAAGAAAATTCAAGACAAGTTAGAACACAATTCGGAAGTGCTCGCGTCTTCGATTGTCTGTTTGGATTAGAACTTTAGACCAAAAGAATTGTAAATCCAACTCTCATAATCAATAACTAACATAGAAAATAAGAAACTAAGACGCATTCTATAAAACCTCATGAAATGTTGAAGTTGTGATAAGGCTCTGTCTAAATACCAATTAAACACAACTCTGTTTTTCACATCTAAGTTTAACTAATAACCAAATTGGATTACCAACAACAATATTAGTTAGGTGTTTTGAAAAAGATACAGAAATTTGAATCCAAAATCCAAGAGATGATGATTATACTCACTTTTTGAATAAGATGATCAATTTTTTTTATGGTCCTAAGACTAGGGCTGCACATGGGTCGGTTTGGATCGGTTTTGGCCTCACCCACCACCCACCACCCAACCCACTGATGGCGGGTAACAGAAGTTGTCACCCGCAACCGACCCAACATCACAATGGGTCGGTTTTCACCCGACCCACGTTACGGCGGGTTGGGTCGGGTGGGTGGTGGGTTACCCACCATAAAATAAAATGAACATTATAGATTTACAGTAATATAGTTACTGAGAAAGTGTTTACTTAATTGTGTTTACATAATAAAAATCCATAGAAGTAAGAAGTTGATGCAAAGTTGCAAACTCCAAAGTGATACAGCTAACAATAACAAGAACAGAGTTCAATTGTTCAAAGCTCAAAAGATAAAAGAGCGCATTACTATTGAGTATTGCCTACTATATACTAAAGCCTAAGATCATATAAAGCGACCAGCAGAGAAGATGTGGATGTTTTACCTCTGAATGCGCTGAAAGCCTGAAATAAAACGAAGTATGTAAATTAGTTACAATAACAAAGATGAAATAGACAAACAATGAACTCAGAAAGATCAAGCTACTGACAATGACCCTTGGCGTCATTATCTTGTATAATCCAATAGGAATCAATCATATATGACGATGGAAGAAGCATCAAGGTCACCAAATAGCTCTGCAAGTGAAATGAACAATTAAAATGAATGAAAGGGTAGATGAATTTCTTGAAACAAGTAAAATAACTCTGCAAGCGAAATGAACATTTTAGTTTATCCATCCACAACAACAGCAAGTACTATCATACGGGATAAAAACCTTTACACATTCAAAGACACATAAATCTCCACAATATGGAAGTTTAACTTTTAGTACAAGATGAAATTTTGCCAGAAATGCAAAATTCAGCAAGTCATTGGTTTCTATCATAAGACACACAAGCCTAACTCTCCGTATTTCTTAACCAAATTCAGCATCCATAAACAACAGTTGAGCAGCAATTCCAAATAAAAATGTACAAGTACTAAACCAATTTCGAAGTGGACATCTGATATTTAACTAAACAAGGGTTTATACATCTACAATAACAATTTATGGAAACCCATATCTTTGGCATCATCAACAATAACACAGGCATGCTAATTGAATATAGAGACAAAATCAGAGACATCAACACAGGCATCAATACAGAGACAAAACCAATCTTGAAAGCATCAACACAGGCATGCTAACTGAATCATTGTTGATGACTGACCTATATCTGTTTCAGTAGACAAAGTAATTAATCAATGAACCTTTGTTTTTCAATTCCAAGGCTTTCGGTCTTCTTCAATTCTAATCCAACTACCATGCGCACAGCAGCTAGCACACAAACATTTCCATATGTGTAACAAAAAAAAATATCAATGAATCAAACAAGAGACTGAAATTGAAATCACCAGTACCCTAATTGAAATAAAAAACAAGTAATTCATCACACCGTAATTGAAATAAACATAGTAAAAGCACTCAAATTACATAAAGCAGATAAACCCCAAAGTGAAATTAAAAAACAACACCCTAAACAGATAAAGCCTAAATTGAAAATCACAAGAAATCACATAATCAAAAAATTACAAGTTTACAGCGGTTCCTAGTCTTACCCTTCTGTTATTGGTTTGCTTCTGGTGATACCGGTGATCCACAAAGCGAATCTGACTTGAGAGTTGAGAGTCTGAGAGTGAGCGAAGAAAAAAGAATGGAGTCTGAGAAGGAGAGAAGAGGCGGAAGAGAAGGGTTTCGTGAAAAATGCGATTAGGTTAGGTCTTTTATTCATCAATTTAACGGTTGCGATAATTCATTTTAGGTTAGAATTTGATAATCTAAGGGTCAGGAATCCTATGTTAGTTTTGGGCGGGTGGGTGGGTCGGTTCGGGTGACAGAAGTTTCTACCCGCAACCGCCCCAATATACGGTGGGTTCTGGCGTGCTTCACCCATAGTCGACCCACACCTAGGTGGGTTGAATCGGGTGCGGGTATTTTTCGGTGGGTACGGGTTGGGTCGGCGGGTTGGGTCGGGTATGTGCAACCCTACCTAAGACCTTTTAGTAATGATTTTCAAATCCTTTTATAACTTCATAAGATCTTTCACCGGTGAGTTTAAAATCCATCTCGAATCTTTTGAATGTTCTATTAGTTATGAAGAAAGATTGTTGGGAATAATCTTAGTACGCAAACAGAAAACAAATATACAATGAATGATGCATAATTTTTGTACGTGTGTATATAGTGAATAATCGCAGCCATTTATGAAATATCGCAACCATTTAAATATTCACACCCCGGGGATCATGGACATGGAGACTGGAGAGTCGTGAGGCTCCTTATTCGAACAAAATTGAAGAGACAATCTTTTTAGTTTTCATTGATCATCAAATTAACCGTCGCTCGAAACATTCAATTAAATTTAATGAGACATCATTGATGCATCCAAAAGTAAAATTTACAAGTTCGAGATTAAGTTTCATCTTATTCAGTGACATATCCAAGAGTATCCGTCATATGAAAAACGTGAAAGTTATTTGCTTCTTGATTCGTAAAGAAAATAACAATTCAAATTAAATATTTTTTCTATATTAAATATTTGAAATTAATAACATCTTAACATATGAAACACATTTTTATGTAATTTACTTAAAAAGTTTCAGTGTGCTTTAATTATATATTTGATTCAAAACCTAATAAAAATAGCAAATACATTGATTACGATCCCATAGATTAATAAAGTTTTTGATTTCTAGTCAATAATGTTGGAATCTATTTGGTTTAGCAACAAATCAGGTTTTTTTTTAGTTAATGTTGGTTTTGAAACTCTAAGTCAAATTAGTAATACTCCCACATTAAGATAAGATTAACGTTTAATAAATTAATTAACATTATCTTAGGTTAATCGTTAAGCATCTTAGGTGTGAATCACCTGGTGAGGTATCACTTAACTAATAATAGATAGGTTGGATGACGAAGCTCGATTATAGCCTTTTAAATTTATATTGTTTTCTTGTTTTGTGATGTTTCTATTCCTTTTTATAAACTTGTATACATATTATTCCCTTTTATAAACCTGTATATTAATTGTTGTACATCATGTTCTTAATTATGTTGTTGTTATTGAATGGAGCATGTTTTCATAAAACAAATTAAATGTTATAGTGATGTTATATTGGTGTTAAATATGCTATGTAATAGTGTTTTGAAACTTCTAGAACTTGTTAATACTAGGGTTAATTTCATTTAAGCATAAGAGTACCTTATGGTGATTTTTAAAATATAAAAATGGATGATTATGAAGATGAAATTCTAACAAACAAGACTTGCTTTTACTTATTAAAGAAAATGCGAGAAATTGGAGAATAAGAAGATGAAGAAAACAAAAAGGAGAACAAAAGTGAAGGCCAAATACTCTCTTTATCCTGATGTGTTTAAGAGGTGAGTCCAAATTGATTATGAAAATTCTCCAAATTGAAATTGCTTTAGAGAATAATTTTCCCGACCATTAATTGGTTAGGTATTAAATTGCGAGCTAGTTTATAAACATTGCTGCAAAATTATTCATAGTCCATTCTTCTTTTGACTCGTCATCTACTGACATTATCGAAGGAAGGGCTTTCAATGATGTTCGAATTTAGTTCCCTTCGTCAACCAACTAACATTCCATTGTCTATTTTTTGAATAACAAAATTTAGGAAGAATTATGCAAACCCTTTCGTGTTGTGAGCATATCAATGAAAAAACATAAATATTAAAAAGAATCCAAACCATGAAACATTATTTTGTTTCTAATACATAAGACACGTTTTGATAATTAAGTTTGAACCACAACTTGAATCAAACAAATAGACCACGATTTTTGAAGTTGAGTGCTTGAATTGAATGACCACTAGACTTTAGCGTATAGATACCAGACGCATAAGTGCTTCTGTTTTTGGAAAAGTCAAAAGCAAAAATATTTTACTTCATGAGAAGTTAATTTTTTAATTTTAGAAGTCATTTTGAAATTTTACTCAATAAAGTAAACACAACCCACACTTAAAAATTTACCTATTTGTAAACCTAATTTAAGCGAATAACTAAAACTCACTTTGAGCTTCAACTTTTGTTCTCTGACCTAATTAAACACCTACACCATTAATGGTGAAAACAGAGCTTTTGATTAAAACAACCACTGGTTGGAGCCTTGAATCATTGCAAAGACCATTAGAAGCATCACTCTCGACCGAATCAATATTCCATCTCCTAAATATTGATTAATATAGGAAAATTAAACTTAAAGTAACTATGAATAGTTGTTTAAATTTTCAATCAAGCTTTTGAATCGAAAATCAAACACCAATGCATTTCTTTTTATTGAAACTTGATTAGCAATCACTTGGAAGCTTAAGACGTTATAAAATTTTCAATCATAAGCAAATCAGTATGAAAACCATGGCCTGATCATTAAAACTAAAACTAATGACCATCGGGTTTATATAAGAATTTTAAAATATTAAAAGAAATATTTTCTTTTAACATCCATATCTATGGAAAATAGGGATAGATGAAACCCTAACTTGTGAGGCAGAAGAACAAAGGTATACTAAAAGTGTGTTTTGATTACCCATATAAATTGGATTTTTAATCTTGGGTTATATTTAACCCAATCATGGGTTTTATTTAGTCACTGCCTATACCCAAACTGACTTTTGTCTTCTAGAACACTGTAAGCAATGTACTTAATTTCGGATTTCGTTTTATCGTGGCTGAGACCTAGACAATGATACAACTTTGTATCGGGGAGATTTCGGTTTCAAATACCGATGCAATCTTGGTTCCACATTTTATAATAATAATTTGTATGTAAAACATTTTCCACACATTAAATCGTTATGTATGTGTATTATAAAATCAGACATACTTCACATGTTTTTCCCATACTACGGCTAACCGAAATCTAAAACTCTCGAATCTCGATTAGTGGAGTGGCTTAGATGACGATAATTATGTTTGTACTTTCTGATGATTATCAACCGCTGGATCTAGAGTTTATTCATCTGTTAATTTTATCAGCCTAGTTTACTTCGCCTTTTTTGTTATATGGATCACATATCAGAATTCTGTAATTCGCCGCACAACTATGTTCGATTTTTTTTTTTTTTTTGATTGAGTTATTGTTACAATGTTTAGGATATATTAGCTTATAAAGACTTAATATCTTTAATGATGAGATCATATAGTTTCCTCATATAGTGACACACTTGTAGATTTTCATGTTATGTTGTTGTTAGTGTAGGAAGGACGAGCTTTTTGATAGACTACAATTTATTTTGATTTAGTTAATGAAATTGGAAGAAGAATTTCGGCCGAGACATACTATTCCGACCGATATTTCTAACAAAATCTCGTCTCGGCAATATCTTGATACTAATCGTCTCGTTCCAAGAGCGATATCCGGAATCTCACTGATATCTTGGCCTACACTGGTGTTTATGGGTAAAAATCGTTTCCGCCGATTTTGGTAAATTCGGTAGGTGAGTGAGAAACTGGTTTAAACCCTTAAAAAAATGTGTTGCACGTGAGCACTTTCTAGATTCGAGAGATCAATCTGTACAAGTCCGGCCTAAACCAAGAAATGGCCGTTCCAGACTTGCTTCGGTCACAAAGTGGAGGAGAAAGGTTGATTTGGGGAGGGAAGCAAAAAAAAGGTGTTGAGACCAGAATAGTGCAGGAGAGTAGTGTCTCGACTTGTATCGAAAGTGAAAGCCTCGGAAGCTTGCAAGAGATGAAATCTTTTTTTTGGAGAGCTTGCAAAGTTGCCTTTTCTGAGAGTGTTGTGTTTTCCTCATGACCGAGACTTGCTGTCTGGTGGAAATAGGTAAGAACTATTTATCACTAGTGGAAATCAGCAGTTTCGCGACCGACAAAGCAAGTCATTTAACTAGTATGTATGACTTGCTTTGTCGGTCGAAGAAAGGGTCGCTGTTTGAGCGTCTTTTTCAACTATGACGTGTCTCTGGGGGTCGTTGAAAATCTTATATCAACGACCGATTTTAACGGTCAATACTTTATGACCGACTTCAATCAGTCATAGATATAAATCTTAATATATAAAAAAAAATGATTCAGATTGGCTGTCTGGCCTGACTGAATCTGACTGATCCGTCTGGCTTGGCTGAATCCGACTAAATCTCAAATGAGAATTCAAATGACGCTCAGATAAGAAGAATATCAAACTCAAATTAAAATGAAACTCAAATAATAATGATGGACCAAATTCCATTCCATTAAACATTCATTGTATTCATTGCACAACCCATAACTGAATTCAGTTGACATTTAGTTTCAAAATCACACAAAGAGGATTCAAATCCTGAATTCGCATAATACAAGTCCTAATAAGTTTTCTTAAAAGATACATGTGGAATCCAGCAACATAAAGAGCACAGTTTGACACAAAAATTCAAAGAACTAACGCATTTAATAGCTAAAAGAAGAAAATGAAAGTTATGTAGAACCTTCTTCAGTTGGCACAAAGATTAAACTTTTGTTTGTTCCTGAACCTGAAAATACACAATGATTTCAGAAACAATCAGTCTATATCTCATCATTATTCATCTTAAAAAAGAACCAAAATTAGTACATGAAAAATATATTTTCCCAATATTGTATTAAAATTGTGTTTGCAGCAAACTTCAAAAGATATTCTCATTTAAAGCTTAATCTAGCCTAATAAGTGTAAGCTAAATCTGCCCTGCTGTATTGAAATTCCACATTTCCTTGAATTAACCAATGGGTTAATATGACTGATACAAAATAAAATAAGTAAACAATTAGGTAGAACTTACTTACTATAGGCTGTGTAGTTTCCGGTTCAGATACTAGACTACGAAAGAAATCAATCCGTATGACTTCTCAAGCAGGGAATTTCCTGAGATACTAAACAAGTGATTATTTTTGCAACAAAGGCCTTATTAGTATGGTACATACTAAACAATAGTGGAAGAAAACTAACCATGTTAATATCAAGTTCTACAAAGAGTGGAACCATTTGGTAAAACTAGTCAGCTTCAAAATTGTATATATATATATATACAATTCAATCAAGGTGGGTTCACTGAACCACAGTCCGAGTAGGGACAGGTGATGGGCTACACATGCTTGGATCCCTACTTAAAACCCAATGTATTTTATTTTAAACTGACCCCTAATATCCCCAATAACTGATGAGTTAATAAGGTTCATGTAAAAACAAACAGAAAAGAAGGGGCATCAAAATCTACTGGTGTTCCAGCAAATTCACTTGTGCAGTCATTGTTAGTGACATTTTCGTTGGTAGAGTGAATACCCAAAAAGAGCATACATTAGAAGGGTCCAAAGCACCGGCCAAAAAAAAAAAAATATATGGAGTTCAAGGGCTTAAACAAGGAAATGAGAAAACGAAAGAACATCAACAATAATGTCAGAACAAGAATTTAGTTTACCGTATTGACCGTACGCCATCGTTCGAGCTTTCTGATCCGTGACTACAGGTCTTCGATTATGCTTTCCACTGGTAAATTATCCCTGCTTGGTGAGGATTCTCCAACTGAATTGTTCCCCTGTAGTCAACCTATAACACTAATTAAAAACTAAGAACTTCCGTAAATATCGAATGCAGTAAACAAGAATTAATGACACCCTTTGCAAGACTAAATAGACTGATCTTCTGCAAACAACTAAGTGAGAACATTAACCTATCGCAATACCACTTCAATATAGATGTGTCTACATGATATTACAAAAATGTTGTCTTTTTAACTGCGCATCTCTTTAAATTTTTAATAAAAACTTTTCCCTAAAAGATTCTCTCTGAGACGGAGATTTTTCGAATACAATAAATTTTTGTTTATGTACCTGACTTTGTATGATCATGTCTCTAGCAGCCTTAAGCTGCAATCAACAACTACTACAAAACCAATTAACCAACAATTAAATACTCAACCAACAATCATCAATAAACTCTAAGATAGTATATATCTTCGTACTTGGCATAGTTGATCTTCACTATACTTGACCGAGGAATGTATGATTGTCCAACTGGAAGGCACGATTTTGTCCATGTGAATAAACTTTAGTACATCTCCACAAGTCATATTTATTATATTTTTCCATCTGAATAAGACAGTAGAGGACATCACCTTAAGAAATCATATTTCTAAGTATAAACTAAAAATAATCATAAAAGAAAAGGTTTAAGGAAAACAACAAAAAACAAAAGAAAGTTGAGCAAGTTCTCACCATAGCAGTCACCTTAAGTAATCATAGTTCCACCACCACCAGAAGAAAATCCATCATTAATAATTCAATTTGGAGAACTGCTTCATATTTCTTCGTCAAAACAAGGATGAGAACAATTTGGACAACTTACTAGAGAAGGAGAGTGTTTCGGTTCTTCTTTTGCACTTTGCAGACCAATTGTAGTTGTCTTTGCAGATGGGGATTGGCGATCTTTTCCTGTGGAAGTTTGAGTAGATTTCTTAGGATTAAGAATTAAATGGTCAATTCAAGAAAGACAGTTCAGGATTAAGAATAACATAAGAAGTAATACCTTAAATACTTCAAATGAGCAGAAATCGAACCATCACAACCCCGCACAAATACAAAATATCAATTTAGAAACAATCAAAAGTGCAAAAAAGAGAGAACTAGCAATGTAAATGATATCAAAGTCTGGTTCAAAAGAGGTAAAACTCAGCACAAAGTCACAAATACAACTTACTGGCAAGGGAATTGGAACTTCGTTATGCATCACTTGCACATAATACTTGGATGTCTGTTTGGTCGGACAATTGTACAAAACCAAAGATATTGTTCCCAAAGAAAAGGTGCCACCACGCTACCTCTCCAGTTCCTTTTCTGAGGAGGCTTTGGAGGTAGTTCCAAGGCTTGCTCGTGTTTTAATCTTGCCAACTCTGAAATCCAAATTATGCCTACTCATTAGTCTAGCACAAAAGACAAAAAGGATGTTATGCACCAGAAGGTCAGGCGACATTGGTTCATGGAAGAAGTAGAAAAGATGTGAACTTTACCATCTCCTTCAAGAAAGATTCCAAGCATACACGAAAATGGTACAACAGTCTCGGCATGAGCAGATCGTAGTCTTGCTTTCTCCAAAGTGCCAGCAACATGGTGCTCTGTGAAACCGAGAAAGGAAAATGACATGTGGTGTCATACTTCCACAAATAAACAAGCTGCCCTCTAATCGAATATTGGAAATTGAAACTTAAGCTTCAAGCTGTAAGGAGGAATTACATATAAAGTAACTCAAACTCTGCCAGAGCAGAATTGTGCTGCTTTCTAAATAATTAGTAACTAAAGGATAGTATAATATTACCTTCTTTTTTAGCCTTTATAGCTTGTTCCATGGAGTCAACAACATCTCGAAGCAGTGGCAATCCCATGCGATAATTCACTGATTTACCATAACCCTTCAGCATGAATACCTCCAAATCATCATTATCTCGTATATACATATTAGAGCAGGACAATCCAACCTTTTGCAATACTCAAAAGCATCAAAAAAAGTCCTATCTTCAGTTTCAAAACCTATTTTAAAATGTAACTCCCAGTCCAAGGAAAAGTCTATATCCTTGCTTCACACATCTAACAAGCAGGAAACTAAGAATAACTATGTGAAACAAGTACTTATCATTGCTTTATCAACTCAACATCCACAAAACAATGAACTTATAATAGAAAAAGCAAAGTTAAAAAAAAAAAAACCACATAGTTCAGCTGCCACCAGGGAGGCCAAGATATCATTGATAAAACACAAATGATTTCAAATCAAATAAAATCTAACTATACCCATATTTGACCACTTCAGGAAAACAAACACATCCCCATTTCATAAGGTCCTTCACAAATATTCATCCTCATCTTCAAAATCAACATTTGAACAAAAAAATTGATTAGATCACCAAAACCAAAAAAAAAAAAAAAAAAAAAAAAAAAAAAAACAAAACATCACAAATAACAAAGTTCTGCATACAACCAAACCCTGAATTCTTGATAACCAGTTACCACCTTCAGTTTCTTGCCCTATCAAATAAGAATGACCCAACTGGAAACAACCAAAGGAAAACAGAAACATCATCAACTCATGATATCCGAATACCCCTAAATCCCAAATTGAAGAAACAAAAACAAATTAACCCACCTCAAAAAAATACAAGCAATCTAATTAGCAAACTGAGTCATCTTCTACTTCATCACCACCACCACACCGTCAATAGGAACCAGTTGAAGTAATCTACAACCCCAATTAAGGAAGATAACACCTAATCAAAACTATTACCAGGAAATCAAGAGCTTTGAAAATTTACCCTAACCCTAAAACTAAAAATTAAATTTTTGTAATTGAACAAGAATCAGTCATAGATAGTTACCAAATTAGTCGCGAGAAGGATTTTTATTACTTGAAACACACTACGATTGAAATCGATTATTTATTTGAGGGTATTGACTTCTACCCCACCTTCCGGATCTGGAAAAATTGCAGAAGAAGACGATGAAGGTCGATTGAGAGCAAATAATGAAAGAGATGAGAGAGGAAGTCAATAAGCAGACTTGATCTCTATTAAACTTTCAGAGAAAAAACAAGAAAAAGATATAGATGAGTTGGTCTGTGAAAGAGGTGAGAGAGAAGAAATAGAATAAAAAGATAAGGTTCTTCCGGTTTTAATGAGGAGATGAAGTGTTTAATCACAGCAGTATATCAATTATCAGACTGAATCTCGAGGAAATCTAACCACTGAAACATCTAGGATCAGCGGTCGCGACATCAATAGTTGAAGAGGACTAATACGGTATTAAAAATTTGTTAGGCAACGACCGTTAATAGGGATTAAAGAAATTTTCCGTGTTTTTTTTAGATCAATGACCGTCTTGACCGGTCAATGGTCCGTTAACCGTCAACGAGGGTCACGGATGTGGGTTGAGAAAACCCTATTTTCCACTAGTGTATACAATTCGAGATTGAAACGCACTTCTGGCCTCATGAAGGAAGAGAGTAAAGGGTGAAATAATGGGAGGAGGTGGTAACCGCATGGTGTTTATCGGTGAAAACATTTTCACCATTATTTCCTTATTTATTTGACCGCTTTATTCCGATTCACTCTTTCTTAATGTGAGCGTAGTGTACGCTGCATCTTTGTGACCGCCAAACCAAGACCCTGGAAAGCATCCCCCAGTTTGTGTTGATGTCTCGAGTGTTGGATGCACCTTGAGTGCAAGTGGCGCTGCTAGTGGCGCGTGTGGCATGTGCCAATGGCATGTGCGGAATGCCTTTGTTGCGGGTTGCACCTTGAGTGCAAGTAGCAATGCCGAGCTGGTAGTGGCGTGTGTGGCATATGCGGATGCCTTGGTGGTAGGTTTCACGTTGAGTATAAGTGGCAATGCCAGAGCTGCTAGTGGCGTGTGTGGCATGTGCGGAATGCCTTGGTGGTAGGTTGCACGGTTTTCAAGTTAGGCTACCAGCGTGGGTTTGGCATGTGCCAATAAGACGTACGGCCAAGTTGGCCTAGGTTGCACGGCTTGGAAGTTAGGCTACCACGTGCGTGTTTGGCATGTGTCAATGGCATGCTCGGCCATTAGGGCCACATCTTGGTAAGAAAAGCTACCAGCGAGCGTGTTGGCATGTGCCAATGGCACGCTCGGCCATTAGGGCCATGACTAGGTAATGAAAGCTACCAGCGAGCGTGTTGGCATGTGCCAATGGCATGCTCGGCCATTAGGGCCACGGCCTGGTAAGAAAAACTACCTACCCGCCGACGCGTGTTGACATGTGCCAATGGCACGCTTGGCTATTAGGTCCACGGCTAGTAATGAAAGCTACCCGGCGAGCGTGTTGGCATGTGCCAATGGCATGCTCGGCCATTAGGGCCACGGCCTGGTAAGCACGCTCGGCCATTAGGGCCACGACCTGGTAAGAAAAGCTGCCAGCGATGCGTGTTGGCATGTGCCAATGGCATGCGTGGCCAATTTGGCCTAGGGGTTGCACGGTTTGCAAGCCTGGCGCGGCGCTACTTTGGCATGGCGCGGCTAGGGCCAAGGTAAGGGTGTTTGGCTTGGCGTGGTGTAACCAGCGTAGCTAGGGCCAAGGCAGAGTGCGTTTGGCATGGCGCGGCTAGCTTGGGCTAGGTGTGGCTGGCATGATTTGCCATTGGCACAGAGGTTTGGCTAGCATGGTTGGCATGCTTTGGCGCATTTGGTGTGACTAGCATAGTTAGGGCCAAGGCAGAGTGCGTTTGGCATGGCGTGGCTAGCTTGGGCTAGGTGTGGTGGCATGATTTGCCATTGGCACGGAGGTGCGGCTAGCATGGTTGGCATGCTTTGGCGTGTTTGGTGTAACTAGCATAGCTAGGGCCAAGGCAGAGTGTGTTTGGCATGGCACGGATAGCTTGGGATAGGTGTGGGTCATGCATGATTTTCCATTGGCACGGAGGTGCGGCTAGCATGGTTGGCATGCTTTGGCGCGTTTGGTGTGACTAGCATAGCTAGGGCCAAGGCAGAGGGCGTTTGGCATGACGCGGCTAGCTTGGGCTAGGTGTGGCTGGCATGATTTGCCATTGGCACCGAGGTGCAGCTAGCATGGTTGGCATGCTTTGGCGCGTTTGGTGTGACTCGCATAGCTAGGGCCAAGGCAGAGCGCGTTTGGCATGGTGCGGCTAGCTTGGGCTAGGTGTGGCTGACATGATTTGCCATTGGCACGGAGGTGCGGCTAGCATGGTTGGCATGCTTTGGCGCGTTTGGTGTGACTAGCATAGATAGGGCCAAGGCAGAGTGCGTTTGGCATGGCGTGGCTAGCTTGGGCTAGCTTGGGCTAGCTTTTTGGGAGAGCTTGCAAAGTTGCCTTTCTGAGAGTGTAGTATTTTTCTCCTGACCGAGACTTGTTGTCTGGTGGAAATAGGTAAGACCTATTTATACAAGTCGAGATTGAAACGTACCACTGGCCTCATGAAGGAAGAGAGTAAAGGGTGAAATAATGGGAGGAGGTGGTAACCGTATGGTTTAATGGGTGAAAACGTTTTTCACCATTATTTCCTCTTTTATTTGACCGCTTTATTCCTTTTCACGCTTTCTTAATGTGAGCGTAGTGTACGCCGTGCATCTTTGTGACCGCCAAACCAAAACCCTAAAGAAGCATCCCCGGTTTGTATTGATGTCTCGAGCGTTGGTTGCATCTTGAGTGCAAGTGGCGCTGCTAGTGGCGCGTGTGGCATGTGCGGAATGCCTTGGTGGTAGGTTGCACGGTTCGCAAGTTAGGTTACCAGCGTGTGTGTTTTGCATGTGCCAATGGCATGTGCGGAATGCCTTGGTGGTAGGTTGCACGGTTTGCAAGTTAGGTTACCAGTGTGTGTGTTTGGCATGTACGAAATGTTGACCTAGTTGCAAGTCTTGCAAGCCTAGGGCGCTATATTTGGCGTGGGCCAAAGGCATAGCGGCTTGGAAATATGGCTTGCGACACGTTTTGGCATGTGCCAATGGCACGTGCGGCCATGTTGACCTAGTTGCAAGTCTTGCAAGCCTAGGGCGCTATATTTGGCGTGGGTCAAAGGCATAGCGGCTTGGAAATATGGCTTGCGACACGTTTTGGCATGTGCCAATGGCTCGTGCAGCCATGTTGACCCTAGTTTCAAGTCTTGCAAGCCTAGGCGCTATATTTGGCGTGGGCCAAAGGCATAGCGGCTTGGAAATATGGCTTGCGACACGTTTTGGCATGTGCCAATGGCACATGCGGCCATGTTGACCTAGTTGCAATTCTTGCAAGCCTAGGGCGCTATATTTGGCGTGGGCCAAAGGCATAGCGGCTTGGAAATATGGCTGCGGCACGTTTTGGCATGTGCCAATGGCATGTGCGGCCATGTTGACCTAGTTGCAAGTCTTGCAAGCCTAGGGCGCTATTTGGCGTGGGCCAAAGGCATAGTGGCTTGGAAATATGGCCTACGACACGTTTTGGCATGTGCCAATGGCACGTGACCATGTTGACCTAGCCGCAAGTCTTGCAAGCCCTGGGCGCTATATTTGGCGTGGGCCAAAGGCATAGCGGCTTGGAAATATGGATCACGACACGTTTTGGCATGGGCCAATGGCACGTGCGGCCATGTTGACCTAGCGCAAGTCTTGCAAGCCTAGGGCGCTATATTTGGCATGGGCCAAAGGCATAACGGCTTGGAAATATGGCTGCGACACGTTTTGGCATGTGCCAATGGCACGTGCGGCCATGTTGAACTAGCCGCAAGTCTTGCAAGCCTAGGGCGCTATATTTGGCATGGGCCAAAGGCATACGGCTTGGAAATATGGCCTGCGACACGTTTTGGCATGTGCCAATGGCACGTGCGACCATGTTGACCTAGCTGCAAGTCTTGCAAGCCTAGGGCGCTATATTTGGCGTGGGCCAAAGGCATAGCGGCTTGGAAATATGGATCGCGACACGTTTTGGCATGGGCCAATGGCACGTGCGGCCATGTTGACCTAGCTGCAAGTCTTGCAAGCCTAGGCGCTATATTTGGCATGGGCCAAAGGCATAACGGCTTGGAAATATGGCTGCGACACGTTTTGGCATGTGCCAATGGCACGTGCGGCCATGTTGAACTAGCTGCAAGTCTTGCAAGCCTAGGGCGCTATATTTGGCATGGGCCAAAGGCATAGCGGCTTGGAAATATGGCCTGCGACACGTTTTGGCATGTGCCAATGGCACGTGCGACCATGTTGACCTAGCTGCAAGTCTTGCAAGCCTATGGCGCTATATTTGGCGTGGGCCAAAGGCATAGCGGCTTGGAAATATGGCTCACGACACGTTTTGGCATGTGCCCGGTGGCACGTGCGGCCATGTTGACCTAGTTGCAAGTCTTGCAAGCCTAGGGCGCTATATTTGGCGTGGGCCAAAGGCATAGCGGCTTGGAAATATGGCTGCGACACGTTTTGGCATGTGCCAGTGGCACGTGCGGCCATGTTGACCTAGTTGCAAGTCTTGCAAGCCTAGGGCGCTATATTTGGCGTGGGCCAAAGGCATAGCGGCTTTGTATTGCTTCCATGGTGCGCAGGGTGTGGCTTGGTTTGGCATTGTTGCCATGGTGCGCAAGGTGCGGCTTGGTTTGGCATTGTTGCCATGATGCGCAGGGTGCGGCTTGATTTGGCGTTGTTGCCATGATGCGCAGGGTGCGACTTGATTTGGCGTTGTTGCCATGATGCGCAGTATGCGGCTTGGTTTTGGAATTAGGGTTATGTGTTGAAAACCCTAATCTGGTATTTTGAAAAAATACCCCTATTAATTATTTACACCTTAGTTAAATGCTCTTAGTTAATGTGTTGCGGGTAACACTAGGTCATGGGGTTTTACGATTTTACCCCTTGTCTAAAAACCACCATCAACAGGATCGTATAGGGACAATAAGCATCTCTAGAAGGTACAGTCGACCCACTCTACGGCCTATCCCAACTAGCTTCTCCGTCTTTGGATCCTGTATAACACAACCAGAAGGAAAGAAGTGAATTCTAAATCCTTGATCACACAGTTGTCCAATGGAGATAAGATTCATGGTAATCTTTGGGACAAAAAGTACATCAGGTATACACAACTTGTTAGACATTTTAACAAGTCCAATATGACTTGCAGTCAATTGAGATCCATCAGCAGTATGAATCTTAGGAGTTGTTATTGGATTCATACTTTCAAACAAGTGTGGATTGAAGGTCATATGGTTGGAAGCACTTTGAGTCGAGAAACCACTAAGTTGAGAATATACCTGTAGGAATTGCAAGTGCAGAAGCCAATGACGAATTATTACCAATTGACATGATTTGTTTGATCATCTCTTGAATATCAGGTAGAGATGGTTCATGCTTATTTACTTGGTTAAATTTGAAATCTGTCTGCGGTGAATCTTGTTGATGTACTTGAATTCATATTCCTCCTTTTCTCTCGCATATTCCTTGATGTTGGTGATGTGCAGTTGTTCACCGTATGTCCAATTTTCTTGCAGTAGTTACATTGGTATGTAGATATAGCTTGAGATGTTGATGATGATGGCTGAGTACAGTTTCTGGCTAGATGTCCAAGTTATTTGCAGTTGTGGCATTGAACTTGAGATATATCACGGCTTGATGTATTCTTTTGAGTATTATAGTTTGCCCGTGAAGATGCAGCAAAAACAACTGAGATTTCTGGTTTAATTCTCTTCCTTGTTTCTTCAGTGATGAGTTCAGACAATGCAGCTTCCACTTTTGGTAGAGGTGTTCTGTGTAGAATTGATGCTCTGACAGATTCAAACTCGTCTCTTAATGCCATAAGAAGTTGAACTAACCTTGTTTCTTCTCGATATTTTTCCCACGATTCAAGATCATGTTTGTCCATCCTGGTTCCATTAATGCTAATTGATTCCATATTATAGACATCTCTGAGCGAAAATCTGATATTGTCTGATCATTCTGTTGCTTTAACGATCGAATATCTTGTTCAAGTTTATAACGTTGAGCAAAATTGATTTGAGTATACCTTTTGGAGAGAAAGTCCCATGCTTCTTTGGCGACTTCAAAGTTGGTAAGCTGCATACTTATGGATGTAATAACAGTATTTCCGATCCATGTAAGAATTCTGTGATTGTTGATCTCCCATTGATTATCACTGACTGACGAATCTGACTTGTCTGTTTTGTCTGTTTTCTCTTGAACAATTGTTGTAGGACGTTTTTCTGTACCATCTATGTATTTCCATAGTCCTTTTCCTTTGAGAAAACTTCTCATGAGAAATGACCAATGGTTATAGTTAGTTCCATCAAACTTGACTGTTATTGGTGAATAGTCTTCTCGAGACATGATAGGATTCTAGATATTAAGATAGAGAAGTAAATGAGTAAACAAGATTTCAGAGTTTAAACGAATCTAATTATTGAGGGTTTGCAGCGGAAGATTGGATCTCTTGTGGCTCTGATGCCATGACAAGAGATGTCATGGAATCAAGATTATTGTATTAATCGGCGTATCAATTACAATGAAGCATAGCTTCTCTTATACAGGTTACAATAATGAGAAAAAGGAAATAATGAAGATACATATCTTACATGCAGAATAATATATGTATGTAACTTGGAAGGAGAATATACGTACGTATCCTTGGAGTAAAGATGGAATATCTCCAATATCTCCACTAGGATAACAACCCTATGTTACTTAACACAAAATTCAAGTCACATAGGACCTTTTTGGTATTTCAAGGAAAGGAAGAACATCTTCGCAAAACCTAGACTCACATCGTACAAAAGTCCTCTCCGCTCTAGATCACCATCCAACGCTGCATATGAACTCCTAGAAATAAGACAAGCATCTTGGCAAAACCCCTTGGACTTAACCGAAAAAACTTTAAGAAGTATACAGTCCGTGATAACTCTTTTTCCTAGCAAGATAGAGTCAGACACCATGTTACATTGATTTCCTAGGCTTACAGAATTCTTAGCTGGAGCATTAAATGTTTAATTCAGATGTTTGGTTGAATGTTGTTCTCGATGTTGGCTAGAACCTCCTTTAGATGGATCCAAAGGATTTGCCACCTCAAAGTGAGAAGACGTTTCTTCATGACTAGTCTCTGTCTCATTAATAAGCTCTAACATGGGCGGTATAGGCGTTGAACTTGTAGGTACTGCATAAAGTTCTGCATTCTGAGCTATGTTGAAGACTTTCTTGATGGGACTTGACGAATGAATAGTTTTTAAAAATTCAAATTCAGGACTTTGCTGCCATCCTGACGTTGAAACAGCACCATTGATTTTCCTAGATTGCCTGAGCTCAGTTACCGGAGATGGAGTGGATTCAGGTACCCCGTTGCCCTTCATCTTATCATGCTTTTCTGCTGGTGTTTTGAATGGAGATTCTTGGATGCTATCATTGTGAGGAAATGGGTCCTTTGCTTAGAGATCTTCCACCTTTAGATTATTTATTGGGGTCTGTGATTTATTCCGTCTAACGAATGACATGTATTTTTATGACTGACCGGATTTTGGTGATGTTAAAGCTGAGTGATTACAAACTACGTGTATCTGAACCATTTATCCTTCAACTGAAATAACAGAAACTCGCATTCTTCTGGGGATTTTTGCATTTTCTTCAATAGATTGAGCTCATAAGAGCTGACCTAGTGCTCTCTCAGGAGGTGAACTTTCGATCAGCATTGTCTGGTAATCTTAAATTATGAACTAACAGCAATTTAAATAGATATTTATCGGCTGTATTCCATTAGTTCAGTTTGTACATAACATAACAAATAATAACATCAGTAGAATTGATTATAGAACATAACATTAGTCAAAATTAGTCTTAAATTATGATAATCATTGAACTGCTTTTCATTCATATACAAACTGAAAAAGGATCTGTAATATATAACGGGTGGAAGACTAGATTTAGATGAGATGGGCTTACTAATACAAAATCAAATAAAAAAAAATTAAGCTTCTCCATCTAAAGTATCTGATGATGTGGGAATCCACTATTTCAAGCCTAGCTGAAATGGAAAAGAGATGCGCCAATAAGATGCTTCAGATGTTAAGCATGTAAAATATTTGAGAGGACAAATCATTATGCTACGATTTGTTGTTGTTGTGGATGCTGAAGAATCAAACATGAATTTGTTTCCATTGATGAACTTAGTGGTGCACATCTGTTGGCTGTTTGGATTATTCTGAAGATAGATGTGCTGAAGAATCCGCCATGGATTTGTTTCCATGGATCTGTTGGCTGTTTGTTTTATGCTTCTCTACTCAGATTTGGGAGAAATGGGGATAAACTATTCTTTTTATAGGGCTTAGAGATCTGCCCTCTCATATTAGGGTAAATTGCTCTTAACAATATGAGTATGGGCTTGTTGGGCCTGAAGTGCTTGATCCAGTTATATCTTAGGGTTGAGCAAGATGGCCACTATATAAAGAGAGGTACTTAGGAATCTCTTTCAATCCAACATTCTCATTCTCAAAAAAAAAAAATAACCTCGCCGTCTGCTCCACCTCTCTTTCTCACTTTGTAGATCCACTCCTACTGTCGAAAGAAATTATTCTTTGCAAGATGATAATAGAATATTTGTCCTCACTTTTGAGAATCCAATATCACAAATGAATCAGTTTCACCATAATGGTATCTCCTCTCAAAACTATTTAGTTTTCTAGTCTCAGCATCTTCATTTTCTGGAGGCGAATTTCGATCACCATTGTCTGGTAATCAGTTAAGAACTAAAAAGCAATGTAAATAGATATTCAGTTTGAAATACAATCTTGCATCTTCACCATCAGTTTGATCATACTTATTGTAGCTTTGTCAGTTTAAAATGTAACAAATAACAACGTAAAGGCAAATAAGAGCTTCAAAATTAATACCACAGGCATAATTGACTTATAAACTGAAAAAAGGATCTGTCTTAAATTATGTTTAACCAACATTAGTGTTGAGGCATATATCAGCTTGAAAATGAGTGTTACATTGTGTTTAACCATTTAACTGCTTTTCATATACAAACTGAAAAAAGGATGGGTAATAACATGTAAAAGACTAGATCTGTAATAATAAGTGGAAAACTAATACAAAATCAAATAAATAAAAAATGGCAAAAAAGAGGTTCTTCATCTAATTAAGCTGGGTACCCAAATGCTTCCATACGAGACTGAAAAGGGAACTGAAATGAAGAAAATGACAGGGAGGGATTACTTCTAAAGCACAGGATGTATATTTTACATCTTCAGTAGTGCCATTGTTAGTAGAATTGATTATAGAAAACAACATTAATAAAGATAGGTTCACTAATACAAATTCACATACAAAAAGAATTGGTAAAAAGGGCTTCTGCATCTAAGCCAAGGTATGCAAAAAGTTCATGATGATGTCTCAACTTTTGGAGTGTATCGGCAGGGAGATTTTTTTAATGCGACATGAGACTAAAAAGGGAACTGAATGGAAAAAAGTGACGGAATATCAAATGTCAAGTGTGTAAATTTCTTGAGAGGAGAAATCATTATGTTGAATATTAGTTGTTGAGGCTGCTGAAGAATTTGCCATGAATTTAAAATTAGATTCACAAATGATCTCCACTCTGTGGGCTGCTGGATCTTAGGGTAAGTGGGTTTTGGTTCTTCTTCTCTCTACTCAGATTTGGGGAGAAATGGGGTGCAATATTGTAAATTTTTTGAGAGGAGAAATCATTATGCTAAGATTTGTTGATGCTTCCATGAATTTGTTGTGGATCTCCATTGATGAACTTAAATCTTACACATCTGTTGGCTTTTTAATCTTAGGCTAATGGGTTCTTCTCTACACAGATTTGGGAGAAGTGTGGGGCAACTTCTCTTCTTATGTAGCTTTGAGATTGCCCGTTTATTTTAGGATTTATTACTTACCGTTCAATTATTTGATCTAATGGATAATATGTACCTTGTGACTGACCAGGTGTTTTCCATAGACGGCTGTGAGGCAGTTTCTTTCACACCCATGAAAAATGTAACATTGCACCTCAACAAGGACATTTCACCGTCTCCTCGAGTATTACAATAGTAAAATTTAGCTGGGGGATTAATTAAATGGCCGAGTAAGAGAAGTTTACTGTATCTGGGAGGAGGAGGGCACATGAAACAAAGGCTTTTTGGTCATTAGTTTCTTCTAATAAACTCAAAACAAATACAAAATAACCAGACTGATTGTTCAGTAAGAATTCAATGGTGATTATCCCCACCACCAACCTAACAATTCATTTGATGTCTTTATCTTCTTAAGTACTAAAAAGTTAACAATTGTATTTAGAGGACTACTATGTGCATTACCGGAAAACTTATGTCATTCAAAATATCACCAAAAAATAAATAAATTAACGTCCCACCACCAAAGTGCCCAATGTCAAGTATAAATGACCATCCAAATTCTAAATCATGGTCAAGCTTTGCATGGCACAATGAACTGGAATTCTCTGGCTTTGTATTTTTAGATTTAAATTAATGGTTAGAGTTTTGATGACACCAGTTTTTCATTCTCATCTATCAAGGAGTATATAGTTATATCATTTAAACTCAAATGACACAAATTTTTTCATTGGTAGATGCATAATGAAATCCGTTATTCGGCTACTAATTGTTGATGAACTCTCTTGGGGTTTTATAGATGGTTGTATTCACCTACCGGGATGACTCTCTCCTTCCTATACCATTGATTAGCCAATATCCCCTTCCACTAATACTAATGGAAGTTCTGGGGGGCAATGGCCCATCATCCTTGTGGGTGTTTTACAATTTCCTTGAAAAAGAGTACCATCCTTTCAAAAAAGTCGGAAGTTTTGATCAAATTCCGTAGACACAAATCCTTTAAAAAAAAATTGTTTTCTAGTGTTAATAAACTGAATTTCTATTCAAAAGAATGTAATCTTAAATTAAGAACTAAAAGCAATGTTTAATTATCGTCTGCAATTTGAGATTCAATTTTACATATTCAGCATATGGTGTTCCAATAGATCAGTTGCCATTACCGGTTATTTCAACTCTCTGAGATTAAAAATCTAACAAATGATCAGTAGAATTGATTATAGAAAACAACCTTAGTAAAAGCAAATAACAGATTCAATAGCCTTAGCTTATGCTTATTGTACTTTAATCTGTAAACTTCTTTTCATATACAAACTGAAAAGGGATCCGTGATAACATGTATATGACTAAATCTAGATAAGATGGGTTAACTAATAAAAAATCACATACGAAGAAAAAAAAGAGCTTCCCCTTCAAAACTGCGAAAACTAAGAGTACCAAATTTCAACGATATGAAGAAAATGATAATGACGGATCTACTTCTGAAGAAGAAAATGTAAATTTTTTGAGAGGAAAAATCATTATGCTAATGTGAGAATTAGTAGTTGATGCTGCTGCAATATCTGCCATGAATTTCTTGTGGACGTTTTTGTTTCCATTCATCAATTTAGATTTACACATCTGTTGTTGGCTGTTGAATCTTAGGGTTTGGGTTCTTCTCAACACAGATTTGGGGAGATAAGGGGGACAACTTTTCTAATTATATATATGGCTTTGAGATTGCCTGTTTATTTTAGGGTTTATTGTTGATCGTTGGATTATTTGATCTAATGGATAATACGTGTTTGGTGACTGACCAGATTTGCGCAAAGGATTTTAAACCGGAGAGATTCATTTTCAAGAATATATTATAGGTGATGGAAGATGCATTTCACGTACAAACTGAAAGGACTAATGTTGCAACTCTGGCATACATTACAATGGAGATTTTCTCAAGACAAGGACGAAGATGGGTTAAAACAATATTTTATAGTTAATCAATATACAGTGAAAACTAATTAAGAACAATATTTGTAAACACTCAAATCGGCCAAGGTGTTCTATATGTGCAATGAAGTATGGACATTGGAACTCAAAATTTCCCTTGTGACCCGAAAATTTTCTCCCTGAATTTGCAATTTTTTTATTAGTATTATGATCTTTTGTGGTAGCTCGTTATCGGCTATCTTGGAGTCGAAAACTACCTGGAAATCTCAAATCAGCCCATGTGTGTTCTACAAATGCCATGGGTTTTGCATTGTGCTAAAAATACTCCAAATCTACTGTGCTAGCTATTTGGTGGTAAATTGGTAATAAAGAAGCTAAGTGAATAAGGAACTGCAGGTTGGTATTGGAGTGGAGAAACTACACCAAATTCTCACCAAATTATAAGCAGCTAACAGTTTTTTTGGCTCATAAATTATGCAAGGCATGTACAACAGATCTTCAATTTGAAATACCATTTACAACTTCAGTTCAGTATCAGTTTGTTCATACTTACTTATGGCAATTCTTTCAGATTAAGAACTAACAAGTAACAACATTTACATGAACTGATTATAGAGAACAACATTAGTAAAAGAAAATAACAGCTTGAATATTAAAGGATCTGTAATAACATGTAGAAAAGCTTCTACATCTAAACAATTGTCTGCAAAAACTGTGTGAATCTTCAGTTCCATCCGGAGCGGAGTGTAGCTGCAATAGGGATGTTTCTTGTAAGGATCTTAAATAGTGTCACTAAGATGTTACTTTCCTATAGAATGTAAAAATTTTGAGAGGAGAAATCATTATGCTAGGAATTGTTGATGCTTCCATGAATTTGTTGTGGATCTCCATTGATAAACTTAGATTTTATTTTACGGATTTGAATCTTAGGTTAAAGGATTCTTTTCTACAGTGATTTGGGAGAAGAGGGGCGGCAACGTTTTTTCTTATGGGGCTTTGAAATTGCCCGTTTATTTTAGGGTTTATTGTTGATCATTGAATAATTTGATCTAATGACGAGAAATTTTTTGATGGAAGCGATTTTTGAAGGGGGCATGGGGGACAAATCATATGTTGACACATGAACACGATATTAATGAATTCTGTTTCAAAAAATATAAAAGAAGTTTATTTTTGGAGATAAAATCTGTTTTCTTAATTGGTGTTGGTATTTTTGCCCCCTTCAAAAAACGCCCCCATCAAAAATTTTCTCGTGACTGACCGGGTTGGCTGACCAACATATCCTCCGTATACGTGGATGGTTCTACATGGTCAAATATATACATTAACCTTGGAGGCTCATTTTCAACCATTATACTCAAACTATAACCACCACTGGTTGGAATCATTTTCAAAAACTTACAATCTTATCTTCTCTGGGGTGCTTGTGAAGATCCAACTAGTTGCAATGGCATGAATTAAGAACAAAAAATTAGTTAGTTCTTATTACCAATGGCAATCCAGTTAGTTCTTATTAGCTAGTTGCAATGGCATGAATCAATGAAATGTGAATTTTATTTTTAGAGAGGTTTTTGTTTTAATGTATTCATTTTGGGTTGTGTTTTCGTAAATGTAATTTTCTCTCTAATTAAGGTTAATCAAGTCGATTGATGGACATTATACACCAAGTCACCAACTAAAGGGTGATGCATGAGCCCAAAATCATAAAAATGGGAGTACTCATATTATGTGTTGGTGCATGGCACTACACATCCTTCTCTGCCAAAACAAAAAATTCTGTTTAATTGCTTTTCTGCTTGTATGTATATAAATAGCTAAATGTGGTAATGTTATGAAATCCCATGTGATTTTTCGGATTCTAACTTGATCAACATCCAGCAATTAGAGAGACTTACACTAGAAAGTTGCACTAGAGTGCTCTACTGCTCTTAACAAATGTAAATATGAGTACAGAACTACAGATAAGACTGGCTTGCTGGGCCTGAAGGGCTTGATCCTGTTAGATCTTAGGGTTTAGCAAGATGACCACTGTATAAAGAGAGTTGGCGAAACTCTTTCTCATCAGATCAAAAATAACCTCCGCCGTCTTCTCCACCTCTCTTTCTCACTTTGTAGATCTACTGCTACTCTGCACAAGAAATCTTTCTTTGCAAAATGATATTATAAGAGATAAATGAGATATTTGTTGGAAATGATTTTGGGATTAAAGGTTAAATGGGTATTGATGATGATTTGAAAATGGGTATTGGAATGACTAAACAGGCTCACAATCACTCAAGTTGGTGGTTAACCAAAAACTGAATTTTATTGCACTCAATATTTGATCGTACACAGACCACTTAGTTTATTTACTAACTCAATTCTCTTACTCAAGTAGTTGTTGCTCAACTACACACTCACTCAACCTATACTTCACTTTGGGTACGCACTCGATTACAAGTCACAACTGATTCCACTCAAGCCTATTTATAGCCTACACTTGACCGACCTTTACATGCTCTAGAAGTTTCCCTAACTATCTAGTATTTGACCTGCTCTAGAAGACTCTTGATATTCACATTTCTTTTACATTTTGTTCACGACTTTGACTTTCAACCGGATAATTCTAGATTTATCCATTTAGGCACAAGTACACAAGTCACTACATAACTCTAGTACTAGGTGGTGGAGTATTTAGGGAAAGGAAATATATTTCTTTATTGGTATCATTCTTTTATTTATTATTATTATTTAGAAAATAATATTATAATAAATTAAGTTATTTTCATTTATGAAGAATATATTAGTAATATAATTATTTATGTGGGGATTTATTAGTTTAGAAATATCTCTTATTTTAGGTAATAGGTATTTAGATAGTTTTGGAAATATTTAAGGTAGAGTTATCTATATAAGGAGCTCTATGTATTATTATTAAACGATTTTTGATGAATGAAAAATATTGAGTTTCTTGAGTGTTATCTCGAAATGCATGAGTTTTAGTATTAATACTATTCAACGCTCCATACGCATCAGTTGGTTCAGAGACAGGCAACGCTCCTGCATCATGTTTCGAGGACGAGATTATGGTGTTGTTCGAAGAGCCGCTCTCAGCGATGACAAAGAGCAAGCGATAATAGATGATCTAGAACGCAAGGTTAAGGCGCTCACCCTCCAAATGGCTGAAATGCATCATCAGCAAGAGCCCCATCATGGTCCTAGCCTACAGCGAGTGGAGGAAGTGACCGATGATGAAAACAAAAACCTCTTTGGCGACAAGGAGAAAGGATTTCAAGGAGTTGCACATGACCCGCGAGATTCGTTGGAGTCCGGGTTAAAGCTTGAAATCCAAAGGTTTGATGGTATTTTTCTTTTAAGAAATTGAGAAATATCAAGTTATTGTGGATTGGAATTCACCACCAGTCTATGATGTTTATCCTGACGATAAGTTTTTAGTATGTCCCAAATACGTTGATCATTTTCATGAAGCGGTTTGTACGATTAGTCAAGTGCAAGAGTTATTGTGTCCGAAAATAACTTTGCAAAGTTTGGATTTGCCAAAGGATTATGTGAAGTTTCCTCAACGAATCATTCATGCGAGCAATTATACCGGCAAAATTCGAGGACCAATTTTTTTGAGAAGGGGAGAATGGTGGAGTATTTAGGGAAAGGAAATATATTTCTTTATTGGTATCATTCTTTTATTTATTATTATTATTTAGAAAATAATATTATAATAAATTAAGTTATTTTCATTTATGAAGAATATATTAGTAATATAATTATTTATGTGGGGATTTATTAGTTTAGAAATATCTCTTATTTTAGGTAATAGGTATTTAGATAGTTTTGGAAATATTTAAGGTAGAGTTATCTATATAAGGAGCTCTATGTATTATTATTAAACAGTTTTTGATGAATGAAAAATATTGAGTTTCTTGAGTGTTATCTCAGAAATGCATGAGTTTTAGTATTAATACTATTCAACGCTTCCCCCGCATCACTAGGTGACCATGGTTTCTCGCCCGTAGTGTCTTCTAGAATACTCCTCCACTTTCTCCAAGCTTGTACTAGCATTATTTTATTAACATCATAGAAGTGTCCCACCTTGTACTCTAGATAATTCTAGATTAATCTTGATTTATCCAAATCAAGTTTACTCTTCCAACACGCCCCCTTAAACTTGATTTTTAGTAACTCCAAGAATCTCTCGTAGTCCGACGAAGACCTCGTGCTTTAGTGGTTTCGTGAAAATATCCGCAACTTTGGTCTTGAGACTTAGTGTATTTCAGTTGTACCATATTCTCCGATATGCACTCGCGGATAAAATGGTACCGTGTGTCGATGTGCTTGCTGCGATCGTGGAACACTGGGTTCTTTGCTAAAGCCATAGCTGACTTGTTGTCTACAAATATTGTAGTCGCTTCTTCCTACTCCATTTTAAGCTCCTTCATTAAACCATATCGCGTGACAGACACATGATGTTGCTGCGACATACTCAGCTTCGCAAGTGGAGAGTGTGACGATCGGTTGCTTCTTCGAACTCCAAGTGAAGCCCGTATCTCCGAGGAAAAATACAAATCCAGTAGTACTTTTCCTTTCATCTTTTAAGTAGCGCAAAATTCTCTTGGCAGCCTTCATATGGGTAGTCGTAGGTGCTTCCATGTAGCGACTAATTAGCCCTACTCCATAGAGAATATCTGGCCTTGTACAAGTTAAGTATCTCAAGCTTCCAACAAGACTCTTGTAAAGAGTTGGGTTGACCTTCTTGCCTCCATCGACCTTTGATAGCTTGATTCCGCATTCCACTTTGGAGTGATTGCGGGATTGCATTTTTCCATTTTAAATTTCTTAAGGATTTCTTTCGCATATCCTTCTTGAGATATAAATCACTAGTGGAAAATGAGTTTATTAAGTCTGCTTGAGTTTTATAAATATGACTTCCCCGGGCTTTCTTTATATATTGGGCTTCTCATGGAAGTCCTTTTTTACAAAAAAGCAAATCGAGCCCCCTTAACAGTCTTAATATAGGAAGGGCAATGTAGGAAATATAAATGCTTCCACGTGGACTTATATTAAAACTGCTAGAGAAACTTGTTCTTATGGGTCCCACTTAAAGTTAAGACTGTGTTGGGAAATTGTTCCATAGGTTTCTAGAAATAAATCTTATCTACATCTCTGTCTCCCTCTTCTCTCGTTTCTCTCTCAATTTTCTTTTTTATTGCTTTGTCTCTCAATTTTCTATTGGAACCTAACGCTTACAGATCGAACCTCATACTCATAAATTGAAGTCTCAAAATCAAAACTCATTAATCAGCAGATACCAAAAGCAAACCCTTTTTTGTAACCCTAGATGTAGTTTGATTAACGGGAAGAAGAAGATATCGAACTAGAGATTGGCCCCATTTTTAACTTTGATTTATTTTTTACTTGAGATTATTGTTATTTGTTTAGATTATATTGGATTGGTATTGTTTAATTCGATCTGAAGATATATAGATTTATCACCGATGACAGTATCTACTTTTATTGCTAATATTTGTGGTGGTGATGATGATTCCGAGAAGAAGATTTCATCAGGTATAATTCTCATTTTTGTTACTTGTTTTTTCCATCTTTGCTGGATCTGCAATATTTGTCTTTGTGCCCTGTATTTGAGGAGTTTTAAAGAATGGGTGTTCCTCAAAATCGAAACATCAGATTTGGGGGTTTCTACTCACAAACATGAATCTGTTGGTTTCTTGCTATGTCTAGAAACCCTTAAAAAATGGGATTGATTATTTAATTTTTAGAACAGAACCCTAACTTTCCCTTTTTCCATGTTTGCTTCGGGAGATTTTGTTTCAATCGGCTCTCTGATTTTGATGACATAATTGGATTCTACCAAGGTAGGGGTTTCATTCAATTTTTCATTTAATGTTTTCTTTATTTTCATATACTATCTTTCTGTGATTATGACGGTTAAGAATCAGATGATGGGTATTTGGTATGCTTGTAATTTCGAACTTTGATTAGTTTTCTTCATAAAATTATTTCAAAAATTTCACTCTTTTTGAAATTTTACATTCGATTTGATTAATCTCTGCAACACAAGGCTTTCTAATGTTTACAATTGATTTTTTATTGCTGGAGTTCAAATTTGGATTATTGTTTTTAATCAAGTGTCAAGTTTACTTTCCTAAAAGTTGTCTTTTACCTTATTTGGTACTAAAAGTACTTAAGGCTAAGTTGTTATTGTTGTTGTTTTATCTATGTTTTGGTACATGCAATGTGATCTAATCTTTGCACTAGCCCACTAGTTGTTATTGTTGTTATGGTTGTTTGAAATCTTAAACACAATATAGTATTTCTATTTATTTTGTTCTGAGTAATGTGGTTACTTATTATTATGTGCTCATTAGCTTTATATTGATTTCCATTTCATGCGGGTTACC
Source organism: Papaver armeniacum (assembly GCA_023531295.1). NCBI lineage: Eukaryota > Viridiplantae > Streptophyta > Magnoliopsida > Ranunculales > Papaveraceae > Papaver > Papaver armeniacum. The sequence goes on along the minus strand of JAJJWW010013832.1, from coordinate 394,467 downwards.
CTTCTTTTGAACTTTTTTTTTTTAGTTTTCAGTTTGTTAATGTTTAGCTATTGTGTAGATTTGTACTGTGAAGGCTTGGTAGTGTGACTAGTATTGCAGCATTTCTTCATTTCATAGTAAACCAAGTTGGAACTTGGTATCTGGATTGTAATGAGCAAGTATCGAGTGACATGGATTTTTGTGAATGTGGTTTTTAGTCTTCATTTTGATTGATTACTAATGGAAGTTCTATTCTTTGTAAGTGAACTCATTTGTGCATATATTTCTAAATGGCTAAATTATTGATGTGCTGTGAAATGGAAGCCGATTATCACTCGAAAATACCTCATGTAACAAGTATCCAGGTAGCTGATTGTTGTGGTTCTGTTCTTCATGTGTTTATTTAAGTTGTTCATGTCATTCAAGTATGAAACTGTTATGCTTAACGTTTACAAATGTGTGACCTTGCAATTTGTCATCTTAACTAAATCATGGGTACTTCCCGAAGGGATTTCTGTATGGTAGATTATTTGTCTCCTTATTGTTGTAATCTGGACCTTTTTATTAGTTGCAAGCTGGACCTTTTATTAGTTGTTGTTGTGGAATTGAGATGTTTTCAGACTTTAGAACACCATACGAGCCACATAACAACATGTAGATATGCTTGTACTATAGTATCAAAGGTAGCCTAAATGATTTTTTTCCTTTCTCTTTGTTTCTTGGTATTGTGGAGTATCTCATGAAGTTCATATTATTTGACTTGGTTCATATGAGTGTAGGAATGTATGTATAGTAGTAACTAATAGTGTTTATTCTTTCTCTTTCATGATATGATTATTGTTGTTGCTTCAAGTATTATGCTTCAAGATAGTAAACTTTTCAGATTGGCAGTATGCGTTAGATATAAATAAAATTTGCTAGTTTTTTTTTTTTTTTTTTTTTTTTTTTTTTTTTTTTTTTAAGTGTTTATGTGGAGAATCTGAAGGAGCAGTGCTTGCTGCACTAATGTTTGTCTTTTACTTTTGTAGGGATTCGAACTACAACAGATAAAACAATAGATATGTTGCAGCTAGACAAGCCACGGTCTTGCAGTTGAAATTGTAAAACTTGATAGCTATCACAAATTGAAAATCCTAACACTATATCAAAGATAAGTATTACCTTAAATCACTTTGGAATTGTTCTTTGATGTTTGCAAATTTTTAGGAAGATATATTTGGTTGTTATCAAACTTTAGAAAATAGTTATGCCTTGTCCCATGTGAGCACTTATTTTACTAAAATTTACAAATAGACACCTTTGAACATTTATCTTGATTCATTTAAACCCTTGAGCCATGCTTACTGTCTACAATTTTAAAAGTTGACAACGGCAACATTTTCAGGCTCTCTTGCAGACATGTTACATGCTTGTTTCGAGATCGATTTCTCTTAGTTTTAAACTGTTAAATGTGGCCTATATACCCAACCTAATTACATCCTGATCTTTGGTTTTTTTGGTGAAATAAATTTTATGTGGTAAGCGCAGGGAAGGATATGAAAGTGAAGCTTTTCTCGGCATATAAAAACAGACAACACAGATGCAGGTATGTCATATTAACCGGTATTAAATTATATTATGATTGACAAATGTTTCAACTGTTGAAATTATTGTGTTGTTTTCTAATTTGAGTGGATACTTGTATCTTTAGCTATATTCCAGTAGATCCCTTGTCGCTTTTTTTCCTTCATGCGGTTGTAAATTGATGTAGTCTTGGTCTTGTTTGCAGCTTAGGGCTTGAGTAATGGACCTGACTTGAGAAAGTTTGTCGGGAAGTGAAGGCATAAATGCTAAGTCTTGAAGCTAGAACCAAATCTTAAGCTATATGGAAGCTTTTTGGTTGTTAAACTTGTAATTGGAATATAGTTTTTGATTTTAGAAGATAGAATGAATTATTGAGTGAATGAATTGGAACTTATGGTCTTTCAGATGGTTGAAATTGTATAGTGAATACAAATTTAGTTTGGAAGTCATTATCAATTTAATTTTGTTAAAATCATTCATGGAGTCATTTTAATCTAATACTGATCTGACTCGAGCTTAATATTCAGCTGAATCTGCTTTGGATTCAGTTGAATCAATTTCCATTTTTTTAAATATTATTAGTATAACATTTGTGTCTATCGGTATTATTGATAATACGATGAAGGTATACGTATTTTAAAAAATTTAAAGAATCCCAAATGGCGATCTTTTTGAGAAATAAGACTACAATCTTAGGGCTACCGAAACTTGATCCTTTTTAGAGCTTTTAAGTGTTTTTTTTGCAGACTTTTTATTGCATTTTCCACTAGTGAATATTCCATTTTCTTGTTGTTTTACTTCAAGCCCGAGATAGTATGACATAAGACCGATATCCGTCATCTCAAATTCTCTCGTCATCGCTTTCTTGAACTCCTCGAACATTTTCGGGTTGTTTCCAGTGAAGATCAAATCATCTACGTACGAGCGGATTTGAGCAACATATCTCCTTTTTCATTCACCTTCACATAGAGAGCATATTCATGCGGGCACTTCTGAAATTATTTTTTGGAAGTACTTGTCGATTCTGCTTTGTACCATGCCCTTGGTGCCCGTTTTAGGCCATATAAAGCCTTTTTCAACTTAAGGACTTTGTCTCCATGTCCTCTCAGCCGTACCCAGTGTGGCTGCTCGACGTATACCACTTCTTCAAGATGCCCATTTAGAAAAGCACACTTGACGTCCATTTGATGAACTTTCCATTTATTTTGAGCAGCTAGAGAAATAATTAGTCTAATAGTTTCAAGACGGGCGACAGGAGCAAATACCTCATCATAATCGATGCCCGCTCTTTGGTTGTAACCTTTTACAACCAATCTTGCCTTGTATCTTTCAACCTCCCCTTTAGCATTTTTCTTGGCTTTGTACACCCATTTCACTCCAATTGCTCTTTTGTCTCTTTGCAGAAAGTGAACCAATGAATTTCGAATGGCTACTGAAATGTTTCCATTACAAATTCCTAAGCTCACCAAAGATAATTATGAAAATTGGAGCATTCAAATGAAGGCGTTACTAGGCTTGCAAGATGCATGGGAGATAGTAGAAAAAGGTTATGTCGAACCGGAGGATGAAGCGGCGCTACCGCAAAATGAAAAGGATATGCTGCGCATATCGAGAAAGAGAGATAAAAGAGCTTTATTCCTTATTTATCAAGGCATGGATGAGTCGTCCTTCGAGAAGATATCAAGAGCCGCTAATGCAAAGAAGGCGTGGGAAATTTTGCAAAATTCCTTCAAAGGCGTGGACAAAGTAAAGAAGGTACGGTTGCAAACTCTAAGAGGTGAGTTTGAATCTCTCTCCATGAAAGAATCTGAATTAATCTCGGATTATTTTTCAAGAGTTTTAGTCGTCGTCAATCAATTAAGAAGAAATGGTGAGGTCATGAGTGATAGTCGTGTGATCGAGAAAATATTACGGTCACTCATTCCAAAATTCGACTATATCGTCGTCGCAATTGAGGAGTCCAAAGACGTCGAAACCATGATCGTGGATGAGCTCATGGGATCGTTACAAGCCCATGAAGAAAGGATGAGAAAGAGAAGTAAAGAGAGAGCGGAGAACAAGTTCTACAAGCGAAGCTCACTTTGAAAGACAAAGTAGAGATCTCTAGTAGTAATGCTAGAAGAAGAGGACGCGGCTACTACGGCGGAAGAGGAAGAGGCAAGCAGAATAACGATGATCAAAGGGGCCAGAGGTCAAGCTTCACAAGAGGTCGTGGTAGAGGAAACAATTCATGGCACAACAATAATAGGCCAAGGTATGACAAATCTCAAGTTGAGTGCTATAATTGTCATAAGCGTGGTCATTATGCTTCGGACTGTCGATCTTCTTCAAATAATATCGAGGAGAGAGAAAACTACGCTAGTAAAGAAAATCAAGAAGACCAGACCTTGTTGGTGGCATGCAAAGGAAGTGACTATGATGAAAACTGTATGTGGGTGCTTGATACGGGAGCAAGCAACCATATGTGCGGCACGAAGGAGAAGTTTGTGGAGCTTGATGAATCAGTTTCCGGCAACGTGACATTCGGAAATGGAGCGAAAACTCCGGTGAGTGGTCTTGGCAAAATTTTAATTAAGTTGAACCGTTGGAAATGATTTTGGGATTAAAGGTTAAATGGGTATTGATGATGATTTGAAAATGGGTATTGGAATGACTAAAGAGGCTCACGATCACTCAAGTCGGTGGTTAACCAAAAACTGAATTTTATTGCACTCAATATTTGATCGTACACGAGACCACTTAGTTTATTTACTAACTCAATTCTCTTACTCAAGTAGTTGATGCTCAACTACACACTCACTCAACCTATACTTCACTTTGGGTACGCGCTCGATTACAAGTCACAACTGATTCCACTCAAGCCTATTTATAGCCTACACTTGACCGACCTTTACATGCTCTAGAAGTTTCCCCTAACTATCTAGTATTTGACCTGCTATAGAAGACTCTTGATATTCACATTTCTTTTACATTTTGTTCACGACTTTGACTTTCAATAGGATAATTCTAGATTTATCCATTTAGGCACAAGTACACAAGTCACTACATAACTCTAGTACTAGGTGACCATGGTTTCTCGCCCGTAGTGTCTTCTAGAATACTCCTCCACTTTCTCCAAGCTTGTACTAGCATTATTTTATTAACATCATAGAAGTGTCCGGACCTTGTACTCTAGATAATTCTAGATTAATCTTGATTTATCCAAATCAAGTTTACTCTTCAACACGCCCCCTTAAACTTGATTTTTAGTAACTTCAAGAATCTCTCGTAGTCCGACGAAGACCTCGTGCTTTAGTGGTTTCGTGAAAATATCCGCAACCCGGTCTTGAGACTTAGTGTATTTCGGTTGTACCATATTCTCGATATGCACTCGCGGATAAAATGGTACCGTGTGTCGATGTGCTTCTTTGGGATCGTGGAACACTGGGTTCTTTGCTAAAGCCATAGCTGACTTGTTGTCTACAAATATTGTAGTCGCTTCTTCCTGCTCCATTTTAAGCTCCTTCATTAAACCATATCGCGTGACAGACACATGATGTTGCTGCGACATACTCAGCTTCGCAAGTGGAGAGTGTGACGATCGGTTGCTTCTTCGAACTCCAAGTGAAGCCCGTATCTCCGAGGAAAAATACAAATCCAGTAGTACTTTTCCTTTCATCTTTGAAGTAGCGCAAAATTCTCTTGGCATCCTTCTGTTTATGGGTGAAAATCGTTTCTGCTGATTTCGGTAATTTCGGTGGGTGAGTGAGAAATTGATTCAAACCCTAAACAAATGTGCTGCACGTGAGCACTTTGTAGATTCAAGAGATCGATCTGTACAAGTCCGGCCTAAACCAAGAAATGGCCGTTCCAGACTTGCTTCGGTCACAAAGTGGAGGAGAAGGGTTGATTTGGGGAGGAAGCAAAGAAAGGTGTTGAGGAGAGTAGTATCTCGACTTGTATCGAAAGTGAAAGCTTAGGAAGCTTGCAAGAGATGGAAGCTTTTGGGAGAGCTTGCAAAGTTGCCTTTACGAGAGTGTAAGTGTAGTATATTTCTCCCGACCGAGACTTGTTGTCTGGTGGAAATAGGTAAGACCTATTTATACAAGTCGAGATTGAAACGTACCCTGGCCTCATGAAGGAAGAGAGTAAAGGGTGAAATAATGGGAGGACGTGGTAACCGCATGGTTTAATGGGTGAAAACGTTTTTCACCATTATTTCCTCTTTTATTTGACCGCTTTATTCATTTTCACGCTTTCTTAATGTGAGTGTAGTGTACGCTGCATGCTGTGACCGCCAAACCAAAACCCTAAAGAAGCATCCCCCAGTTTGTGTCGATGTCTCGAGTGTTGGTTGCATCTTGAGTGCAAGTGGCGCTGCTAATGGCGCGTGTGGCATGTGCCAATGGCATGTGCGGAATGCCTTGGTGGTAGGTTGCACGGTTTGCAAGTTAGGTTACCAGCGTGTGTGCTTGGCATGTGCCAATGGCATGTGCGGAATGCCTTGGTGGTAGGTTGCACGGTTTGCAAGTTAGGCTACCAGCGTGTGTGTTTGGCATGTGCCAATGGCATGTGCGGAATGCTTTGGTGGTAGGTTGCACGGTTTGCAAGTTAGGCTACCAGCGTGTGTGTTTGGCATGTGCCAATGGCATGTGCGGAATGCCTTGGTGGTAGGTTACACGGTTTGCAAGTTAGGCTACCAGCGTGTGTGTTTGGCATGTGCCAATGGCATGTGCGGAATGCCTTGGTGGTAGGTTGCACGGTTTGCAAGTTAGGCTACCCGCGTGTGTGTTTGTCATGTGCCAATGGCATGTGCGGAATGCCTTGGTGGTAGGTTGCACGGTTTGCAAGTTAGGCTACCAGCGTGTGTGTTTGGCATGTGCCAATGGCATGTGCGGAATGCCTTGTTGACCTAGTTGCAAGTCTTGCAAACCTAGGGCGCTATGTTTGGCGTGGGCCAAAGGCATAGCGGCTTAAAAATATGGCTTGCGGCATGTGTTGGCATGTGCCAATGGCACGTGCGGCCATGTTGACCTAGTTGCAAGTCTTGCAAACCTAGGGCGCTATGTTTGGCATGGGCCCAAGGCATAGCGGCTCGGAAATATGGCTTGCGGCACGTGTTGGCATGTGCCAATGGCACGTGCGGCCATGTTGACCTAGTTGCAAGTCTTGCAAACCTAGGGCGCTATGTTTGGCGTGGGCCCAAGGCATAGCGGCTCGGAAATATGGCTTGCGACACGTGTTGGCATGTGCCAATGGCACGTGCGGCCATGTTGACCTAGTTGCAAGTCTTGCAAACCTAGGGCGCTATGTTTGGCGTGGGCCCAAGGCATAGCGGCTCGGAAATATGGCTTGCGGCACGTGTTGGCATGTGCCAATGGCACGTGCGGCCATGTTGACCTAGTTGCAAGTCTTGCAAACCTAGGGCGCTATGTTTGGCGTGGGCCAAAGGCATAGCGACTCGGAAATATGGCGTTGTTGTCATGGTGCGCAGGGTGCGGCTTGGTTTGGCATGGTTGCCATGGTGCGCAGAGTGCGGCTTGGTTTGGCATGGTTGCCATGGTGCTTGCGATATGCGGCTGGTTTGGCATGGTTGCCATGGTCGCGATATGAGGCTTGGTTTGGCATGGTTTCCATGGTGCGCAGTGCGGCTTGGTTTGGCATGGTTGCCATGGTGCGCAGAGTGCGGCTTGGTTTGGCATGGTTGCCATGGTGCGCGACATGCGGCTTGGTTTGGCATGGTTGCCATGGTGCGCGGTGCGGCTTGGTTTGGCATGGTTGCCATGGTGCGCGATGCGGCTTGGTTTGGCATGGTTGCCATGGTGCGCAGTGCGGCTTGGTTTGGCATGGTTGCCATGGTGCGCTTGATATGCGGCTTGGTTTGGCATGGTTGCCATGGTGCGCGATATGCGGCTTGGTTTGGCATGGTTGCCATGGTGCGCGATATGCGGCTTGGTTTGGCATGGTTGCCATGGTGCGCGATGTGCGGCTTGGTTTTGGAATTAGGGTTACGTGTTGAAAACCCTAATCTGGTATTTTGATAAAATACCCCTATTAATTATTCACACCGAGTTAAATGCTCTTAGTTAATGTGTTGCGGGTAACACTAGGTCATGGGGTTTCTGATTTTACCCCTTGTCTAAAATCTTCCATCAACATTAAGTCCCCCGCTAAGCTCGGAGCAGGGGGCTTTGTTGCGAGGTAAGCATAAGATGGTGACGGACTATTAACAACAAACCGTAAAGAAAATTGAAGGAGGCTTGTCTGACCTTTTATAAATAGGATTTCGAATCTTTGCCTCTGGTAGTTTTGCACAAATCGGGAGGCTGGCACAATTGGTGGGCCTGGTGCAGCTTGGGCAATGTTGGGAAGTTGGCGCAATTTAGTGGGGGCCGGCCTAATCTTGAAACCGTGCTTGCAAAGGCGTGTCTTGGGCGACCATTGGGAGATCGGTCTAATCTTGGAAACCATGCTTGCAGGCGTGACTTGGGCGGCATTGGGAAGTCGGCGCAGTTGGTGGGGCCGGTCCAACTTGGAAACCATGCTTGCAGGCGTGACTTGGGCGGCATTGGGAAGTCGCACCCTTTTTGGCCCGCTTCTTACGCCCGTGATTTTGGTGAAAGGGAATCCTTCCTTATTTCAAAGTCTTTCACGCTATATGTATATATATATATATATACATAAAGCCCCTTTCTCCCCATCCTGCGCTTTATTCTTTCTTCTTTTCATACTAGCGGCAAAGAGAGACCACTTCCGGTATGTCTTGAGTACTCTTCTTTTTTTTTTTTTTTTTTCTTCACATAGGTATAAACCTTAAGAGTAGGCACTTCCACAATCCTTGCATATGATTCCTTGGCGTGCCTCTTGTAGAAAAAATATTGTACGTATGCAACCAAGGGAATACTGCATATATTGTTTGAACCCGTGGGGAATATTGCATATATGAATTTTCGGTCTGAAAAAATATTTGAACCCGAAGAAAATATTTGTGTGTGTATTTCGAACCCGTAGAGAACCCCCGTATGAATCCCGAAGAAGAATCATGTATATGCTTCATATGACTTGAACCCATAGGAAATATTGTATATATGATTTTGCTTCTTGAAAGAAGTATCACGCGCGCAGATTTTGAACCAATAAAAAAATGCTCCATATATATTTTTGAACCCGAAGAAGGATATCATATACACACTTGTACCGTATAGAATGCCGCGTATATAGTTTCGAACCCGAAGAAAAATACTGCGTATATAGTCTTGAACCCGAGTAAAATACCGTGTACATAGTCTTGAACCCGAATAAAATACGTCCTCCTTCCCCTTTCTTTTTTTTTGTTGTTGGGTACGATTTTGTGTCGGAGATAACTTCGTCTTTCTCCCGTTTGTTTTGTGCGGATATCTTATTACCAAATTGTTATGAAGGAATTCGATAAGATGTTACCTGAACCACATTTCACTTCGTCGAAGGATGCTCATAATTCCAAACCGAATACAGATGATGAATTCTTCACTAGAGCCCTCGCCCCTGCTCGGAAGAATCACCCAGGTTTCGTGCCAATTTTGCTAACCGGTGGTGAGGATGACGAGGAAGACACGTTCGGTTCGCCCGAGAGAGCACCATTCGGTTGTCTTCATAAAGGGTATATTCCTCTTCCAACATTGACTTCAGGATGTGTCAAAGTCCATTGCATTCTTTTGACAGATGGGTTGAGTTCATGGTGAGCGGGAGCGTATAAATACCAACTTGACTCGAGCGCGGTCATTGATCTTTATCAAGACTTGATAAATCTCAGTTAGGAAGGACATCCCGAGGCTTGGTTGCTTTCATCTCCGGATGGTGTTCGGACACCCATACAATCATATGTAGATGGGGTGAGATAACTTTCTCCTTGGAGAGTGTGGCTCTCTTCTGAATCTTCCAGAATAGGGAATCTTAGAATCCAATTATCCGAAAGTGAGGTGAAGATGCGGGATGACCCGGCCGCTAAGTTGGGGGATTTTGCTCGGAAAGACTCCATTGCGAAGTCGAAGGATTCTGCCGGAAAGAGGATGAAAGGTGCCCTTACGGTTGGTGGATATCTCAATGGTTTCCGGACGAGTTGGAGCCCTGAATGCAAAAGCGGTGATCTTCATGTCGCAAAGATTTTTGGCTCTCTCGGTTATCCGGAGACATTTTGATGATGATTCCGGCAAGAAAGGAATAAGACCAGAAGCTGTTAGAGATTCTTGTGAAGTTGGCAAAGGGTGAAGTTCTTCCCATTGGCAAGTATTTCCTTGGTTCCCCAGTATGTGCATCTGGATCACCTAGTTGCGAACATGCAAGTTTCGAATGGTTTCATGAAAGTGGATTCATATGTGCACGTTGCTTTTCTCGCAAGTCTGGCTATGGGAGCACTTCGAAAGTATGCTCCGAAACCGCTTCCTTCGCTTCTGTGAGTTGGGGGGCTCTCGAATTCTTCGATGGGTGAACAGGCGTCCAGAGTTGGCGTGAGCCTGGTTAGTTTTCTTGATAAGTTGCATGAAATCAATTTTCGTCCATGGGGGCCGATCCATAAGTCGGTGACTCAAATGGACACCTTTGTTCTGCTCCGCTCACGTCTTTGTATTCGATGACGATTTGAGTGTTGTTGAAAACCTCGTTCATTCGTAGCTGCTCGCCCGGTTATATACCGTCTTTCTTCGTGGGATCTTTCCGGATAGTTGCTTATAATATTGGCCGTCTTGCTCGTCATATGGGTTTCGATCAAGGGGTGCCTCTTGTTTACCGGCCTATGATCCCTAAGGATTCGTTGCGTGTCGCCCTTGGCGCTTGATGCTCTTGAGCCGGGTATCCGTCTTCCCTTCTTTCAAATGGGAAGAGTAACTTCCGACGACCTTCGGCTATAATGAGTTTTGGTGCGACGAGTTTATTATGATCCGAGATTTTGTGAATAACGTGGTGGAAAACGTTCGTTGCAAACCTTCCCCGGCAGTTTTGAAGAAGTATCCAATGTTGAGAGATCCCAAGCGAAAGTTGCCTAGCAATTCGGAAAGTCCCGGGCCAAAGAACGGAGAACGAAGAATCGTGCTTTGGCGGGTTCCTGACGGTTTCACAAGATCCTCCCACGAATCTTGTGTCTTTCAGTTCTTCCAATAACCAGGTATGTGTCGCCTCTTCATTGGTTTGTCTCAAAACACGTGAATTTCGGTGAGAACATGTGTCTTGTTTCCTTGAGGGGCTTCGGTAGTGTTAATGCTTTCGCTGCCCTTGCACGTTGCCAGGAGGCGGCAGTTTCTTCAAGGAATTCCGGCGGCACTGAGCCTACTCATAGCGGTGATGAGTCAGAGAAAGAAGAAAGTTCAACAAGCGAGAGTGATTCCTCTGGCAGCATTGGTTCTTCTTCGGGAAGTGGTTCGGTGAGTTTCGCGCTTCTTTTCTTTCTTCTTCTTCTGTTTCTTCTTTGGTGACCACCGCCGGTGACTTGGAGATGGGAGTTAGCCAATTGCCGGGCACAGACGTGGTTCAAACGGTGGACGATTCTCTGATGGTTGTTGCCGTAGACATGGAAGAAGACCCTTTGCGAGTCGTGGGGCCACTTGCAGGCGCCATTTTTGATCCCCCGTACTTGGTTCCTTATCCAGGTCATGTGCTGGTTGGCGGCTTTAGCGTGCCGGCTAAGCACGAGATTGAAACGTACCCTGGCCTCATGAAGGAAGAGAGTAAAGGGTGAAATAATGGGTGGAGGTGGTAACCGCATGGTTTAATGGGTGAAAACATTTTTCACCATTATTTTCTCTTTTATTTGACCGCTTTATTCCTTTTCACGCTTTCTTAATGTGAGCGTAGTGTACGCTGCATGCTGTGACCGCCAAACCAAAACCCTAAACAAGCATCCCCCAGTTTGTGTCGATGTCTCGAGTGTTGGTTGCATCTTGAGTGCAAGTGGCACTTCTAATGGCGCGTGTGGCATGTGCGGAATGCCTTGGTGGTAGGTTGCACGGTTTGCAAGTTAGGTTACCAGCGTGTGTGCTTGGCATGTGCGGAATGCCTTGGTGGTAGGTTGCACGGTTTGCAAGTTAGGCTACCAGCGTGTGTGTTTGGCATGTGCCAATGGCATGTGCGGAATGCTTTGGTGGTAGGTTGCACGGTTTGCAAGTTAGGCTACCGAGCGTGTGTGTTTGGCATGTGCCAATGGCATGTGCGGAATGCCTTGGTGGTAGGTTGCACGGTTTGCAAGTTAGGCTACCAGCGTGTGTGTTTGGCATGTGCCAATGGCATGTGCGGAATGCCTTGGTGGTAGGTTGCACGGTTTGCAAGTTAGGCTACCAGCGTGTGTGTTTGGCATGTGCCAATGGCATGTGCGGAATGCCTTGGTGGTAGGTTGCACGGTTTGCAAGTTAGGCTACCAGCGTGTGTGTTTGGCATGTGCCAATGGCATGTGCGGAATGCCTTGTTGACCTAGTTGCAAGTCTTGCAAACCTAGGGCGCTATGTTTGGCATGGGCCAAAGGCATAGCGGCTTAGAAATATGGCTTGCGGCATGTGTTGGCATGTGCCAATGGCACGTGCGGCCATGTTGACCTAGTTGCAAGTGTTGCAAACCTAGGGCGCTATGTTTGGCGTGGGCCCAAGGCATAGCGGCTCGGAAATATGGCTTGCGGCACGTGTTGGCATGTGCCAATGGCACGTGCGGCCATGTTGACCTAGTTGCAAGTCTTGCAAACCTAGGGCACTATGTTTGGCGTGGGCCCAAAGCATAGCGGCTCAAAAATATGGCTTGCGGCACGTGTTGGCATGTGCCAATTGCACGTGCGGCCATGTTGACCTAGTTGCAAGTCTTGCAAACCTAGGGCGCTATGTTTGGCGTGGGCCCAAGGCATAGCGGCTCGGAAATATGGCTTGCGGCACGTGTTGGCATGTGCCAATGGCACGTGCGGCCATGTTGACCCTTAGTTGCAAGTCTTGCAAACCTAGGGCACTATGTTTGGCGTGGGCCCAAAGCATAGCGGCTCAAAAATATGGCTTGCGGCACGTGTTGGCATGTGCCAATTGCACGTGCGGCCATGTTGACCTAGTTGCAAGTCTTGCAAACCTAGGGCGCTATGTTTGGCGTGGGCCCAAGGCATAGCGGCTCGGAAATATGGCTTGCGGCACGTGTTGGCATGTGCCAATGGCACGTGCGGCCATGTTGACCTAGTTGCAAGTCTTGCAAACCTAGGGCGCTATGTTTGGCGTGGGCCCAAGGCATAGCGGCTCGGAAATATGGCTTGCGGCACGTGTTGGCATGTGCCAATGGAACGTGCGGCCATGTTGACCTAGTTGCAAGTCTTGCAAACCTAGGGCGCTATGTTTGGCGTGGGCCCAAGGCATAGCGGCTTAGAAATATGGCTTGCGGCACGTGTTGTCATGTGCCAATGGCACGTGCGGCCATGTTGACCTAGTTGCAAGTCTTCCAAACCTAGGGCGCTATGTTTGGCGTGGGACAAAGGCATAGCGGCTCGGAAATATGGCTTGCGGCACGTGTTGGCATGTGCCAATGGCACGTGCGGCCATGTTGACCTAGTTGCAAGTCTTGCAAACCTAGGGCGCTATGTTTGGCGTGGGCCCAAGGCATAGCGGCTCGGAAATATGGCTTGCGGCACGTGTTGGCATGTGCCAAGGACACGTGCGGCCATGTTGACCTAGTTGGAAGTCTTGCAAACCTAGGGCGCTATGTTTGGCGTGGGCCCAAAGCATAGCGGCTCGGAAATATGGCTGCGGCACGTGTTGGCATGTGCCAATGGCACGTGCGGCCATGTTGACCTAGTTGCAAGTCTTGCAAACCTGGGGCGCTATGTTTGGCGTGGGCCAAAGGCATAGCGACTTCGGAAATATGGCGTTGTTGCCATGGTGCGCGAGGGTGCGGCTTGGTTTGGCATGGTTGCCATGGTGCGCGAGTGCGGCTTGGTTTGGCATGGTTGGCATGGTGCGCGATGTGCGGCTGGTTTGGCATGGTTGCCATGGTGCGAAGTATGCGGCTTGGTTTGGCATGGTTGCCATGGTGCGCGAGTGCGGCTTGGTTTGGCATGGTTGCCATGGTGCGCGAGTGCGGCTTGGTTTGGCATGGTTGCCATGGTGCGCGGCATGCGGCTTGGTTTGGCATGGTTGCCATGGTGCGCGAGTGCGGCTTGGTTTGGCATGGTTGCCATGGTGCGCGAGTGCGGCTTGGTTTGGCATGGTTGCCATGGTGCGCGATATGCGGCTTGGTTTGGCATGGTTGCCATGGTGCGCGATATGCGGCTTGGTTTTGGAATTAGGGTTACGTGTTGAAAACCCTAATCGGTATTTTGAAAAAATACCCTATTAATTATTTACACCGAAGAGTTAAATGCTCTTAGTTAATGTGTTGCGGGTAACACTAGGTCATGGGGTTTTACGATTTTACCCCTTGTCTAAAATCCACCATCAACACCTTCATATGGGTAGTCGTAGGTGCTTCCATGTAGCGACTAATTAGCCCTACTCCATAGAGAATATCTGGCCTTGTACAAGTTAAGTATCTCAAGCTTCCAACAAGACTCTTGTAAAGAGTTGGGTTGACCTTCTTGCCTCCATCGACCTTTGATAGCTTGATTCCGCATTTGACTGGAGTGATTGCGGGATTGCATTTCTCCATTTTAAATTTCTTAAGGATTTCTTTCGCATATCCTTCTTGAGATATAAATATTCCATTTTCTTGTTGTTTTACTTCAAGCCCGAGATAGTATGACATAAGACCGATATCCGTCATCTCAAATTCTCTCGTCATCGCTTTCTTGAACTCCTCGAACATTTTCGGGTTGTTTCCAGTGAAGATCAAATCATCTACGTACAGGCAGACGAGCAACATATCTCCTTTTTCATTCACCGTCACATAGAGAGCATATTCATGCGGGCACTTACTAAAATTATTTTTGGAAGTACTTGTCGATTCTCTTTGTACCATGCCCTTGGTGCTGTTTTAGGCCATATAAAGCCTTTTTCAACTTAAGGACTTTGTCTCCATGTCCTCTGGCCGTGCCAGGTGGCTGCTCGACGTATACCACTTCTTCAAGATGCCCATTTAGAAAAGCACACTTGACGTCCATTTGATGAACTTTCCATTTATTTTGAGCAGCTAGAGAAATAATTAGTCTAATAGACTACTCCTCCACTTTCTCCAAGCTTGTACTAGCATTATTTTATTAACATCATAGAAGTGTCCGGACCTTGTACTCTAGATAATTCTAGATTAATCTTGATTTATCCAAATCAAGTTTACTCTTCCAACAATATTGGTCCTCGATTTTGAGAATCCAATCTCACATACAACAACACAAATGAATCAGTTTTCCGCATAATGATTTCTCCTCTCAAAACTATTTCATTTTTTTAACAAAGTGTCTTGAGTAACCTCAAAGATCTGTCATAACGACTTATCCTCTAGTAAGTCTTTATGTTAACATTTTTGCTGTTCCCAAATGTTGTCTGGCTATGTAATTTTTTTGAATGGGTGTTTGGTAAAATGTAATGGAACTAAATGATCTGCATACATTTATGTAATATTCCATTGAGGTTGCATTAATTTTTCCAAATGATTGTCCTGTGTAACAATTTTTTCATTTAATCAGTTTATGTGTTCTCTGAATAATCCAAAGAAAAAAAATAAACATCTGCTTTGAAATCACATTGTTAGAATCTTGATAATGGATATAGGTTCTGATCTAATGCAGTCATGCAGATGGTGTTAGAGATGCTGCAAGAGTCACAGAGTAGCTGAATGTGAACGATCCGTGCCATTATGTCTATGATCAGTTATATCTTTTTGAACACCTAGTAATTTAATGTCGATGAATAGGAACGTTCTCCCAATGTTGGAACTTGGAAATGAGAGACTGAAGGAACTTCACCAAATTCTCACAAGTTAGAAGTAGCTAAGGATATTATAGTGTATTTGGTAAACGTGGAGGGTTCTAAAGTGTTAAATATAACATGTATGAATTAGGAACAAAAAAATGTTAATTCTTATTACGATTGACAGAAACAGGTGCACATATGCAGTAGACTAGTAATTCCAATGAAATGAGAGAATTATTTGTACAATTATAACTCAGCTAGCTCTCATCCTAAAGTTTAGAATCGAGTGGAACATGTGCTTCAGATGGCCCTTCTAAGCGGATGTAGTCGTACATAATTCCGTTAAAGGGTCCATAGCTTCTTTCCTTGGGCTGAGTTAAAAAGATGGTGTTGTCTCCTACAACAAGTCTAGAGCCTGGAACATCGACGTTGAACAACCAGTATAATCCATGAATTGCGTGTCTTGCGATTGAGTTGTCCCTCCCAAATAGCCCACTGGTGAAATGAGGTGGACTGGCATTTTCTTCGTTTACTCGTACCTGATAAATCAAATTGCAACGAAAATCAATACATACTAGTGAACTTGAATACATTAGTATAACTACTGCAAAAGAAAAAGGAAGAAGAAGCTTTGTTCTGAAGGAGAAGTCTCATACTTGTAATTCAGCGTATGTTGCAGATGCAATTGCCAACCGAAGTTTATAAGTTCCTGTTTTGTGCACGCTGTCGAGTTTAAATATAATCTTCCATGTGGTTCCTTGATATAACTTATCGCTTATCTTCCTGTAGTGCAAACACAAACATGGATCTTTTAGAGTTGCAATGTGGATTATCAGTTCAAATCTTAGTAACAAAGCAGGATGCATCATACCTAGTAACTTGTGCGTAAAACCAATCCTTTCTGTAATCGCTGACTCCAACTGTGTATTCAAGATCTTTATGAGGATATAACTCTGCGTACCTCTCCCACAACCCGTACTGTCGAAACCTGTCTGGGTGATGTTTGTAAAGATTATTGATGTAGTTAGGATTGGGATCTGGAACATAGAATTCAGCAGCAGAACGGTCAGGAATACCGATCTCCCATAGGGTTGGACCATCTCGTGGGGGTTCATACACAAGATCACCCAGGTTGATATTACATTTAGGGGTGATGGTAATATCAGTATCACATTTATAATCTCCAATAAAACCAGGAACCCATGCATAGACATTATAATCTCCAGTTCGGATATTAGACACCGAGAAACGCCCATGCTTATCAGTTGTTGTCCAGAACTGGTAACCCTGAAGCGTCAGTTCACAGATGTTAGTAAAGCGTACATTCATAATCACACTATGTTGAAACTTAAAAGGCTTTGAAAGACTACCTTGCATTCTGTTTGCCATGATCCAGCATCCCCTCTTCGAGCTAAGCCTACGTATGCTGAGATAGCGGATGTGGACTTCTCATTAACGTACCTGTCATGGACTAGTAACCTTCCGCTAACGGTTCCCCGTTGATTAGAAGAAGGAAAGTCCTTGGAAGCTGGGAAACTGTATGGCCAACTATTTACTTCGATTTTCATCTACAGAACATTTAAGATACGCATGATGATTTGTGTTTGTTCGACATAAATTATGTTAAGTCAGCACAATAGAAAACAAGTTAAACTATAAATGGTTAGATACCTGTTTTTGGGCATCCTCCCAAAGTAAGAGCGGATCTTTGCCGTCAGGCACTGAATTGAGATAGATAAAAACAGGCCCGAAGACTTTTTTCCACGGCTCTCCATGTTGCAATTTTGTGTCCAAAGCTTCCCCTGCGTAATGATTACTCTGGAATATCTGAACACGTAACAAGTTGATTCAGATATAACATTCTATTCCATTCCAATTACAGCTGCGCAAAGCTATGCAAACGCAATGGTAGATACTTACTGCGAGAGTCGTGGGTCCAACATGGGAAGTAAGGTCCTGCTTAACAGGTCCGCCAGTTCGGAACTCATCACTTGGTGTGATTTGCCAAAAGCCAACACGAGGATCTGTGCATATCCAGCCGTGAACTTTGTTATCTTTATTTTCGATCGAGTACTGGTACTTATCATCAACCTCTCCTTTAAAGGCAGGATTTGTAGGATTAACCAAACGCACAGCTTCTGGATAAGCAAGTGCTTTACCGCGAGGAAAGTCACGATCATCTGCGGTGGGCATGACCCTCTTCCTATTATCTGTAATAGCCATGTAGTGAAATCTGTAAACATAGGATTCGTTGTTCAGAATAATCGACGCCTGACTGAATTAAGGTAATTAAACAAGGAAAATATGCTTAGGACTTGAGAGTACTACTCACTTGTCCATGCTGAGTTTGAAGGCGATTCTGGTTTCAGCTAGACTGAAAGCTGGCCAAGTGTCCATATGCTCATATATTGCATACGAGTAGAAACCAGAACGACCTCGCAGCATCACAAACCTTTTGTCTATGTTTAGTGGAACGACATTTGTTTTGGAGGCATTCCAAGTCCTTTTAAATGATAACTCCACCTGTTCATCGTCTTCCTTGATTACCTCAAA
Organism: Papaver armeniacum; assembly: GCA_023531295.1. Taxonomy (NCBI): domain Eukaryota; kingdom Viridiplantae; phylum Streptophyta; class Magnoliopsida; order Ranunculales; family Papaveraceae; genus Papaver; species Papaver armeniacum. The sequence goes on along the minus strand of JAJJWW010013832.1, from coordinate 376,561 downwards.
ACGTGTTCCTTCTATCACATCAAACTCTTTTACATTCCAAACGAGATCCCAGTAACCTCCCAGCTGATTTCTAGGTTGCATTTTCTTTGTTTCGAGTAAATTATCAACACCATTGTATCGTATTCCCGTTACCGTTCCTCCAGGATTCGATATTGTAACTTGTAAAATCCCATTATCCAACATCACCTGCAAGTAAAACTCATGTTTCAGATAACAAACTTACGATAATTTATCACATAAACATAAAAATTATATCCTCACGTACATGCTTATCTTGATAATGCAACTGAACTCTCTTCTTCGGTGACAATGCTTGATTTAGCTTTCTCTTAGTATCAAAAATTCTCTGCTCAACTCTTTTTACGCACGACATTGCTACTTCTTGCTTTCTACTAGTATTGAAAAATCTATTGAAATTCTGTGCTTATAGTGCAAGAACGCACAGCTTATATATATATGAATGATATGCAGTGTAGCGTTGTGCAAGAATAAATTTCTATAGATAAGATTCATGTCTGAACTTCTAAAAGTCAGATGGACTTATCTATCTTAAGGATGAGGTTGAATATTTTTAAGGGAAGAATTTATTTTTCCTGGGATGATGCTTTCTTAAATTAAAATCAGTTGATCAGCTATATCCATTGATGCATATCCAGATCATACGTCAGATGTGCATGAAGCGGGAAGTCTTTTGATTTCTTAATTTTGGAGTGACTTCTTTTATTTGTCTTGTAATCGCCTTCTGCTCCAGATTTCTAAAAGGAGGTTCAATCTTTTAAGAGGAAGATTTATTTAATTTTCTCTTCTGCTTTCTTAAATTTGAAATCAGCAATATCTATTGAAGCATATCCAGACCATAAGATGTGACACATCAGCTTTACATGAAGCGGTTATTCCTGGCACGGTGGCACCAATTAGGCACGACAACTTGTGAACTTAAATGAACCTGTGGGTCAGTCACCCATAATTTGTCTTCTAACTCCATTGTTAATTCGTGGAATCTATTGCCTAAGTGATTCGAAAATCATACGCAGGGCCGTTTTAGTAGGGGTGAGCATTTTATCCGTAATCCGCGGATTTAACCGGGACCAACCGTATTTGTGCGGATGGATGCGATGCCCGGACCGTTCGCTAATGGGTTGGACGCAGATGGAATTTTTGAAATCCAACGGATAATGGATTGGACCCGGATCCAACCTTGAAAATCCGTTGGACATCCATACCCGTTAGGTAAAGAATATTTGTATAGTTTCTAGAAAATATATGGATAGTTTTAGAACTTTTAGGTGTTTGCTTGGAGTGTTGTCCATGGCACTTCTATATTTATATACATATATAAAATGTGTAGGTTCTATAAGAAGTCATCTATATAGGCTTTATTTTTTTCATTATAAATTTTAACTAACACAATTCCATTGGATCATCCGCACCCAATCCGTTCATTCGTGCATCCATTGGATGTTGGATTGGATGCGGATGCCAAATTTGAAATCCGTAGTGTATTGGATTGGATGCGAATGAGGTGAAAACCGATCCATACCGGCCCATGCTCACCCCTACGTTTTAGGCATAGGGCGGAATGGTCGACCGCCCTAGGCCCGAAATATGCAGAGGCCCAAAATTCGTAACCAGGCCAGTACAAATAGGTATCCATTTTTATTTTTTTTTTGTCTATATTAGCCGAAGAGTTGAAAGCAATGTAGTGGAGAGCGGCGTGAATATACGGTACTGCTAAGGCGCACGCAAAGTTCAAATTTTATCTTGCGCCTTGAGATTTATCTTCTATTAATTACATCTTCTTTTATAATAGTTTATTTATCTAATGCTAACTCTTACTTATAAAATTTGGATTTATCATTTGTAGCTTTTAACTTATGATTTGTAATTTAAGTTGGGTGATTTTTGGACATGTTTATTGAGACGAAAGATGAAAGTTGTAGTATTTGTATACTTTGTTTTTCATATAGCGCATAATTTGTGATGCGCGTAGAAGTTGAGGCATCTTAGTCATTAGCAATGACATCAGTTTGGACTTTATGATACTTACTTAGTCACAAAGCAATGCATTTTTTTGGCCGTGCAAGTTCCATCGTTCCCTATGTCGCGTAGAAGTTGAGGCATCTTTTGCAGACGAAATGTTTCATTTGGACTAATGATGCGTAATCTAGGACTTAGTGATGCTTCTTCATCATTTCCTGTCCATCATAGTCGTTTTGTTAGCTTCACATTTAAATTTGTTCAAATCTGACTTATATTTTTGTCAAATACGTAAAACTGCTTTATAAAGAATGGTCATGTCTGCCTACTATGGTAATCAGTCCTGTTTGGGGTGAATTTTTTGAACATGATCAGTTGTATTCTTGAAAAATCCTAGTTAATGGGTAATTCTCTTGATTATCATTTATGTTTTCTCCCATGTAGCGAAGAGAGGCCCTGTTATGAATGTTCGCCCGGAGCCCAAAAATTTTTAGAGACGGACCTGATCATACGGTCGTACCAAATCAATCAACCAATGTGTCTTACCATTTAGATTATGATACAAATCTAATAGGACAAAAATGGGTCACTAGTTAGTAATTTCAAAAGTCTTTTATCTAAAATATATTTATTATGGCTGAACAGCCCTCGTTTATTTAGAATTAATACTTACTCAATAAAGTAAGTCAGATTAAGTGTTCTTTTTGGTGGGGAAAAAAGCAGAGAGAAAAAAAAAAGGAGATTTCCTTGAAAAACCTAGATTTTGATTCACTCAATCAAAACAAATGATTTCAGTGACAAATTTGAGGTGGTTGAAATCTTTATATAACAGAGAAACAAATTTTACATATCTCATGATGGAGATCCGGGGATAGCCAATTACTTAGGTGGTAGAGAGGTTTTAACCCAGTGTAACGATGAATATTGACCAGTTGAAGAAATAAACCAATAAAATGAAGAACCAATGGCAGAAAATGATCATGTATACCTCTACATTATCTCCAATGAACTTTTTACTGTTCAAAATTAGGTAAAGTGCGTAAAAAATGAAATTTTTTAGCCTTGCAAAATAGATTACGGTTGCGAACCCGTAACTACTATTTGCGGTTAGGTTTGGATAAACTCCAAACCATATAACTGGAATAAAATTAAGAACGCCCAATCATAAAACATTTACGGTTGGGTTTTTGGTATTCCCAACCCAACGGTAACTCATTATGTGCATGGGTTTATATTTTTGCACCAGTTACGGTTGGGTATTCAAAAAAAAAAAAACATAAATCAAATTACGATTAGGTTCGTTTGTATTTTCCCAACCGTAAATAATGTTATAGGTTGGTTTTTGTTTCTACGTCTAACAAATGAATAACCACGGTTTATGACAGGCTTTACAGTTGGGTTCGATGTTCTAAAACCTGGTGTTGATGGTGGTTTTTAGACAAGGGGTAAAATCGTAAAACCCCATGACCTAGTGTTACCCGCAACACATTAACTAAGAGCATTTAACTCAGGTGTAAATAATTAATAGGGGTATTTTTCAAAATGCAGTTAGGGTTTTCAACACGAACCCTAATTCCAAAACCAAGTCGCACCTGCGCATCATGGCGAAGAATGCCAAACCAAGCCGCATCTTGCGCACCATGGCAACAATGCCAAACCAAGCCGCACCACTGCGCATCATGGCAGCAATGCCAAACCAAGCCGCATCTGCGCACCATGGCAACAATGCCAAACCAAGACGCACCACTGCGCACCATGGCAACAATGCCAAACCAAGCCGCATCTCGCGCGCCATGGCAACAATGCCAAACCAAGCCGCACCCTGCGCAACATGGCAGCAATGCCAAGCCGCTATGCCTTTGGCCCACGCCAAATATAGCGCCCTAGGCTTGCAAGACTTGCAACTAGGTCAACATGGCCGCACGTGCCATTGGCACACGCCAACACGTGTCGCAAGCCATATTTCCAAGCCGCTATGCCTTTGGCCCACGCCAAATATAGCGCCCTAGGCTTGCAAGACTTTCAACTAGGTCAACATGCCCGCACGTGCCATTGGCACATGCCAATACGTGTCGCAAGCCATATTTCCAAGCCGCTATGCCTTTGGCCCACGCCAAATATAGCGCCCTAGGCTTGCAAGACTTACAACTAGGTCAACATGGCCGCACGTGCCATTGGCACATGCCAATACGTGTCGCAATCCATATTTCCAAGCCGCTATGCCTTTGGCCCACGCCAAATATAGCCCCTAGGCTTGCAAGACTTGCAACTAGGTCAACATGGCCGCACGTGCCATTGACACATGCCAATACGTGTCGCAAGCCATATTTCCAAGCCGCTATGACTTTGGCCCACGCAAAATATAGCGCCCTAGGCTTGCAAGACTTGCAACTAGGTCAACATGGCCGCACATGCCATTGGCACATGCCAACACGTGTCGCAAGCCATATTTCCAAGCCGCTATGCCTTTGGCCCACGCCAAATATAGCGCCCTAGGCTTGCAAGACTTGCAACTAGGTCAACATGGCCGCACGTGCCATTGGCACATGCCAATACGTGTCGCAAAGCCATATTTCCAAGCCGCTATGCCTTTGGCCCACGCCAAATATAGCGCCCTAGGCTTGCAAGACTTGCAACTAGGTCAACATGGCCGCACGTGCCATTGGCACATGCCAATACGTGTCGCAAGCCATATTTCCAAGCCGTTATGCCTTTGGCCCACGCCAAATATAGCGCCCTAGGCTTGCAAGACTTGCAACTAGGTCAACATGGCCGCACGTGCCATTGGCACATGCCAATACGTGTCGCAAGCCATATTTCCAAGCCGCTATGCCTTTGGCCCACGCCAAATATAGCGCCCTAGGCTTGCAAGACTTGCAACTAGGTCAACATGGCCGCACGTGCCATTGGCACATGCCAATACGTGTCGCAAGCCATATTTCCAAGCCGCTATGCCTTTGGTCCACGCAAAATATAGCGCCCTAGGCTTGCAAGACTTGCAACTAGGTCAACATGGCCGCACGTGCCATTGGCACATGCCAACACGTGTCGCAACCATATTTCCAAGCCGATATGCCTTTGGCCCACGCCAAATATAGCGTCCTAGGCTTGCAAGACTTGCAACTAGGTTAACATGGCCGCACGTGCCATTGGCACATGCCAAACACACACGCTGGAAACCTAACTTGCAAACCGTGCAACCTACCACCAAGGCATTCCGCACATGCCATTGGTACATGCCAAACACACACGCTGGTAGCCTAACTTGCAAACCGTGCAACCTACCACCAAGGCATTCCGCACATGCCATTGGCACATGCTAAACACACACGCTGGTAGCCTAACTTGCAAACCGTGCAACCTACCACCAAGGCATTCCGCACATGCCATTGGCACATGCCACACGCGCCACTAGCAGCGCCACTTGCACTCAAGATGCAACCAACACTCGAGACATCAACACAAACTGGGGATGCTTCTTTAGGGTTTTGGTTTGGCGGTCACAACATGCGGCGTACACTACGCTCACATTAAGAAAGCGTGAAAAGGAATAAAGCGGTCAAATAAAAGAGGAAATAATGGTGAAAAACGTTTTCACCCATTAAACCATGCGATTACCACCTCCTCCCATTATTTCACCGTTTACTCTCTTTCTTCATGAGGCCAGGGTACGTTTCAATCTCGACTTGTATAAATAGGTCTTACCTATTTCCACCGGACGACAAGTCTCGGTCAGGAGAAAAATACCACACTCTCGAAAGGCAACTTTGCAAGCTCTCCCAAAAAGCTTTCATCTCTTGCAAGCTTCCTAAGCTTTCACTTTACGATACAAGTCGAGATACTACTCTCCTCAACACCTTTCTTTGCTTCCCTCCCAAAATCAACCCTTCTCCTCCACTTTGTGACCGAAGCAAGTCCGGAACGGCCATTTCTTGGTTTAGGCCGGACTTGTACAGATTGATCTCTCGAACCTATAAAGTGCTCACGTGCGGCACATTTGTTTAGGGTTTGAACCGAGTTTCTCACTCACCTACCGAATTTACCGAAATCGGCGAAACGATTTTTACCCATAAACAATTGGCGACCACGGTGGGAGGATTGATCTATCGGCTACAATATCGATTGTCAATCTTGTTCTTCGACCCGAGATGTCAAGATGGCGGGGAAGGCGACTCAATCCGACTCAACTACCCGACGACCCGGTTACTAGTTGTAAAAACTACACAAGAAAACTGGGACTTCTTTGAAGATGATATTACTCAATCGCCGAAGATGCTACCAGCGATCGAGGACTTGCTGACGATGCTACCAGCAAAACCGCCATCAAAACCGCCTTTTACATGGAGAGGGGCGTGTTCGCAAGACCTGTGAAGTGAGTAAATTCAGGGCTGGGCAAGATATACAATCTATTTTTAGGTTCTTAGTAAAGCTGTCATACTACTTGAGTCTTGTGCCTATTGCTAGCACACACTTTCATAAAAGCAATATTCTTTTCCCAAAACATAATCGAGTCATATTATCAAAACCATTCATCCCGAAATAATTCAATACCCTAAAAAGCTACCAATTGTCTATCAAAGATCAAGTTTTGAACCCGGACATCCAATATGTCTTTCAAAAAAAAAGAACCTAAATAAAAGTTTAACGGAGAAACGTTCAAGGAAAATCGTCCAGAGTCTCCGCTCTTCTTGGAGAAAGTCAACTTTGCGTCTTCAAGAGCCGCTCTCTTCATAGTCAACATCTTGGAAAGCTTTTCGAGTTCCATCTCTTGTCGGGCAATCTCCCCGTGGAAAGGCTTTCGATTCTTTGCATCTTTCAACTTTTGGATCTCGGCAAGGCCTTCGACAAACCACGAAGTGTTGAACTCCTTTGCTAAGCACACGTCGCGATGGTGCTCCCGATCGGCGATAACGTCTTCGAAACGGTGTGACCAAACCCCACACATATCCTCGATAGAAGATAAATCCTCTTCCACACGCTTAACCAGCGCAAATCGACAAGTGACTTTCTTGGTTGTAGCCATATGTCCGTGCTTCTCCCAGATTCTGGTGTACAACGCCTCATGCTTAGCCGGCACGCTAAAGCCGCCAACCAAACACATGACCTGGATAAGGAACCAAGTACGGGGGATCAAAAATGGCGCCTGCAAGTGGCCTCACGACTCGCAAAGGGTCTTCTTCCATGTCTACGGCAACAACCATCGAGAGAATCATCCACCGTTTGAACCACGTCATTTCCGGCAATTGGCTAACTCCCATCTCCAAGTCACCGGGCGGTGGTCACCAAAGGCAAGTTTTCGTGTGACTCCACCCCAGAATCGTCCTCCGAACCGGATTCCTCCTACAAAACTTGAGTTAGACATTCTTTCAAAAGAAGAAACAGAAGAAGAAGAAAGAAAAGAAGCGCGAAACTCACCGAACCACTTCCCAGAAGAAGAACCCAGTCTTTGCGGAGGAATCACTCTCGCTTGTTGAACTTTCTTCTTTCTCGACTCATCACCGCTATGAGTAGGCTCGGTCTGTGCCGAATTCCTTGAAGAAACTCGTCTCCACGGCAACGTGCAAGGGAAGCGAAAGCATTAACACTACCGAAGCCACAGAAGGAAACAAGACACATGTTCTCGGCGAAATTCACGTGTTTTGAGACAAACCAATGAAGAGGCGACACATACACAGTTATTGGAAGAAGCGAAAGACACAAGAGCCGTGGGAGGATCTTGTGAAACCGTCCGGAACCCGCCAGCGCGATTCTTCATTCTCCGTTCTTTGGCCTGGGGACTTTCCGAATTGCTAGGCAACTTTCGCTTGGGATCTCTCAACATTGGATACCTCTTCAAAACTGCTGGGGAAGATTTGCAACGAATGTTTTCCACCACGTTATTCACAAAATCTCGGATCATAATAAACTCGTCACACCAGAACTCATTATAGCCGAAGGTCGTCGAAGTTACTCTTCCCATTTGAAAGAAGGGAAGACGGATACCCGGCTCAAGGGCACTGGCGTCAAGGGCACTAGGCCAAATGTTGGATTTCGTGACGGTTCAAAATTTTGTTTGGTGACAGTTTTAGATATAAGTGTCACAATAAGTTGGTAGTCATATTTAGCTGACGGTTACTAGGGATACCCGTCATAAATTGATAATATATTCCGTGACGCTTACCAAAACTGTCATGGTAATTATCTAATGTGACGTCTATAGCAAAAAACTGTTACAATAGAATGACTATACCGTGACATTTGTAAACTGTTACATATGTCTAATGTAATGACGGTATCAGTCAACCGTCATGAACTTATTAGATAAAATGGCGGTTAGATGATAACCATCACAATAACTAGGATATATGATATGACATCTTTTGTGGTTAATCCTAACAAAAATAAATAAATTAGGCTTAGTGGTATTTGATCCACTCACAAAATATCCCTAATGAGTACGTAGAGTTCCACAATATGTACACATTTTAACTTTACTATTTTAGCTTGTTTGATAGTGGATCGATTGACACAATTACATGTGTATATGAAATGTGAATTTGACTTTCCGAATAAAAGTAGATGTGTGGATGTGGATGTCTGGAATTTCTCTTAGCGGAACATTTTAAGTCTATGGTCGCGGTGATAAACTTGCACGAAAAACAAGAGCACATGAAAATTCATGGATCAAAAATCTGGGCCCGAGAAATCGTAAATATTTTCCTCGGATTTGCTAACATTCTGGGAAAACCCTAACTCTAATTACTCATTCTCCGCCGCTTTGGCGATGTCTCCTCTTTTTATCTCTTCCTCCTTCACAGTAAAGAGCACAAACAACTTCACGATGATATTTGTTCTCTCTCATTCTCTGTGAAATGTTGGATGCTCCTACAAGAGTGGAATTATATGGATCTGATTTCTTAGCTACCATTTTTTTTTTTTTGTTAATTGTTTGATTGTTTTCCTTTGTTACTGTGTTTAATGGAAATTGAATAATTGGGTGTGTGATTGTATAGTAATCGGTGGAGTCGGTGGAGATAGACGTGGAAGAACAAGCGGTTAAAGATGTAGTCGACGGATGAACTCTTACAACTTGTATTCATTGGACCTCAATGGATCAAAATCTAATCTGAAACAAAGGGTCTAAAAGAGGATAAGAGCCGCCGCTGCGGCAAAAGGATCATCACAAATCCTTGAGAGGTAAAGGAAGATTGAATTTCTCGATAATGATTCTTCAATCCTTGTTTGTGGATCTTTGCCAAACTAGTTGTCCAGGCACCAGAAATGGTGAGTTTTATTTAAAATGGTAACTTGATGATTTCTAACTTTGTTGAATCAACTTCAGGCTCCTCCACCAATCCCAAGTTTGCTTATGATGTATATCAAGAGTCATGAGATTAGCGATCTTGATCGAAGACGTTGGAAAAGCAGAATGAAATCTATATAGTAATCAAATAATTGGAATTGTTGCAAATTTGTTTCGAACTTGTGTTGAAATGTAAATTTTTTATTTCTTGTATAAATCAAAATGTAAATTGAAATCAGTAATATAATACAAAAATTAATTTATGTTGTCGATTTGGCTTCATATATAAATTTAGTTCTCGTTTAAAATTTAATCAGTCCATACGAGAAAAAAATTTGTTACTATCCAAAATATCATTCCCACATAGATGGTCTTACGGTAGCGCTTCGGATTTTTTTTTACGCTGACGCTAATTTGACATAACTGCCACCGTACCGCTGTTAAAATGACGTTTTTAATAAGGAAGCGCCACTGATCTTTATTACAGTGACGGTTAAATATACGATAACACTTTTAGTGGGTTAAGTGTGATTGGTTATCGACATTCATAACTGTCATTATAAAGTGAACCCTACGGTGACACTGCCTTTAGTGACACTTTCAAATTTCACCTGAACTGTCATGAAATTGATACGGTGACAGTTTTGAAATGTCACCTATGTTGATTTTTCTACTAGTGGCGACACGCAATGAATCCTTAGGGATCACCGGCTGGTAAACAAGAGGCACCCCTTGATCGAAACCCATGTGACGAGCAGCACGGTCAATATTATAAGAAGCTATCTAGAAAGACCCCACGAAGAAAGACGGTATATAACCGGGCAAGCAGCTCTGAATGAACAGGTTTTCACCAACACTCAAATCGTCATCAGAAGACAAAGACGTGAGCGGGGCAGAAGCAAAGGTGTCCATTTGAGTCACTGACTTATGGACCGGCCCCCATGGACGAAAATTGATTTCATGCAACTTATCAAGAAAACTAACCAAGCTCACGCCAACTCTTGGGCCTTTGTTCACCCATCGAAGAATTCGAGAGCCCCCAACTCACGGGAAGCGAAGGCGGGTTTCGGAGCATACTTCTCGAAGTGCTCCCATAGCCATACTTGCGAGAAAAGCAACGTGCACATATGAATCCACTTTCATGAAACCATTCGAAACTTGCATGTTCGCAACTAGGTGATCCAGATGCACATACGGGGAACCAAGGAACAGACTTGCCAATGGGAAGAACTTCACCCTTTGCCAACTTCACACGGTAATCTCTAGCAACTCCGGTCTTATTCCTTTCTTGCGAACCGTCATCAAAAATGTCTCACGGACAACCCAGAGAGCCAAAAATGCGCGACATGAAGATCATCACCTTTTCATTCAGGCTCCAACTCGTCCGGAAACCATTGAGATATCCACCAACCGTAAGGGCACCTTTCATCCTCTTTCAGGGCAGAATCCTTCGACTTCGCAATGGAGTCTTTCCGAGCAAAATCCCCCAACTTAGCGGCCAGGTCATCCCGCATCTTCACCTCACTTTCAGATAATTGGATTCTAAGATTCCCAGTTACCGGAAGATTCAGCAAGAGAGCCACACTCTCCAAGGAAAAAGTTATCTCACCCCATATACATATGATTGTATGGGTGTCCGAACACCATCCGGAGATGAAAGCAACCAAGCCTCGGGATGTCCTTCCTAATGCGGAGATTTCTTGAAGTCTTGACGACATCAATGGCTGCGCTCGAGTCAAGTTGGTATTTATACGCTCCTTGCTCACCATGAACTCAACCCATCTGTCAAAAGAACGCAATGGACTTTGACACATCCTGAAGTCAATGTTGGAAGAGGAATATACCCCTTTATGAAGACGAACCGAATGGTGCTCTCAGGCGGAACGGAACGTGTCTTCTGTCATCCTCGCCACCGGTTAGCAAAATCGGCACGAAACACAGGTGATTTTTCCGAAGCGGGCGAGGGCTCTAGTGAAGAATTCATCATCTATGTTCGGCTTGGAATTATGAGCATCCTTCGACGAAGTGAAATTTGGTTCAGGTAACATCTTATCGAATTCCTTCATAACAATTTGGTAATAAGATATCTGCACAAAACAAACGGAGAAAGGCGAAGTTATCTCCCTGACACATAATCGTACCCAACAAAAAAAAAAAAAGAGAGAAAGGGGAAGGAGGACGTATTTTATTCGGGTTCGAGACTATATACGCGGCATTCTATACGGGTACAAGTGTGTCTACGGTATCCTTCTTCGGGTTCAAAAATATATATGGAGCATTTTTCTATTGGTTCAAAAACTGCGCGTGGTACTTCTTTCAAGAAGCAAAAATCATATATACAATATTCCCTACGAGTTCGAAATACACATGCAGTGTTTCGTACGGGCTCAAATACGCCTACAGTATCGTTCTTCGGGTTCAGAATTATATACGGAGCATCCTCTACGGGTTCAAAATACACACGCAGTATTTTCTTCGGGGTTCAAATATTTCTTTCAGGACCGAAAATTCATATATGCAATATTTCCTACGGGTTCAAACAATATATGCAGTACTTCCCTTGGTTGCATACATACAATATTTTCTACAAGAGGCACGCCAAGAAATCATACGCAAGGATTGTGGAAACGCCTACTCTTAAGGTTTACACCTACGTGAAAAGAAAAAAAAAAAAAAAAAAGAGAGAGAAAAGTACTCGAAGACATACCTGGAGGCCGGTTTCTCTTTGCCGCTAGTATGAAAAGAGGAAAGAATAAAGCGCAGGATGGGGAGAAATGGGCTTTATATATATATAGGCGTAAAGACTTTGAAATAGGGAAGGATTTCCCTTTTACCAAAATCACGCGTGTAAGAAACGGGCCCACAAAGGGTGCGACTGCCCAATGTCGCCCAAGTCACGCATGCAAGCATGCTTTCCAAGTTGGACCGGCCCCACCAATTGCGCCGACCTCCCAATGGCCGCCCAAGTCACGCCTGCAAGCACGCACGGTTTCTACACTTTGCGCCGGTCCCACCAGCTAGCACACTCAGTTTCCCAACTCACGCCAACTTCCCAATGTCGCCCAAGCTGCACCGGGCCCACCAATTGTGCCGACCTCCCGATTTGTGCGAGAACTACCGGAGGCAAGGATTCCAAATCCTATTTATAAAAGGTCGGACAAGCCTCCTTCAATTTTACTTACGTTTCTTGTTAATAGTTTGTCACCATCTTATGCTTACCTCGCAACAAAGCCCTGTTCCGAGCTAGCGGGGGACTTAATGTTGATGGTGGTTTTTAGACAAGGGGTAAAATCGTAAAACCCCATGACCTAGTGTTACCCGCAACACATTAACTAAGAGCATTTAACTCGGTGTAAATAATTAATAGGGGTATTTTTCAAAATAACAGTTAGGGTTTTCAACACGTAACCCTAATTCTAAAACCAAGCCGCACCCTGCGCATTATGGCAATGCCAAACCAAGCCGCATATCTGCGCACCATGGCAACAATGCCAAACCAAGCCGCACCACTGCGCATCATGGCAAAGAATGCCAAACCAAGCCGCATCACGGCGCACCATGGCAACAATGCCAAACCAAGCCGCACCACTGCGCACCATGGCAACAATGCCAAACCAAGCCGCACCACTGCGCACCATGGCAACAATGCCAAACCAAGCCGCATCTTTGCGCGCCATGGCAACAATGCCAAACCAAGCCGCACCACTGCGCACCATGGCAGCAATGCCAAGCCGCTATGCCTTTGGCCCACGCCAAATATAGCGCCCTAGGCTTGAAAGACTTGCAACTAGGTCAACATGGCCGCACGTGCCATTGGCACATGCCAACACGTGTCGCAAGCCATATTTCCAAGCCGCTATGCCTTTGGCCCACGCCAAATATAGCGCCCTAGGCTTGCAAGACTTGCAACTAGGTCAACATGGCCGCACGTGCCATTGGCACATGCCAATACGTGTCGCAAGCCATATTTCCAAGCCGCTATGCCTTTGGCCCACGCAAAATATAGCGCCCTAGGCTTGCAAGACTTGCAACTAGGTCAACATGGCCGCACGTGCCATTGGCACATGCCAATACGTGTCGCAAGCCATATTTCCAAGCCGCTATGCCTTTGGCCCACGCCAAATATAGCGCCCTAGGCTTGCAAGACTTGCAACTAGGTCAACATGGCCGCACGTGCCATTGGCACATGCCAATACGTGTCGCAAGCCATATTTCCAAGCCGCTATGCCTTTGGCCCACGCCAAATATAGCGCCCTAGGCTTGCAAGACTTGCAACTAGGTCAACATGGCCGCACGTGCCATTGGCACATGCCAACACGTGTCGCGAGCCATATTTCCAAGCCGCTATGCCTTTGGCCCACGCCAAATATAGCGCCCTAGGCTTGCAAGACTTGCAACTAGGTCAACATGGCCGCACGTGCCATTGGCACATGCCAATACGTGTCGCAAGCCATATTTCCAAGCCGCTATGCCTTTGGCCCACGCCAAATATAGCGCCCTAGGCTTGCAAGACTTGCAACTAGGTCAACATGGCCGCACGTGCCATTGGCACAAGCCAATACGTGTCGCAAATATTTCCAAGCCGCTATGCCTTTGGCCCACGCCAAATATAGCGCCCTAGGCTTGCAAGACTTGCAACTAGGTCAACATGGCCGCACGTGCCATTGGCACATGCCAATACGTGTCGCAAGCCATATTTCCAAGCTTCTATGCCTTTGGCCCACGCCAAATATAGCGCCCTAGGCTTGCAAGACTTGCAACTAGGTCAACATGGCCGCACGTGCCATTGGCACATGCCAATACGTGTTGCAAGCCATATTTCCAAGCCGCTATGCCTTTGGCCCACGCCAAATATAACGCCCTAGGCTTGCAAGACTTGCAACTAGGTCAACATGGCCGCACGTGCCATTGGCACATGCCAACACGTGTCGCAAGCCATATTTCCAAGCCGCTATGCCTTTGGCCCACGCTAAATATAGCGCCCTAGGCTTGCAAGACTTGCAACTAGGTTAACATGGCCGCACGTGCCATTGGCACATGCCAAACACACACGCTGGTAACCTAACTTGCAAACCGTGCAACCTACCACCAAGGCAGTCCGCACATGCCATTGGCACATGCCAAACACACACGCTTTGGTAGCCTAACTTGCAAACCGTGCAACCTACCACCAAGGCATTCCGCACATGCCATTGGCACATGCCAAACACACACGCATTTGGTAGCCTAACTTGCAAACCGTGCAACCTACCACCAAGGCATTTCGCACATGCCATTGGCACATGCCACACGCTCCACTAGCGGCGCCACTTGCACTCAAGGTGCAACCAACACTCGAGACATCAACACAAACCGGGGATGCTTCTTTAGGGTTTTGGTTTGGCGGTCACGACATGCGCAGCGTACACTACGCTCACATTAAGAAAGCGTGAAAAGGAACAAAGCGGTCAAATAAAAGAGGAAATAATGGTGAAAAACGTTTTCACCCAATAAACCATGCGGTTACCACCTCCTCCCATTATTTCACCCTTTACTCTCTTCCTTCATGAGGCCAGGGTACGTTTCAATCTCGACTTGTATAAATAGGTCTTACCTATTTCCACCAGACGACAAGTCTCGGTCGGGAGAAAAATACTACACTCTCGGAAAGGCAACTTTGCAAGCTCTCCCAAAAAGCTTTCATCTCTTGCAAGCTTCCTAAGCTTTCACTTTACGATACAAGTCGAGATACTACTCTCCTCAACACCTTTCTTTGCTTCCCTCCCCAAATCAACCCTTCTCCTCCACTTTGTGACCGAAGCAAGTCTGGAACGGCCATTTCTTGGTTTAGGCCGGACTTGTACAGATTGATCTCTCGAACCTATAAAGTGCTCACGTGAAGCACATTTGTTTAGGGTTTGAACCAGTTTCTCACTCACCTACCGAATTTACCGAAATCGGCAGAAACGATTTTTACCCGTAAACACCTGGCAATAAATTTAGTTTTTGTGTCTTTATTTAGAGTAATATTGTGATATTTTGGTTGATAAATCGTGCTTGCACCTCATTCAATGGATGATCAACTTGAAGCCAATGAAATTCTAATTGAAAATTGTAACACCCCGTGTTTTTAGCATGGCGCATGCTAAAAGATGCGCCATTTGCTTGTGATGAAGCTTCATCCAAAGCTTCCGTTACGGCGTGAAAAGGTGGATTGGCTTAAGGCCAATACCGCGCCAAAAATGGCGCATTATGTTTGGCATTTGGCCAAGGGCCAATGTTGCATCATCATGATGCATTAGGCCCAGTTGGGTAGGTGGGCTCGATCTTACAACAAAATCATTGTGCAATAAACGAAGCTTGATCGGAAGACCGGGTGGTGCGCAATCATTGTACGCAATCGTTGTGTGTAATCATTGTGCAACAGACGGAACAATTGGTGCACAATCATTGTGCGGCAGACGGAACGAGTGGTGCACAATCATTGTGCAATAGAACGGAGACTCGGCAATCATTGCTAGGTCCTTGAAAATTCATGGCAACGGCCATGAATAGTGAAGCATGTCAATATGCTCCCCTTTTCATACTTGTAGAAATTCCATTAAGACATATATAGGGAGGGGTAGTTGGTTGAAGGTGCATATGCGGACTATGTACCAAGTAAGCTTCATAGCTTAGCCGGAAGAGCATAAATGATGCCTAAGGCTCATTTATAGTTGCGTAGCCTTTCGAAGAGGGTATTTGATGCGTTGGCATCACTATGCCACGGCGCGGACCCGATGATGCATAATCATTATGCATCTTGGCGGAATGGCCTATACGAACCAGGCCATTACCGTTTTTGCTAGGCCACAGCCTTGCAAACGATTTGGTTTAATTTTCTGTCCCTTCGCGGATGAACTACGGTCTGTGCTTGATCCCTTAGAGTAGGGAAGGGTACGTAGGCAGCCGCAATGAGTTGCAGCATTGTCGGTCCGGCACGTTGGCCCCTCATATCATCTAAGCTTGGTAGCTCGACGCAAGAGATGATTGTGGCCAGACTTGATGAGGCTTAGTTGCATGCCAGTAAGTGAATGCTCATACTTCCTATCAAGTTATGAAGAGATGGTAAGCGAGTTAACGTGGGAAATGGCAAGGGCTTGGTGTGGCCTACGCTAAAGTCTAAGGCTTATGCCTGGACAAGACACGGCAATGTGACGGTTGCTCAGCTAGCTAGGAAATTCATTTATGAATTCCCTACATAAAGGTAAAGCCAGAGACGCAGGAAAAATGCATTGGCATTGGCCTTATGGCCTTAAACCCTTTTGCGGGACAAGGGTAAGTTGGAGCAGTGTGGAAGCTAAGTTAGGCTGCGTCATGCTCCACGAGCATGCTTGCAAGGGCAATTGGACGTGCATTTGCCTAGCTTTGAGGCCGGATCGTAGCTTCATCATTGGCGCACCTGGGATTACGGCTGCGGGGCAACGCGCCAAAGGCGTAATTTTCCGGTCCGTCACAGATGGTATCAGAGCAAGTTCCGAGAAAACTCTAGGGACTTGTGCGGGGTGGACTCATTAGCGAGTATTTTCCTTAACGGAAAAACTTTAAGTTGGAGAGTAGGCCAACTTTGCGAATCGAGTTGAGCTTGTATAAGTCTGTGAGTTTGCCGGGCCTGCGTGGCACCCGCTTACGAGCATCAGGAAGACCGTGCGGGACGGTGGGTAGACAATGGGACTGATCATCCCCACACGTTGGCACTGTCCAACGGTGTGCGTTGTCAGGCCCGGCTAGCATCCCACTTACGAGTGGCAACCCGGTAAATCCGTCAGGGACGGTGGCTTGCATCCAACTGCACTGGCATTAGAGATTGGTCCTTACAGTATTGCGTTGAGTTTTTCCTTGTCATTTCGATGACATCTTCCAATCTTGTGAACCTTAGGGACTTCTGAGTGCGTAGTATGGGATGCGCATTCGGGATACACAGTCGAGATATCCTCTTGGCACCGGCCAATTGCGATTCTTGGTTTAGTTGTGGGCACTTTTGGATCCTGGGCGAGGTGGTATGGGACATGTGCTCGGAAGGTCTAAATTGTTGTTCATGACAACTTGAAGAAACCGTGATTTCGAGCATCGGTATGGGACTTTTGCTCATGGAATCCAACTCGAAGAGATTGTCCACAATAGCTTTGGTTTTGAATTTCGGGGACGAAATTCTTTGAAGAAGTGTGATAATGTAACACCCCGTGTTTTTAGCATGGCGCATGCTAAAAGATGCGCCATTTGCTTGTGATGAAGCTTCATCCAAAGCTTCCGCAGCGTGAAAAAGGTGGATTGGCTTAAGGCCAATACCGCGCCAAAAATGGCGCATTATGTTTGGCATTTGGCCAAGGGCCAATGTTGCATCATCATGATGCATTAGGCCAGTTGGGTAGGTGGGCTCGATCTTACAACGAAATCATTGTGCAATAAACAGAAACAGTCAGAAGACCGGGTGGTGCGCAATCATTGTGCGCAATCGTTGTGTGTAATCATTGTGCAACGAGACAGAACAATTGGTGCACAATCATTGTGCGTGCGAGACGAACGCAGTGGTGCACAATCATTGTGCAATAGAACGGAGACTCGGCAATCATTGCGGTCCTTGAAAATTCATGGCAACGGCCATGAATAGTGAAGCATGTCAATATGCTCCCCTTTTCATACTTGTAGAAATTCCATTAAGACATATATAGGGAGGGGTAGTTGGTTGAAGGTGCATATGCGGACTATGTACCAAGTAAGCTTCATAGCTTAGCCGGAAGAGCATAAATGATGCCTAAGGCTCATTTATAGTTGCGTAGCCTTTCGAAGAGGGTATTTGATGCGTTGGCATCACTATGCCTACTGCGCGGACCCGATGATGCATAATCATTATGCATCTTGGCGGAATGGCCTATACGAACCAGGCCATTACCGTTTTTGCTAGGCCACGACCTTGCCAACGATTTGGTTTAATTTTACTCATCCCTTCGCGGATGAACTACGATGCAGTGCTTGATCCCTTAGAGTAGGGAAGGGTACGTAGGCAGCCGCAATGAGTTGCGGCATTGTCGGTCCCAGCACGTTGGCCCCTCATATCATCTAAGCTTGGTAGCTCGACGCAAGAGAGATGATTGTGGCCAGACTTGATGAGGCTTAGTTGCATGCCGATGTAAGTGAATGCTCATACTTCCTATCAAGTTATGAAGAGATGGTAAGCGAGTTAACGTGGGAAATGGCAAGGGCTTGGTGTGGCCTACGCTAAAGTCTAAGGCTTATGCACTGGACAAGACACGGCAATGTGACGGTTGCTCAGCTAGCTAGGAAATTCATTTATGAATTCCCTACATAAAGGTAAAGCCGAGAGACGGGAAAAATGCATTGGCATTGGCCTTATGGCCTTAAACCCTTTTGCGGGACAAGGGTAAGTTGGAACAGTGTGGAAGCTAAGTTAGCTGCGTCATGCTCCACGAGCATGCTTGCAAGGGCAATTGGACGTGCATTTGCCTAGCTTTGAGGCCCGGATCGTAGCTTCATCATTGGCGCACCGGGGGGATTACGGCCTGCGGGGCAACGCGCCAAAGGCGTAATTTTCCGGTCCGTCACAAAAATACTACCCATCACTATTTGAATGACTTGGTAGGTTTGTATTCTACTGGAAAGATATATTGATTTACTTTGGACAATATCACGATTTTTTTTTCTAACTTTGTGTTCTTGAACCATGTAGACACGGGAAAAGAAAGATGACACAAAGTGGTGGGCTAGAGAATGTGACAAGTTAATTAAGTATGGGATAGTTTGTAACGGTCAAACGAATGACCACCACTTTTAAATGGTTTGCGAGTGTAGTGGAAAGCCTAAAAGACACGTGAAAAAGGATACCGAGTATAAAGGAAAGAAAAATTGGAACTACTTTCACTAAGAAGACCATATGCGTTTTCAAGATTCAATTTAAGGTCAACGTAAGAAAAAAAAAGTAGTTCTTTTGGATGTTGTAGAGGTTTCAATTCCAAAGAGTTTCTCGATTGAAGTTTCTTTTCTTTTTTTTGTACCGACTCGCCTTTATGTTTATTTACAAAATATTTCGATAGGAAATAAATGATTGGGAAAAAATTCTTACTGTTAAACAAAGAACGCGGTAAGTCCGGCATTATTCTTTATGTGGATGGAAATGTGTTACAACCTTTTTTGCTAAAAAAACAAATTTTATTATGACCAAAAGAAAGATTACGGAACAATAAAAGTCAGGAAGTTCTCATGACAACTCAAAGAACAAAGAACATCAAAAAGAAACTCAACACAAGTCTGTCAAATTAAACAAAAATCTACTAGAAAATTTCATTTTAATCTCTAAAATTAGGGATACAAGAAAATTCAAGACAAGTTAGAACACAATTCGGAAGTGCTCGCGTCTTCGATTGTCTGTTTGGATTAGAAATTTAGACCAAAAGAATTGTAAATCCAACTCTCATAATCAATAACTAACAGAGAAAATAAGAAACTAAGACACATTCTATAAAACCTCATGAGATGTTGAAGTTGTGATAAGGCTCTGTCTAAATAACAATTAAACACAACTCTGTTTTTCACAGCTAAGTTTAACTAATAACCAAATAGGATTACCAACAACAATATTAGTTAGGTGTTTTGAAAAAGATACAGAAATTTGAATCCAAAATCCAAGAGATGATGATGATACTCACTTTTTGAATAAGATGATCAATTTTTTTTTATGGTCCTAAGACTAGGGCTGCACATTGGTCGGTTTGGGTCAGTTTTGGCCACACCCACCACCCAACCCACTGATGGTGGGTAACAGAAGTTGTCACCCGCAACCGACCCAACATCACAATGGGTCGGTTTTCACCTGACCCACATTACGGCGAGTTCGGTCGGGTGGGTGGTGGGTTACCCACCATAAAATAAATACAGATTTACAGTAATATAGTTACTGAGAAAGTGTTTACATAATAAAAATCCAGAGAAGTAAGAAGTTGATGCAAAGTTGCAAACTCCAAAGTGATAAAGCTAACAATAACAAGAACAGTGTTCAATTGTTCAAAGCTCAAAACATAAAAGAGTGCATTACTATTGAGTATTTCCTACTATACTAAAGCCTAAGATCATATAAAGCGACCAGCAGAAAAGATATGGATGTTTTTACCTCTGAATGCGCTGAAAGCCTGAAATAAAACGAAGTATGTAAATTAGTTACAATAACAACGATGAAACAGACAAACAATGAACTCAGAAAGATCAAGCTACTGACAATGACCCTTGGCGTCATTACCTTGTCTAAGCCAATAGGAATCAATCATCTATGACGATGGAAGAAGCAGCAAGGTCACCAAATAGCTCTGCAAGTGAAATGAACAATTAGAATGAATGAAAGGGTAGATGAATTTCTTGAAACAAGTAAAATAACTCTGCAAGCGAAATGAACATTTTAGTTTATCCATCCACAACAACAGCAAGTACTATCATACGGGATAAAAACCTTTACACATTCAAAGACACATAAATCTCCACAATATGGAAGTTTAACTTTTAGTACAAGATGAAATTTTGCCAGAAATGCAAAATTCAGCAAGTCATTGGTCTCTATCATAAGACACACAAGCCTAACTCTACGTATTTCTTAATCATATTCGGCATCCATAAACAACAGTTGAGCAGCAATTCCAAATAAAAACGTACAAGTACTAAACCAATTTCGAAGTGGATATCTGATATTCAGCTAAACAAGGGTTTATACATCTACAACAACAATTTATGGAAACCCATATCTTTGGCATCATCAACAATAACACAAGCATGCTAATTGAATACAGAGACAAAATCAGAGACATCAACACAGGCATCAATACAGAGACAAAACCAATCTTGATAGCATCAACACAGGCATGCTAACTGAATCATTGTTGATGACTAACCTATATCTGTTTCAGTAGACAAAGTAATCAATGAACCTTTGTTTTTCAATTCCAAGGCTTTCGGTCTTCTTCAATTCTAATCCAACTACCATGCGCACAGCAGCTAGCACACGAACATTTCCATATCTGTAACAAAAAAAAAAATCAATGAATCAAACAAGAGACTGAAATTGAAATCACCAGTACCCTAATTGAAATAAAAAACAAGTAATTCATCACACCGTAATTGAAATAAACATAGTAAAAGCACTCAGATTACATAAAGCAAATAAACCCCAAAGTGAAATTAAAAAACAACACCCTAAACAGATAAAGCCTAAATTGAAAATCACAAGAAATCACATAATCAAAAAATTACAAATTTACAGCGGTTCCTAGTCTTACCTTTTGTTATTGGTTTGCTTCTGGTGATACCGGTGATCCACAAAGCGAATCTGACTTGAGAGTTGAGAGTCTGAGAGTGAGCGAAGAAAAAAGAATGGAGTCTGAGAAGGAGAGAAGAGGCGGAAGAGAAGGGTTTCGTGAAAAATGCGATTAGGTTAGGTCTTTTATTCATCAATTCAACGGCTGCGATAATTCATTTTAGGTTAGAATTTGATAATCTAAGGGTGAGGAATCCTATGTTAGTTTTAGGCGGGTGGGTGGGTCGGTTCGGGTGACAAAAGTTTCTACCCGCAACCGCCCCAATATACGGTGGGTTCTGGCGTGCCTCACCCATAGTCGACCTACGCCTAGGTGGGTTGAATCGGGTGCGGGTATTTTTCGGCGGGTTGGGTCGGGTATGTGCAGCCCTACCTAAGACCTTTTAGTAATGATTTTCAAATCCTTTTATAACTTCATAAGATCTTTCACCGGTGAGTTTAAAATCCATATTGAATCTTTTGAATGTTTTGTTACTTATGAAGAAAGATTGTTGGGAATAATCTGAGTACGCAAATAGAAAACAAATAACAATGAATGATGCATAATTTTTGTACGTGTGTATATAGTGAATAATCACAGCCATTTATGAAATATCGCAACAATTTAAATATTCACACCCCGGGGATCATGGACATGGAGACTGGAGATCCTTATTCGAACAAAACTGAAGAGACAATCTTTTTAGTTTTCATTGATCATCAAATTAACGGTCGCTCGAAACATTCAATTAAATTTAATGAGATATCATTGATGCATCCAAAAGTAAAATTTACAAGTTTGAGATTAAGTTTCATCTTATTCAGTGACATATCCAAGAGTATCCGTCATATGAAAAACGCGAAACTTATTTGCTTCTTGATTCGTAAAGAAATAACAATTCAAATTAAATATTTTTTTCTATATTAAATATATTTGAAATTAATAACATTTTAACATATGAAACACATTTTTATGTAATTTACTTAAAAAGTTTCAGTGTGCTTTAATTATATACTAGATCTTAACCCGTGCCGTAACGGCACGGGATGTTTTGTCTCTAATACGATATTTTTCACATTCGTCTTGTTTCATTTTATTCGTGAGTAATTATTTTGATATTCAAATAGGTTTTGGGAAACAAAATGGGTTACCTGATCTTTTTATTTTTTACTTAAGCATGTTATTCCAATTTATTATCTGGACGGAGTAATAATGTTGTGCCAACATGAAAATAAAATAAAAAATACAGTAAATAAATTTTTTCCCATTTATTGTTCCATCATACCATAATTTCAAACTTCAAAAAGAATATTTCATCTAACAGTGTACATATACCTAAACTGCCAATCCAACTCCATGATGTTTATGAATACATTTGTTCCGAAATTATTGATAACTAAGGCTCTAAGGAGTGAAGCAAAAACCCATAATATTTTCCCTACTATAGATAAACACTATTTATTTATTTTTTGCAAATGTGAGAGTTATAAAAATGAAGAACCCTTGGCTATTGGAAGGCTGAGATATACACATGTGAGTTGAAAAAATAAACTTATAATAGTAAATCAAAACATGTGTAAGATTCTTTCTCAATCATATTGATAACATAAAATTGAAGAAATTCGTGGATAAAAAGATTTCACACCAACTATGCTAAGTAGTGCATGAATGGCGTTCTCACATCTAGTGTTACTCAAGTAATTTGGAGTTTTAAAGAGCATAGTCATATTGATATTTGTATCTACATAAATTCAACTAACCTTCCGAAGAAAAATTATTAGTTTCAAGGTAGAGCCGACACAAACTTCTGTCGCCTTCAATGTATACAACACACATTGGGTTTAATCGGCCTTGAGATTAAACAAATACCCCAACATTAGTCAAATAATGTCTACAAATAAGGGATCGAAACAAAGTGCTAACGGGAAAAATGAGAGACTAACATCAGTTCTACAAAGAAAATACCCTATATGTATCAAAGTTTGTTAACCAAACATGTATTCAAATTAAAAAGTCATTAACTTAACACAAAAATGTAAAAGAACCCAAGTTAAATCAATACTTGCATAAATAAAACTTATAAGAGAATTTTGTAATTATTAAATACCTTTAAAATCACTATTAGAGATTTAATTGCATGCCTCCTTAAAAATTACGGTGAGACGAAATCACCGGATTAATCAGAGATATTTCACTTTGGATATGTAGCAATTCAGATAAGTTTACACTGGTGGTGATCCGTTCCATCTAAGTGTTGTTCGATTGATTATTTTTTTTAGAAGGTTTCGGTTTTCATTGGAGAAACCGAGAGGGAGCGTTTCATTATATTCATTATCATTCAGAAATCCAAGACCAACTCGCCCTCTGCTTACGGGATCTCAATACAACCTTAGATTTATCTATTGGACGGAGAAACCTTGATACTAAATATGTAGTTTTTAGTGTTATTTATTATATAACGTGACATCCAAATGTTTTTTCTTCTTCTTAATTTTCATGTATTTTAACCGAGTTTATATTAGCATTAAGACGATCAACCACATTTCTAATTTATAGTGTTATCCTTTTGTAGCAGCACATAATTAACATAGTCAATTACTACTCATCAAAATCGGCCAGTACCATAAACCACCAGATATCACTTCTTTCTCCACCACCACCATTTTACATCCCTCGTAGAATATTGGGCACACTTATAACTTTTGATCCCACACGTCATGTATAAAGTTTAGATTTAACAAACTTAGGTCGTCAATTAATTTATTCAACTATATGTTTTTTGTTAATACTGAAAATCATGCGTACGAACGGTTACCAAAGATAGCAGTGGTACCAAAAACAACCATTTTGTCTTATATGATTTGGTATCATCCCAAAAGTATTTGTTATCCGTATTTTTTGATCGTGTCAAAAACAACCAACTATACTTTTCACAATACAATGTTACCCGTCATGTAAAAAAATTATTATTTTTGATTCAAAAAGAAAAAACCAATACCACCGCCATTACAACCATCCAACACCACTATTTCTTCCACCAAAACTAATGTTACCGCCTCCACCACTTAGTAAAACCTTCCACCGCTTCCACCACTTACTTCTTCCTCTACCACCACCACCACCACTAATATCTATTGAAATAATTTTTGTCAAAATTATTATTTATTGATGGAGATATGTATTAATATTAATTAAGGGATATTTATGATGTAAAATTAATAAATCATTTATCATGAGAAATTAATGAGACATCAATTAATAAAACACTTGTACTAATTAATATTTAAGTTGAACAAACCATAACCATAGATTTATTTTCTCTCTAGACAAATCACTTATACTAATTAATAAAACACTTATACTAATTAATATTTAAGTTGAACAAACAACCACTGTTGAGTTATCTTTTCTATCAATTCCAACCAAGGTGGAACAATGGTTAGAGGCCACTCTTATGACACAATAGGTCATGAGTTCGAACCTCCCCTTTATAATTTTTGAAATTCCATATCTTGACTTGAGTATTCATTTTTAATTCATAATATTGGAATGAACACCACGTGTGCGACTTGTAGGGTATGGCACGGAGAACCACAGCCTTTGATTTATCTTTGCCAAGGATAAATCCTGACCACCACTCAGATAGGCAAAGTTAGCTAAACTCTGCTTTATACTATTGATTTGATTCAAAACCTAATAAAAATAGCAAATACATTGATTACGATCCCATAGATTAATAAAGTTTTTGATTTCTAGTCAATAATGTTGGAATCTATTTGGTTTAGCAACAAATCAGGTTTTTTTTAGTTAATGTTGGTTTTGAAAATCTAAGTCAAATTAGTAATACTCCCACATTAAGATAAGATTAACGTTTAATAAATTAATTAACATTATCTTAGGTTAATCGTTAAGCATCTTAGGTGTGAATCACCTGGTGAGGTATCACTTAACTAATAATAGATAGATTGGATGACGAAGATCGATTGTAGCCTTTTAAATTTATATTGTTTTCTTGTTTTGTGATGTTTCTATTCCTTTTTATAAACTTGTATACATATTATTCCCTTTTATAAACCTGTATATTAATTGTTGTACATCATGCTCTTAATTATGTTGTTGTTATTGAATGGAGCATGTTTTCATAAAACAAATTAAATGTTATAGTGATGTTATATTGGTGTTAAATATGCTATGTAATAGTGTTTTGAAACTTGTAGAACTTGTTAATACTAGGGTTAATTTCATTTAAGCATAAGAGTACCTTACGGTGATTTTTAAAATATAAAAATGGATGATTATGAAGATGAAATTCTAACAAACAAGACTTGCTTTTACTTATTAAAGACAATGTGAGAAATTGGAGAATAAGACGATGAATAAAACGAAAAAGAGAACAAAAGTGAAGGCCAGATACTCTCTTTATCCTGATGTGTTTAAGAGGTGAGTCCAAATCGATTATGAAAATTCTCCAAATTGAAATTTCTTTAGAGAATAATTTTCCCGACCATTCATTGGTTAGGTATTCAATTGCGAGCTAGTTTATAAACATTGCTGCAAAATTATTCATAGTCCATTCTTCTTTTGACTCATCATCTACTGACATTATCGAAGGAAGGGATTTCAATGATGTTCGAATTTAGTTCCCTTCGTCAATCAACTAACATTCCATTTTCTATTTTTTGAATAACAAAATTTAGGAAGAATTATGCAAACCCTTTCGTGTTGTGAGCATATCAATGAAAAAACATAAATATTAAAAAGAATCCAAATCATGAAACATTATTTTGTTTCTAATACATAAGACACGTTTTGATAATTGAGTTTGAACCACAACTTGAATCAAACAAATAGACCACGATTTCTGAAGTTGATTGCTTGAATTGAATGACCACTAGACTTTAGCGTATAGATACCAGACGCATAAGTGCTTCTGTTTTTGGAAAAGTCAGAAGCAAAACTATTTTACTTCATGAGAAGTTAATTTTTTAATTTTAGAAGTCATTTTGAAATTTTACTCAATAAAGTAAACACAACCCACACTTAAAAATTTACCTATTTGTAAACCTAATTTAAGCGAATAACTAAAACTCACTTTGAGCTTCAACTTTTGTTCTCTGACCTGATTAAACACCTACACCATTAATGGTGAAAACAGAGCTTTTGATTAAAACAACCACTGGTTGGAGCCTTGAATCATTGCAAAGACCATTAGAAGCATCACTCTCGACCGAATCAATATTCCATCTCCTAAATATTGATTAATATAGGAAAATTAAACTTAAAGTAACTATGAATAGTTGTTTAAATTTTCAATCAAGCTTTTGAATCGAAAATCAAACACCAATGCATTTCTTTTTATTGAAACTTGATTAGCAATCACTTGGAAGCTTAAGACGTTATAAAATTTTCAATCATAGGCAAATCATTATGAAAACCATGGCCTGATCATTAAAACTAAAACTAATGACCATCGGGTTTATATAAGAATTTTAAAATATTAAAAGAAATATTTTCTTTTAACATCCATATCTATGGAAAATAGGGATAGATGAAACCATAACTTGTGAGGCAGAAGAACAAAGGTATACTAAAAGTGTGTTTTGATTACCCATATAAATTGGATTTTTAATCTTGGGTTATATTTAACCCAATCATGGGTTTTATTTAGTCACTGCCTATACCCAAATTGACTTTTGTCTTCTAGAACGCTGTAAGCAATGTACTTAATTTCAGATTTCGTTTTATCTTGGCTGAGACCCAGACAATGATACAAATTTGTATCGGGGAGATTTCGGTTTCAAATATCGATGCAATCTTGGTTCCACATTTTATAATAATAATTTGTATGTAAAACAGTTTCCACACATTAACTCGTTATGTATGTGTATTATAAAATCAGACATACTTCACATGTTTTTCCCATACTACGGCTAACCGAAATCTAGAACTCTCGAATCTCGATTAGTGGAGTGGCTTAGATGACGATAATTATGTTTGTACTTTCTGATGATTATCAACCGCTGGATCTAGAGTTTATTCATCCGTTAATTTAATCAGCCTAGTTTACTTCGCCTTTTTTTTGTTATATGGATCACATATATGAATTCTGTAATTCGCCGCACAACTATGTTCGATTTTTTTTTTTTTTTTTGATTGAGTTATTGTTACAACGTTTAGGATATATTAGCTTATAAAGACTTAATATCTTTAATGATGAGATCATATAGTTTCCTCATATAGTGACACACTTGTAGATTTTCATGTTATGTTGTTGTTAGTGTAGGAAGGACGAGCTTTTTGATAGTCTATAATTTATTTTGATTTAGTTAATGAAATTGGAAGAAGAATTTCGGCCGAGACATACTATTTCGACCGATATTTCTAGCAAAATCTCGTCTCGGCAATATCTGATATCTTGGCCTACACTGGCTGTAAGGAGTCAATTTGGCAAAATAATTTTTTTGACTTCTAGAGGTCATAAAGCAAGAATTCTGATTGGCTATCTAATTTCAAGACCACTTCTGAAAGTAAAAAAAGTTAATAGCACGTTTGGATACACATCCAAAAATTGCTTTTTGACTTCTAGAATTCAAAAAGTAAGAATTTAATTTGGGTATAAAATTTTAGAATGATATCTAGAAGTAAAAAAATCGACTTTTTGTGAAGCAAAATATCTTTACTTCTGACATCCTCTTCTGGTATCCAAACACGCTATTAACTCTTTGTGAAGTAAAACGTTTTACTTCTCACTTCTGCTTTTGACCTCTACTTTTGGTATCCAAACACACCTCAAATTAAATCACCGAGTCAATGACCGATTTGATACTTTTCCCATAAATCACCGAGTCAATAACCGATTTGATACGTTTTCCATGTGCAGGACACAAAATTATTCGGTGGTCCCGGATTGTGCTTGGTGGCCTGCCAATTATCCCGGTCGCCCCGGATTGTACATTGCCTGACGTCAAAAGGCAACTCAAAGAATATAGCGGAATTCCTAGTCACCAAACCACCATTTATGGGATTTTGACCTGGAACTAGATTGCGACTCACCAACTTCTTTCTTCTACACTTTCAGAGAGCGCCGGATAAACCCCAATTTTTTCCCGCCTCCCCCAAATCAGTGAAAGTAAGTTGAATAATCAGCACCACAGAGCGTCGGAGGAAGAAAGAAACCCTAGAAATCAAGCAGAGAGCCATTCACAGCGCGGCGGAGCAACCAAAGGCAACTAACTTTCACCACACACAGATGATGAATAAACCCTAGATACAAATTGTAAGTTTCATACCCTTTACTCAATTCTTTTCAAATTACAGTATGTTGATGCAATTGAAAAAGACCCTATTCATCGAAATCTGAATTTGAATAGTGTAATTTTTCTAATTGAGAATCTTAGGTTACTTTTTTTTTTTTTTTTTTTTTTTTTTTTTTGGAAATCAATCAAATTATCATGTTGAATTTAATGAACGACTACTCAATATTGTGTGATTCAGTGTTAGAGATGAATTCGTCTTCGTCGTCGTCCTATTATTCTAATGGGACTGGCAATGGTACTGGTATTACTATTACTAGTAGTAATACACTACTAGGAAGGTGTCTGGGAGATATACTCAATGTGATTAAACCATTAGATGGAGATGTTACAGCTAGGTATACTGTCATTAACGATTTACGAGCTGTTGTTCAATCTATCCCCAGTTTAAGAGGTAATCAATTGATCCTCCTTTGTTGTGTTGACGATTCATTGTAACTGTTAAGCTTAGACTTGATTTTGTGATGGAATCGTGTTTGAATGAATTCCAATTGCAAACAGATGCAGGTGCGACTGTGGAACCATTTGGGTCGTTTGTATCTAATCTCTACACCAGATGGGGAGATTTGGATATATCTATTGAAATACCATGTGGTGATCTCGTTTCAACTATGGTCAAAAACAAGAAGCAGAAATTCTTGAAAGAGATAACTAAAGTTTTGCGCAACAGGGGTAGGTAGCGTGTATTCGACCACTTCTATCTGCCCTAGTTGTTTGATTTGGGCTTTATTGTTTGATTGTGCTTAAGCTCTGTATCTAATTGCAAACACTTATATGTATAATACAACCATGTTGCACTTTTTTGTTCCTTTCTTATAGAGTATTTTGGTTTCAGGCATGGTTCGGAATTTGCAGCTTATCCCACGGGCTAGGGTACCCCTTCTGATATATGAGACCAACCTCCAAAATATCTCTTGTGATATCTCTATCAGTAATCTGTTAGGCCAAATCAAATCCAAATTGTTTCTCTGGCTTAATGAGATTGATGCACGCTTCCGGGATATGATTTTACTTGTAAGTTTTACTACCACAAGATACATTCTGGTGTGATAGTTAAATGCATATTCCCTTATTCCTTATTTTGCGTGTGCAGATCAAAGAGTGGGCCAAGGCGCAACAAATCAATGACCCGAAGAATGGAACACTGAACTCATATTCTCTCTGTCTGCTTGTTATATTCCATCTTCAGGTGTTATTCGTTTTCTGAACTAGTATTTCTCAAGTTTTACGATAGTAAGAGTAATTTGGTGTTTGCATTGAAGAAGTAATAATCAGTATTCTGCTTCCACCAGACATGTGATCCTGCAATTCTCCCTCCATTAAAGGATATCTATCCAGGAAATGTTGGCAGAGATCTTACAGGTGTGTTTGTCTCTTGCTTCATTAACTCATGGGATACACAATCTATTGCATACACTTCACATTACTTACCATGGTCTATTGATATCTCTCGCATATATGAGAAAGAGCTACACGCTATTGTACTACATTTGAAGCATGCTCTGTTTCTGTTTTCCCCATTCTAGTATAGACACTCGTATGTGGTTGCAAGTTCTTGACCCAAGCATGTAATTGCATCTTCTCCAATGTAGGTTCGAGGCTCACAGCAGAGAGAACTATACATGACACATGTACTGCTAATATAGAAATATTCAAGAGGAATAGTTTCAGAAATCTAAATCAAAGCTCTCTGCCTGAGCTTTTCATATCATTTTTCCAGAAGGTAAATCTTGAATCTCTTCATTTTGGTGGTGTGCTATAATGGCCAACACCCCTTGTGAGAGTACTTCCGCAAGTTGAATGGCAATAGAGCGGTTTCATTTTGGTTGTCTGATGTGCAACTAATACGGCTAATAAGGGTTGACAGAGAACCTAGTGTCTGGACTCATTGTTACAGTTCTTTCATCTGTTTAATAACAATATTTGATTCTGCAATTTTTTCTTGGCAGTTTTCTAGAATAAGCGTGCTGGCATCGGAGTACACAATCTGTACTTATACAGGGCGATGGGAATACAAAAGAAACAATGATAAGTGGACAAAAGACTATCCTTTACTTGTAAGTTCCATAAATTTCTTTCTAATCTTGCAAAATGGATACCAAGAATCAGATAATAAGTACCATACTTTTCTAAACTTCCCAACCAACTTACACTGCTTTTGATGCTAACTGTTGGTTAGATCGAGGATCCGTTTGAGCAGCCTGATAATGCGGCAAGGGCTGTTTCCATGAATCAGCTCCCCAGGATATCTGAAGCATTTGAGAGTACCCACCGTTCACTTGTTTCATCCAATCAAGATAGAAATTCTGTGATCTATGGTCTAGTTGGACGTCGGGTCAGCTCCCAACTTATTTCATCACATACTACTCCAAGGTTTATCAACAGAGGTGCTACAGATTTTCGGTCACTACCGCGTGCTACACCCCCATCTCAGAACGAGTTTTACAACAGGACAAATGGAACATATCCTGCTACATCCCTGTCTCAGAACCAGTTTTACAGCAGGACAAATGGAACGTATTCCGCTCCCAGTGTCACTATTCGCAGGCCAATGGCAGCAACAACTCATTTTCAAAGCCAACAGCAGAGGTGGGAGCCAAAGACCACCAGATGATGAGCATTATTAATCCATGTTATGGAGATACTACTTTGTCATTCTGGTCTTTAATGGGCATCTGATGGACTAAAAGTTTGAGTTTGTGGGGTGAATATTTTTGTGTTTATGATACAATTATCCAACAACAAGAAGATAGATCTTCCATTTGCTGAAGTCACTAAATGTTGGCACAGCTAAAAAAAAAAATTCTTGTAAAAATGGAAGGATTATTGTGAATTAGACTTGATTGGATGCTTCTTCTTAATCTAAATTAAGATTACTTTGGTATCACATGGTAGTTGGTACAATTTCATTTTCAAGTACCAAACAGATGCCCCCCTCCACTATGTTTACCTAGTAATCTTCAATTGTCCTTCCACATTCAATTCAGATTCACATGCCATGCCATGTTAAATTTGAAAACAATGGAAACCGAATAATTTCCTTAAACCACTGAAAATTATTAGGTATGGAAAAAGTTCAATTTTCCATTTCTTCATGAATTATTTTACTTTGCACATGGGTGTGGTGTCCCTCCTCTTTCACTCAGCTCTCTCTACACTCACTCCTCCCTGCCTGTCAAAGAATCCCTCTGTAGCTATATATACATGGAGTTGCTAGACAGCTAGAATGCATTACAACCTGAAATTTCTTACTCAAAGCTTATTTCTTGTTTACATCTTCATTATAATCTCCCTCATGATCTTTCAAACACTCTTGTTCTTGTTTACAACTTCGTGGTGTCTTATTGTTTGCTCGATCTAGAGTTTGTAGTAGCTTTTAAAATCTCTCCCCCACTCAACCAAGGAATTCAACTAAACTCAATCAACTACTCCAAACCAAATTAATACAACAACTTTGTTCCATCTTTATACAATGACCACAAAGAAACGGAAGAAATTAACAAAATGGTGGCTTCTGTTGATAGTTGGTATAGGCGAACTCAGAAACAAGAAACAGGTAACATGGAATTTGATTTCTTATTGCTTAAATTTTGTGGTTTTGGGTTATATTATCTTTATCTTAGCTTCTTTCTGTTGTGACAGAATTCTGAACTAGCTTGTTAATGATGAAATGGTGTTAATTTTTTGTTTTGTTTTTCTAGATATATATCTGCAAGTGTTGATAACCATGGGAGAAGACAAGAGCAGAAGCTTATTTCCCATTTGGGATGGACTTGACAGAGGAGGTACTTAGCACCGGGAAATCCTTTAGAACTGCATGGCTGCGGAGTAATATTGGATTTGAAATGTTTAACATTATTGAACCTACAAGGTAACAATATTCAACCTCCAATTCCGAAATTCAACAGTGGTGTTAGGATTATACCGGTGTCAAGAGTCTTCCAATTCCAAAGGTGGTTCAAACAGTGGAAGGGGATTTATTATGAGAACCCTGGTTGATGACCATACCGCAATTCATCAATCGCCCGTTTAGTTTGATGGGCAATCAACTTCCGGCATGGATACTGAAGAGTGACCGTTAATGATCAAAAGTTTTGATCGACAAAACCATGGGACAAGACAAGAGGAGGAACCTATTTAGCTCGCTGATTGAGCATTTTCATTTTTCATTTTTATTTTCTGATAAATACTAATTAGATCCTTGGGTTATTTTATTTTGGTGCATGGTGTGGTAGCTACAACGGCCAACACCCATAATGAGAGTACTTCCGCAAGTAGAGTGGCAAACCGGCAATCGTATAGAATACAACGGTACTGTCATTTTGGTTGTCAGATATCGTCACAGTTATCAAAAAACTTGTAAGAATTAGGAAAGATTATTGTGAATCATGGTGAATTAGACCCTTGATTGAAGGCTTCTTCTTCTTACTCCTAATGCCTGACATAAAATGCTGCTTTTCCATTAAATTTGTTGTAAATAAATCGAATGGTGAACCCCACCTGAACTTGAATGCGAATCTCGATACGGATGTGCGGCTTAGATTATAGGGAGATGAATAGGGAGGTGGAAATTAGGGAGCCAAATAGCATTTCCGTAAATAAATAGCCACAGTCTATTATTTTTCACCACAAGGAGTGTTGGGATCAAATCCTTTTATTGATTTCATTTCAATTTTCAAATAAAAGTTAGGATCGATATAAATGAAAAGAAGGAATGGATGCTTTTGTGCAAATGCATCTTTCCTGTTGGGGGCAATGACGCAGCAAATGATGTAATAACTGAGGCATGTCAATTGCTGGATGAAACTTTTTCTAAACCCCCTGTTCGGCTAGGACCGCCGAGAATTTCTGGAAGGGTTCCCTCTAATCACATTGCATTACCTTTGCTAAAAACTTTTTCTCCACTAAATGTTGACACAGTTTAAAAAAAAAGTCTTGTATAAGAGAAAAAATTGTTGCGAATTAGACTTTTTTCTTAATCATATGTCGAAAACATTAATTACATTACTAAGGTTATTTTAGATTATGTGCCCAATAATCCAGTGTTCGAGAGTTTTCAGTCTTCTTGCCATTGTTAATGTTCATATATACATACACGGTTGATGGCAACTACAATAGTACTGGGCAACCCAACACATATTCACATGGTAGTTGGTACAATCTCATTTTCAGTTACCAAACCAGATGCCCCGCCCACTATTTGTTTGTCTAGTAAGCCATGCCATGTTAAATTTGACAATGATAGAAACCAAATAACTCTCTAAAACCCCTGAAAATCATTAGGTATGGAAAAAAGTTATTTTCCATTTTTTTCATGAATTATTTTACTTCACACATGGGTGTGGTGTCTTACACATAGTTGTATACAGATTTCTATTTGGATACCCTTTTTAATGTAAGCTACGTAGACCTTACAGGTCTGGTGTAATGAGAGTCGATCCAGGGCCGGGCCAATAGGGGAAGCAGGGAAAGCCCCACTTCAGGACAACAAGGCCCGGGGGCAACAAAATAGTTGTTACGCTATTTGGGTTTTTGTTAAAAATAAAAATATTTTAGCACTTATTCATAATTGTGTTGTATCGGAAAGAATATTGAATAGTCGATGCTAAAACGAAAGTGTTTTCCCCATTCCATCGGATAATCATTCTTGGCGGGTAGGAATTACAAAAGAAAGAAAAAAACAATCTAAGCTATTAGGATTTAGGAGTGAAGTTGTAAAGGTTTTGTAATTCTCATCTTTAATCTCTCATTCTTCTTTTGTATGCTTGTATATATGTTCATTATCTTGATAGTTCGCTATTGTTATTGTTCGATCATTGTAGAAAAAAATGATGATTGATGTAATTATGGGGGGCAACAAAAAAATTGTACGCTTCAGGGCAAAAACAACTCAGGAACGGCACTGGTCGATCTCAATAATATCTGGCCCTGGGTGCTCCAGTCCTGTGATGGGTACTTGCTCAAATCGGTATGACTTATTGATACCAATCGCATGACATTTTCGGCAAAATTTTATCTTCAAGAATTCAATAATTCAACCACCAATTAGGTGTGTTGTCAATTGCCAATTCAACCACCCATTTTGAGAAAAACTGGGTGCGGATCCACTGTCCCCCTTCCCCATATGCCCTCGTGTCCTCCAGTTACATGCCAACACGTGTCATCTATTTACTTCCTTACTTTTTATTATTTTGAGAAATATTAACCGAAAGATAATCAATTTCCTTGGTTAGCTCGTGATAAGGAATGGCATATAACTGGAGGGACATGAGGGCATAGGGGGAAGGGGGACAGGGGATCCGCACCCAGAAAAACTAGACCTCGAGTTGTCATCATTGAACACAATACGGAAATTTTCAGAGATGTGAATAGACTATATAAATCAAGAGATAAATGAAAATATAAAAGAGTATCGAATTAATAAGAGAAATAATTAGAGAAATACCTAAAATAATTAGAGTTCCAAATAAAAAGAAATACTAAAAAGAAAATCATATAACTTGTAGAAAAAAATTCTCTAAATGTGCAATAAGCAATAAAAAATCAACTACTCGTAATTACTACTATAATGCTGTTGCATAATAACCGCAATCACTATAAGTCGATAAAGCATTCTTGTTGTCATACCAATAGTGGAATTGATGCTCATCTAAATCTTCCGGATATCTTCTTTTGTTATCATAACATACGGCCGGCCCTGCATGAATTAAATCCCAGTGTTTCAACTCCATGTCGTAAGAATAGGTATATCTGTTATTACGGTCCTTTTTATCGACAAAAGTGAATATAATTTTGAGTATAGGATCCGTGACAATAACAACAGGCTCACGATTCCAAGAGAATCCACCACTACAACTTATTAGCTGTTGGGATCTAATATCAGTCGCCATGTTAATAGTGCACTTTGGAACCCATTTATGCTTACCATTGTGGTTCCTCTTCTTCTTTAAATACCACAACTTCAATTGATGATAGTTCGTGTTCCAAGAACGAATAAACCATAACAATCCCCCCATCTCAAGCAGGCGATGATGGGATGCAGATGAACCCTTTACCGGTAGTTTAATTATAGTAACCTCTTCTTTACTAGGATCAAATCTAAGTATATCTCGATAATAAGTTGCATTCTGTTTCATGGATATCCAATGTAAAGCATCATTTACGTAAACGGGCTTACCAAGTATATGAGTGTAATTTTCAGGCTTTGAAACACTTCTCCATTCATCGTCTTCACCAACAGTGAAGATATAAAAAAATTTCTCATCATGCCCAACCACTTTGTATCTTGATATGATTGGGTCGTAAGCCAAAGAATAATCATGGAAGACATAATCCAAATCACCCATACCGTCGCCGCTATGTGTGCAGATACGCACCCAGCGACCACAAGCCGGGTTATAAACATAATATCGGTATTGACTAGAAGTGTAACGTATCTCGAAACGTATTAGCAACACACCATTAAAAGAGTCTTTTATACTGACATAAGCACCGTTGTTGCGTATTTTTTCACCATAATGTCCTCCTGGTAGTTGAAAAGGAATTTGTTTACATTCCTTCTTATCAATATCAAGGAAGGAAAAAAAATAGGTTGTCGGTTCATCTTTGTCTTGGTCTGCATCTTCCTCCTCATCTTTGTCTTGGTCTTGGTCTTCATCTTCATCACCCCCGACGAAATAGTCCTCTTGTTCATGTTCATCCTCATCCCCATCTTCATCCCCATCCTCATGTTCATCCCCATCCCCATCCCCATCCCCAACGAAATAGTCCTCTTTGCAACAGATGAAACCTCGTTCGTTATAAGCACTACTAATACTACTAGCATCATAAATTATTTGATGTGAATATGATTTGAATAAAGGATCACGGGGTAAGTTAGACCATGGTTTGCATACGCACCTGAATCGATGCAAATCCTTAACTGGAATCCTTGTGAGTATACGGTAGAATATGATATCCCGGGAGAGATTACCATCTTCCGGAGAGCCGTCAGTACCAATGTTGGATCGCTCCATGGCGCAGCAAATCAATTTGCAAGTTGAAACCAAAAATTAAAATAAATATATCAGTATTATGGATGGAATCAGACTGAATTAGGGTTTCATAAGAGAACTCTTTTTCTTATATAAAACTAATGAAACTTGATTCCCAAGAATCACTTCTTATGAAACTTGATTCCCAAGAATCGCTGAAAAGTTGCCTGTTTCAACAAGCTAATCGGCGGCTAATGTACTGTCTTGGACTAAGGTTCACCTTTTGTGCCAGGTAGTCAGAAGGCCGATGCCATCGGCCCGATGGTTACAAGTTTGCAACAGTCTTGCATATGAGAAGTTAGTCCATCTTTTGCTCTTTTAAAATCAAACTGAGATAAAAAAATAAAAAATAAAAAATTAAAGAGTATTTATTGGGGAAGAAATTCGTTTTTAAAGAGTATATACATGGACTTTTATATAAAACAAGGTTACAGTCTTACAGAAGTTGTACTCATCGATCGTAGTCTGAATACAATTTTGGGAAAAAAAAATTCTGCGGTAATTTCTTTTATGGCACATCCTTCGAAGATAAGGAGTTGTTACGGCAGCACCTTTTGTTACTTTTAGTTTTTGTAACATTATTGTGCAGAAAATCATGGGCATATTCTCTGCATAACGAGTTTTAACCTGAGATACCTAGAGGTTGACATTAATCCATTTTACCCTGACAATCGTAGAACTCATTGCAGTAGTATGATGAGCCCTAGTAGACGTGAAGAGTTACAGTACCTCTAAGACCATAATGGACCAAGGTGAAGGAAAAAGTAAAAGATTCAACAATAAAGACCATCTCCTGATTAACTCTTCTTAACATTTCATATCTAATATCCCTAAGAGCCTTAAAGGGATGAGAGTGTCACAAATTAGTGCATACTTATGTCCTATATCATGTTGAGTAGTGTAATTAATTGGCATTTTAGTGGTCAAAGTGGCAGTAGTCGCAAGCACTAGGTCTTCGTGGTCGAGTAGGCTAAGTAGTTGAGTATTATTAGCAATTTTAATAGGTCTTGTTTAGTTGTTAAGTAATGTGAGCAAGTGGTGGGTAGTTTTAGGAGTACGTCAAGCACTATGTGCTGTGATCTTGCAGTATAAATAGAGTCAATTGTAATGTAACAGACGAACCTCAAGTTTAATGAAATGTAGACGTTAAAAATCTCTATGTGTGCGCCTCTCTCTCTACTCTCCTCTATACATGTTTTGCGACAGAGACCAATACATAATATTTTCCTTGATGTCTAATACGATCTTTTGAGCGTCTTTCTCTTTTGCCTCTATGACAAACATCCGTTGATTGCGTTCTCTCCAGATATTCCAACAAATAGCATAAGGGAGGATGTTCCAAATAAAATTTCCAGCGGTTGTGAAATCAGTTCTATCTCTATGTTTAGAAGAATCATTTATGTCATCTCCTGGAGGTCTTCCCACTCCAAAACCATTTAGAAAAACATCCCATATAGAGGGAGCTATTGAACAATGAAGGAACAAGTGATTTGAAGTCTTTAATTCCTTCTTGCACATACAACATCTATTTACCAACTGTTGGATTATATGACACACATATTAGCCACCGAGGTGATCGAGGTGGTCAGTTAGCTTATGGTGCATTCAACGAACTGTGTGGAGAAGATAATTACAAGACCAAGTCATGCATAGGATTACGCATTCTGGCTAGTAACTCCTTTATTCTAGCTGGATAAGTTAGTTTACCTAGTCAATGTATTTTGCTACACTAGGTTTACTTTTGATTCAATAATCCTATAAATAGGACTCATCGTGTAATCTAACACTATCCCGGAATGATCAATCTCACGGAGATCAATAATCTAGTTCACCCTACGGGGTTCTGTCAGTGGATGTAGGCGTTAGTGCCGAACCACTTTAATCTCCTGTCATCTTTATTTGTGTTTTCATTCTTTATGTTCAATCGATGATCCGTCTCTACGATACTCATAATTTATTATGGTATCAGAGCGGGGAGATCCGCTCAGATTGCTTCCGCTTTCATTTTTTTTTTCTTTCTCTGGCTAGTCTTCAATATTAGTCCAGAAGATTTAAATTCATAATCGTCATTTTTATGAATTCTATTCAAGTCGAAGACCTACAGTTGTATAAGCTTTCCTCTGTTCACATTAAAGAAATTGTTTTATGAAATGACCGACTCTTTGTGTTGATCAGTAAAATAATATTGTTTCTTGCTCAAACTTGGTTCATTTCTCAACTTCATCGATCTCTCTTATCATCATGAATTCCTTCTCATATTTTTATGACTATGGATATCGATCATAGTTTCATGCCTTTGTGCATAAGATGGTAGTTTCATGATTTTTTTTTCTTCCTTTTTCCTGCTCTTGTCACCAAGATTCATGGTAACTCAATCATTTCCGAAGAGTATTCCATTTTTCAGATATCTTGTTATCGCTTTTAACAAGTTTATCTTATTGAGGTTTTGCTTTTCCAAGACCTAATATTTTCATGTACTCACTTGGATTCTCCAATCTATATGGTTTCATTCAATAGTTCAAACTATGGGCTAATCTATTCTTTCGCTATGTCATGTCGATACAGTACACATGATATTCTATCAAAATCTTGCCATTGTTCACGGCAAAACATTTCTCTTAATATCAAATACTCTATACCTTTAAGCTTTTATGGTTATTATGGGTATTTCAATCAAGCACATTGTGGATGATCAAGTATACATCCCCTGTAATTTACTATTTACTTTTCCTTGGTTTTTCTTTGCCAAGAAGAATTCAATCCCGAAAATATTTCCATTTCCGAAATTCTTGCCAAAATCTGGCGAATCAATTCATTCATTATGGATGTTTCCATATTTTCCATCTTTTACGAGATATCCATCCTTTATTTCCGAATATTTAAGGAAAATATTATCTCATCTAAGATTTGGTAACATCATTTTGTTACAATAATATTCTCTTCTTCTTTTTATGTTTCTGGAGAACATAAGTTTCCTTCGGTGAAACTCATAGCAAATTTATTTTTTTGGTGTTCTTCGCAAGCTAACACGTTGATGTGGTATAAGAGAATGAAATCAATGCAGAGATTGTTGTAGGTTAAGAAAGAAGAGAATTGATTAAGAAGAAGAAGAAACAGAGAAAAATAGAAGAAGAAGATAGTTTCAATAATATTCGATTGATAATAAGATTGTGTCTAAACAAGAATAAGACTAACCTTTATATAGGCTTAAGCGAATAACTAAACTAGGAAACGTGAATCAAAAAGGAAATCTAAAAGAGTCCTAAAATAAAGAAAGACATGAACTAGGAAAAACTTAGAAGCCAAGCTTCTATGAGGAATCTTCTGGAACTTGTATATGCTCTGCATCAATCTCCCCTTCTTGAATGAGACTCGTCCTCGAGTTTTCTGTGCAAATCAGGAGTTCATTGTCACCATGAAAAGTGAAAATTTCTTGCACATTAAATGTGTTTGAAATATTCCAATCACTTGGTAAATCAATAACATATGCATTATCACTGATCTTCTTTAAAACCTTGAAAGGGCCATACTTCTTCATTTTTGTCTTGTTGTAAGTTCCTATAGGAAATCTTTCCTTTCGTAGATGGATCATTAATAACTCACCTTCTTTGAAAGTCTTCAGTCTCTTGTGTTTATCAGCAGCTTCTTTATACTTTGTATTAGATTGTTCCAGCTATATTTTAACTGAATTGTGTAGTTCAGCAGCCTTGTCAACAAAAGAATCTCACTACAGGAAAAATATACATCTACAACTGGAGATTTACAACACTTTTCTAAACATCGTAGAAAGTCCTATGTTTTACAACTGGTTTCAAAGGAAGAGTTGTCGTATATCAACACTGCCAACCCTTACGAAACAAGGGGTTGCGCTAAGAAAACAAACGACAACTCCTTAAGCAAAACAGTTGCGACGACATTTAGCTATAACAACTCTGTTCCATATATGTAGTGACTTAGCCTATCACAATTCTAACAAGTGTTGTTGAAGAACACAAAAATATGATAATGAAAAAAATGTTAGAGGGAGATTCGAACATGAACCTACTTTCATGGAAGTCTAGCTCATCAACCACCCTTTCGGTTCACAAGTTTCGGTTTTTTTTTTTTTTAAATAGAAACCTACAACAACACTTATAAGTGTTTTTGAAGTAAAAATATATAATTTTGGAAAAAAATGAGGTTATAGGGGAGATTCGAACATGAATCTACTGCACGGACGTCTAGCTCATCAACCATCCTTACCATTCACAAGTTTTGGCGTTTTTTTCTTTTTTAATAAAAATGTATAACAACACTTATAAGTGTTGTTGAAGTAAAAATATAGAACATTAGAAGAAATGAGGATGGGGGATTTGATCCTCAACCTCCTATATGGAAGTCTACACCACTAACCATACCTACACTATTACATGTTCTGTCAACTTTGTGGTTCTTTAATACACTAACTTTATGACAACCCTTCATAAGAGTTGTAAAACAAAATGTAATGCTCAAAAATAATGCTCGGGATGAGCCGCAAACAGCACGAAGCCTTCTTTGTAAACAATCACATACACGCCTTCTCTGTAAATAATTACATACATTTTCACTATTTGTAATATTTACTTTACTCACTTCAGATAAGGGTACTCTAGTAAGTTTCACATCTCCATAATATTTATTACCTTTATTTCTAGTAAGGGTAATATGGTGATTTTAACAATTTATAATATTTAGTTTACTTATTTTCCGATAAGCGTGGTCTGGTCATTTTCATAATCTTCATAATATTTATTGCATTAATTTCTAAGAAGGGTAATATGGTCATTTTTAAAAGAAATGGTATTTACTTTACTTTTTTTCGATAAGGGTAGTCAGGTCACTTTCACAATCTCCATAATATTTATTGCACAAATTTCCATGAAGGGTAATATGATCATTTTCACTATCTGTAATATTTACTTTACTTATTTCAGATAAGGATAGTTTAGTAATTTGCACAATCTCCGTAATATTTATTACCTTTATTTCTATTAAGGGTAATATGGTCATTTTAACTCTGGTAATCTTCGAACCCGGGATGTTCAATTCGATATATTTCTTATCCAATTCGATATATTTCTTACCTGTAAATGGATAGATTCGTCGTTCTTACCAAGTTTCTGACTTAGAGTAGTCAACTCGCGGTCAGGATTCGATTTCGGAGCATGGTATGCATAAAATATGCATAAATAAGGTTTTTTCAAGGTTTCGTAGAATATCTCGAAGGAATCTTACCTGTAAATGGATGGATTCGTCGTTCTTACCAAGGTTCTGACTTAGAGTAGTCAACTCGCGGCCAAGTTTCGATCTCGGAGCATTGTATACATAGAATATGCAAAAATAAGGTTTGTTTAAGGTTTCGTAGAATATACAGAAGGAATCTTACCTGTAAATGGATGGATTCGTCATTTTTACCAAGTTTTTGACTTAGAGTAGTCAATTCGCGGCCAGGTTTCGATCTTTGAGCCTGGTATGCATACAATATACAGAAATAAGGTTTGTTTAAGGTTTCGTAGAATATTTCGATGGAATATTACCTGTAAATGGATGGTTTCTTCGTTCTTACCAAGTTTCTGACTTAGAGTAGTCAACTCGCGGCCCAGTTTCGATTTAAGAGCACGGTATGCATACATTTATGCAGAAATAGGGTTTGTTTAAGGTTTCGTAGAATATCTAGAAGAAATATTACTTGTAAAATGGATGGATTCGTCGTTCTTACCAAATTTCTGAATTAGAGTAGTCAACTCGCAGCTAGATATCGATCTCGGATCCTAGTACGCATACAATATGCGAGAAATAAGGGTTTTTAAGGTTTTGTAGAATATCTCGAAGGAATCTTGCACGTAAATGGATGAATTCGTCGTTCTTACCAAGTTTTGACTTAGAGTAGTCAACTCACGGCCAGGTTTTCGATCTCGGATCCTTGTACGCATACAATATGCGAAAATAGGATTTTTTTAAGGTTTCGTAGAATATCTTGAAGAAATCTTACACAAATGGATGAATTCATCGTTCTTACCAAGTTTCGACTTAGAGTAGTCAACTCACGGCCGGGTTTCGATCTCGAAGCATGGTATGCATAGAATATGCATAAATAAGGTTTGTTTAAGGTTTCGTAGAATATACCGAAGGAATCTTACCTGTAAATGGATGGATTCTTCGTTTTTACCAAGTTTTTGAGTTAGAGTAGTCAACTCGCGGCCAGGTTTCGATCTCGGATCCTAGTACGCATACAATATGCAGAAATAGGGTTTTTTAAGGTTTCGTAGAATATCTCGAAGGAATCTTACATGTAAATGGATGAATTCGTCGTTCTTACCAAATTTATGAATTAGAGTAGTCAACTCGCAGCCAGGTTTCGATCTCGGATTCTGCATACAATATATAGAAATATGTTTTTTTTTTAAGGTTTCGTAGAATATCTCGAAGAAATCTTACTTGTAAATGGATGAATTCGTCGTTCTTACCAAGTTTCTGACTTAGAGTAGTCAACTCATGGCCAGGTTTCGATCTTGGATCCTGGTACGCATACAA
Organism: Papaver armeniacum; assembly: GCA_023531295.1. Taxonomy (NCBI): domain Eukaryota; kingdom Viridiplantae; phylum Streptophyta; class Magnoliopsida; order Ranunculales; family Papaveraceae; genus Papaver; species Papaver armeniacum. The sequence continues at coordinate 333,087 of JAJJWW010013832.1, read as the reverse complement.
TATGCAGAATGGGTTTTTTAAAGGTTTCGTAGAATATCTCGAAGGAATCTTACCTGTAAATGGATGAATTCGTCGTTCTTACCAAGTTTCTGACTTATAGTAGTCAGGGTTTGTTTAAGGTTTCGAGACGACCGAGTTTTGATCTATTTTCGAGCCCAACACAAAACTCACATCATCTCAAAATTTAGGTATGCATACAATATGCGAAATAGGTTTTTTTAAGGTTTCGTAGAATATTTCGAAGGAATCTTACCTGTAAATGGATGGTTTCTTCGTTCTTACTAAGTTTCTGACTTATAGTAGTCAACTCGCGGCCAGGTTTCGATCTTTGAGCCTGGTATGCATACAATATGCAAAAATAGGTTTGTTTGAGGTTTAACGTAGAATATTGAGGCGGAGAAGGAATCTTACCGTAAATGGATAGATTCGTCGTTCTTACCAAGTTTCTGACTTAGAGTAGTCAACTCATGGCTAGGTTTCGATCTCGGAGCATGGTATGCATACAATATGCAAAAATAAGGTTTGTTTAATGTTTCATAGAATATCTCCGAAGGAATCTTACCTATAAATGGATGGATTCGTCTTTTTTACCAAGTTTTTTACTTAGAGTAGTCAACTCGCGGCCGGGTTTTCGATCTCGGAGCACGGTATGCATACAATATGCATAAATAGGTTTTTTTTAGGTTTCGTTGAATATTTCGAAGGAATCTTACACCAAATGGATGGTTTATTCATTCTTACCAAGTTTCGACTTATAGTAGTCAACTAGTGGCCGTGTTTCGATCTACGATCCTGATTTGCATACAATATGCAGAAATAAGGTTTGTTTAAGGTTTCGTAGAATATTTCGAAGGAATCTTACCTGTAAATTGGTGGATTCGTCGTTCTTACCAAGTTTCTGACTTAGAGTAGTCAATTTCGATGATGTATCTTGCTAATTTTGAAGTCAGAACCCTTTCAGAGCTTCTTGGTTCATAGATTGTATGCTACTATACCAAGTTTGAAGTTCGAATCGACATTGAGCTTCATACTTATCGATTTTGATGATGCATCATGCTAAGTTTGAAGTCAGGACCCTCTTCGAGCTTCTTGGTTCATAGTTTGTATGTTGTAATACCACATTTGAAGTTCGAATCGACACTAAGCTTCATATTCATCAATTTCGATGATGTATCATGCTAAGTTTGAAGTCAGGACCCTCTTCGAGATTCTTGGTTCATAGTTTGTATGTTGTTATACCACATTTGAAGTTCGAATCGACACTAAGCTTCATATTCATCAATTTCGATGATGTATCATGCTAAGTTTAAAGTCCGAACACTCATGGAGATTCTTGGTTCATAGTTTGTATGTTGTTATACCACATTTGAAGTTCGAATCGACACTAAGCTTCATATTCATCAATTTCGATGATGTATCATGCTAAGTTTGAAGTCAGAACCCTCTCAGAGCTTCGTGTTCCATAGATTATATGCCATTATACCAAGTTTGAAGTTCGAATCGACGCTGAGCTTCATGTTTATCGATTTTAATGATATATCATGATACGTTTGAAGTCAGAACCCTCCCAGAGCTTCTTGGTTCATAGTTTCTATGTCGTTATACCATATTTGAAGTTCCAATCGACTATGAGCTTCATATTTATCGATTTCAATGATATATCATGCTACGTTTGAAGTCAGAACCCTCCCAAAGCTTCTTGGTTCATAGTTTTTATGTCGTAGTACCATATTTGAAGTTCGAATCGACACTGAGCTTCATATTTATTTATTTAGATGATGTATCATGTTAAGTTTGAAGTTTGAACCCTCCTGGAGCTTCCCAGTTCATAGTTTGTATGTTGTTATACCACATTTGAAGTTCGAACCGACATTGAGCTTCATATTTATCGATTTCGATGATGTATCATGCTAACCTGAGTTTACCAGTGTAAACTAAAGCTACTTCATGATCTGTATGACTTTTCAAAATTACTTCATGACCTATGCGGCTAGTCGAAATCCAAACCGAAAGCACAAAGAGAAAGCAAAAAAACACAAAGAGAAAGCACAAAGAAACACACAAATTATCGAATTCATTTTTCATTTTCCCGATTCATTCTTATACATTTTTTGGATTTTTTTATATCAGAATGTCGATAACAATGTCCTAAATTTATTAAATTTTTTTTTGGATTTTTTTTCATGTCGAAGGTTGATAATAAACCGAATACATGAGTTCGTATTAGCACAAAGAGAAACACAAATGCTTCAATCCGTATGAGCATCACAAATACAATATAAACCGTCAGATTATTTTCTCAATCCGTATGAGTGGATCAAACGAAATCTGGTCCGCCCATAATTTTCATTCACCCACCAAACCCTCCCTCAACCACTTGAGCTCTATCTCTTTCTCTCTTTCTTCGTCTCCTCTTCCTCTCCACCGAAGAACACCTCTTTTCTTCTCCACATATGACCGGTGCTTCATCACCACCGCTGCTATTCTCTCAATCCCTCTTCTTCATCTGCAATTTCCGATGAAAATTATCACAACCTCAGTCACAGAAACTCATCAATCGAATACCTCAGATACACCTTCTACAAACCCTAAATCAAACGAAACCAACTTTAATTCGTAATATGCTATCAATCATTTTCTTCTCAAATTCAGGGAAGATATAATAACGACTGCTATAGGATTTCAATGAGATGGATAAATTTAGAGAACTGGATGAAGATGAGGAAGAGATGGTGGTTGCTCCGAAGGTTTCTTAGATAGGTTTGATGGACGAAGAAATTGAAGCAGAGAAGTTAGGGTTTCAAGAAATACAGAGATGGATTTGTGTTTATGTTCAAGCTCGAGAGGAAATCAAGGGATAATTTGTGAAGTTGGTGTTGCAATGATCAGAAATTGGGTTTTTGCTTCTTTATATGACTGATGAGAGAGGGTTTGAATAGAAAAATGGAGAATCGGGTTCATGAGAGATCAAAGGGGATGGAATTGAGAGATACAATAAAAAATCGTTGTCAAATTGGTTTTACAGCAAGAATTAGAAGCTGGGTTTGGATTGTATTTGAGAGTATTGGGATAGAGACTCGATGGTGCTAATGGTGGTCGATGTTGCAGCTTTGAATGAAGATTTCTGGCACATCAGAGCTAAGGCTAGTGCAATGGCCTAGGCTGCAAACAGGTAAAATTCTTTTCGGGTTTGCTTCGGATCTTTCTATTTTTCTTAATAATAAGTAAAGTTGAGATTGAGAGATCAAAATTTGATATGGGTTAGTCTAATTTTGCAGGAAAATGTAGATGAAGCTGTTGAGAAGCTAAAATCTAAAGTGATTGAGTTTTTGGGGTTGTTTGTCATCTATCAAATGCAAATCTCATAGACCAATTTATTATTACTGTACAAGAAGTTCTTCTTTTGAATCCGGAAGATCCTTTTATGATGCGGTTTCATCAAGCTACTAAATGTCATGTATGTGGGAGATAATCACCCTTGAAAGTCGCTTATGTCTTTATTGTTACACAGGCAGTTTAAGATTGATATGTTTGGTTGCAGTTGAGGTGGAGGTTGCAGGGGCGTAGCTGAAGGTGAAGTTGCAGTAGATGGTGATGTCTGAGGTTGAGTAACTGGTGATGTCTGAAGCAATGGCTAGGCAGCTGTATTGCAGGCTTCGGTGTTTTGTTGGTGCAGTGGGTATGTGCAAGGGTTAAATGCATATAGGAGGGGGATGTGTTGGAATGATGTTGGCGGTGAAGCAGTGTCGTATTGATTCTAGCGAAGACGAGGAAGGAAGGGTTTCTAAGGTAAGGGATGATGATAGAGATATGAGAAGATCTCACAAAAAACATGAAAGTGATGATGAGGATAGAAGTAGCAGGAGGAGACGAGATAGAGATATAGATGGGAACAAACTGAATTTAGTTGGTGGTCTTTGGAGTTTATGAGCAGCTCTTGGCACCGGATTGCGAGACTTGAACTCTTAGAAGAAAAGACATGCACAAATTTGAGTCCCATTATACCGACAATCTTGTTGGTAAGCAATTTTGCATTTGAAAATTCATTAGATCAAAACGATTGACCTATTAAGCTCACTCTTTCCTTTGGCTACAGGTAGCGAAGAAGCTTACTTTGATAGATCGCTTTGAGAGGTTGCCAATCAACTTTGTTGATAAATTTTCTTGCCATGTGATTCTAATCCAAGGATTAGAGGATAAGGTACACAGTTACATAACTTAGGCTTGTGTTTACTGTTTTTGACCGTCGTGTTTCACTGTGAACTAATACAAAAAACTTGAAATTTATTTGATGCAAGTTGTGACAGATGAGGCGAAATGGAGTGTTCTACAAGATGGCTGAATGAGTATATTGAGTAGTTGTGGTGTTATAGCCATGAGCTGAGGGTATGATGCTGCTATGATATTTATGGTGGTGTCAGTGTATAGATTGAGAAGTATTGTAGATGAGTGAGAAGCAAGGAGATATGAGCAGTTGGAGCAGTGAATGTGCAATTGGAGTGGCGCCCAAAGATCAGGTACTCTTATGTCGATCCTTAAACTATGTTTAACTTTAAAATTTTTGTATCCTAAATTTCTCACACCAACATTATTCGTATCAACAACAGATTTTTAGGAAATATATTGAGATTGGACTGCAACTTGGCAACATGGATCATTGTCGAACCCTCTTGCACTGGGATCCTGAAAACTATTATGCTTAGATCAAATTTTCTGAATTGGAGATATCTTTGGGTGAGACTGAGCAGACCAGAGCAATATTTGAGCTTGTGACAGAACAACAACATTTGGATATGCCAGAATTGTTGTGCAAGGTATGTGTTTTGTTGTTCCTTGCTTTTTTTGATATGCCAGAATTTTTGAACAGCTGAATTATTGAAGTATGTGTGGCTGAATGTGTTTATTGGTTAGTAAATTAGTCTTTCCTAGCTATACTACCTTGCAAAGAAATGCGATTTAAAGTCATTGTGTCAAAATATACAAAGAAATGCGATTTATAGTCATCAACATCCTTATCAATTGTATTTGTGTTGATTTTGGAACGCGTTAACATTCTGGTCATGGTAGGGTGTGCTCAACATTTTGGAACACGTTAACATTTTTGAATGCGTTAGTCTGTGAGTACCTGTCTTAATTTTGGCAGTTAGAATTCTACTGAATGCTAGCTAGATTTATGTATATTGAGATTCTTTTAAATCGTTCACCAACATATGCGATGAATGTGCATGTGTATATTGTGTAGTTGTTCTATAAGATCATTACCTAATTATAACATGTTAACAAGTTGCTATAATGTAATGTATTGCCTTTTTAAAGTTTGGCATTTGGTTTTCATTTGCAGAATGAAGGTTTAGGATCTTTGTCGGACTGATTCCCTTGCAAGTACTTTTTTGAACCGATGAGCCTACATTTTGAGTGTGATTACTCCTCATGTGGATGATATTCATGTCTATAGCTGAATTCAGAGTTCAAGTATGTTAGTGATGATGTTGTTGAATAGTGTTCACATAGACATCTTAATCTTCATAATCTTTTTGGAGGGTGTTCAAGAAACTTTATTTTTCACATTGCCATTTTCTGAATATGTGTTTAGCATTGGCAGGTTAACTTGAACGAATGTAAACGTGTTACATTGGCATGTAAATGTGAATTACTTTCAGCAATTCGGTTTCATCCCTAATTATTTTTTTTCAAAATAGTTTTCAGCACACAACTCCAAACAAAAGTTGTAGTTCAAATTTTGACAATACTAATAGATGTTGTCTTCCACCTTTCAACTACAAAAAGCAGATATTGTGAAATAGTATCTTTACAACATAACTATGTGTTGCCCAAGATAGTTTGACAAAGAAATAATACAAGTGTCGTGCAAATCTTATTCATAACATTAATATTTGTTGATACATATATTTCCACAATTCCAAACCTGTATTGTTCCAGATAGTCCTACAACACAAGCAAGAGTTGTGTTAGGTTATCAAAAAAATTCGAAAGAGAATCACAACTTTGGCAAAATATTGTCGAACCATGAATTACATCACTCTTTACAACACTTGTCAACCATTGTAGAAAAACTTGGACTTTCTACAATACCCCCGTTCCACAATGCATGAAATAGAGTTGTCGTAGGGGTACTGCAACTCTTATCTAGTGTCGTCAATGATGATTTTTCCCGTAGTGTCTGCAGCTGTGTTTGTACTTTGAATATTGGGTAATACCACCAAATCAAGTGTATGATTGGGAACCTTAGAATACACAATTTCAAATGGTGTTTTTCCTGTAGAACGGTTGACAGAAGTATTGAAAGCAAACTCCATATGAGGTAGTAATATATCCCACTGCTTGCTATTGTCCATGCACTTAGCTCGAATGAGATTACCAAGTGAACGATTCACTACTTCTGTTTGGCCATCAGTTTGTGGATGTGAAGTGGTGCTAAATTGTAAGGCAGTCCCCAAGCGCATCCATAGAGTCTTCCAAAAGTAGCTTAAGAACTTAGTATCTCTGTCAGAAGTGATGGATTTTGTCACTCCATGTAAGCGTACTATTTCTTTGAAGAATAAAGCAACAACATTCGAAGCATCGGTGGACTTCTTACGAGGCAATAAAGTGAGCCATTTTAGAATAACGATCAACTACGACCATTATAGAATCATTACCTCTAGCAGTACAATGTAAACCAAGTATAAAATCCATACTTATGTCAACCCAGGGTGCATCAGGAACTGGTAATGGAGTATAAAGTCCTGTATTTTGAATGGAACCCTTAGCTCTCTGACAGACCATGCACTTTTTTACAAATTTTTGTACGTCATGTTTTAATGAAGGCCAATAAAACCTTTCTTCAACAAGTGCGATGGTTTTATCTCTTCCAAAGTGACCACCAAGACCACTTCCATGTAATTCACGTATAAGATGTAAGCGTAAAGAACCTTTTGGAATACATAAACGATTACCTTTAAATAGAAAGCCACCTTGTATGAGAAAATCATCAACTCCATGATTTGAGAACTGCATTGGTTCCATAATTTATTGAAATCTTCATCTTCAGGATAGATATCTTTGATGTAATCAAATGCAAAACTCTCATTATGAATTGTGGTTAATAGATGTCGTCTTCTACTTAAAGCATCTGCAACTTGATTTAACTTACCACTTTTTTGCTTCACAGAGAAAGTGTATTTGTTGATTGTAGCTAGCCATCGATCATGCATTCTGTTAACTTTAGCGAAGTATTCAAAAATTTCGGTGCATGGTTGTCAATTATTGATAACAAATTCTCTATGTATCGAGATACGTATGCCACCGCTTGAGAGCTTGAATAAGAGAAAGTAACTCCAATTCATATGTAGACCACTTCTTTTGTGTCTCTGAATTCTTTTCACTGTGATATGCTATAGGATGACCTTCTTGTGATAGAAAGGCGCCAATTCCAACAATAGAAGCATCGCAATCTATCTCAAAAGGTTTGTCGAAATTTGGCAAAATAAGAATTGGGGCAGAACAAAGTTTTTCTTTCAGAGTATTAAAGCTTATGTCCATTGCTTCTGTCCATTCAAACTTCTCTTTCTTGAGGCAGTCAGTTAGGGGTGCAGAAATAATGCTAAAATTCTTCACAAATCTTCTATAAAAGGAAGCCAAGCCATGAAAACTACGTACATCTCGAATAGAGGTAGGAACTTTAGAAGGATCGACATGTATGCCTTGATTAGATATCACATACCCCAGAAATGTTATTGATGAAGACATGAATGTGCACTTCTTCAGATTAACATATAAGTAGTTATCAGAAAGAACTTGAAATACTTGTGACAGATGATCAAGATGTTCTTGATCACTTCGGCTAAAAATCAAAATGTCATCAAAATACACAATAACGAATTTACTAAGAAAGGGTTGAAGAACCTGATTCATGAGTCGCATAAATGTACTTGGTGCATTGGATAATCCAAATGGCATGACAAGCCATTCATATAAACCTTCACGAGTCTTGAATGCTGTCTTCCATTCATCTCCTTCTCGAATTCTTATCTGATGGTATCCACTGCGCAGATCCAATTTTGTAAAGATAATAGAACCTGAGAGCAAATCGATCATGTCTTCAATACGAGGTATAGGAAATTTATAAGGAATTGTAATTCGATTTAAAGCTCTGCAATCGATACACATCCTCCATCCACCATCTTTTTTGCTAGCTAAAAAAGGGGCAAGCACGTGGTCAGGTGCTAGGTCGTATTAAACCTTTTTGAAGTAAATCATTTACTTGTGCTTGTAAAATCTCATGTTCTGTAGGACTAAACCTGTAATGTGCTTGATTAGGTAAAGAGGCTCCTGGAATGAAATCAATACAATGCTGAATATTCCTTAATGGTGGTAGAGTAGTTGGTAATTCATCTGGAAATAAAACACTATAGTGAGTTAACAAAGGTTGAACTTTGTCAGGTAACTCAATCATAGGTTTAGATTCTTCATGGGAGTTCAAATAATGCTTTTGTTGTAGAGAATGAACAATAGTAGCTACAATAGCACTTGTTTTGTCTTCACAAAATTCCCGAATATCTGTAGATGATTTTGATGGACACAAAATTTTTGTTTTCCCATTATGATTGAAAGTATAAGTATTGTCGAAACCATTGTGTACTGCTTGAAGATCATACTGCCAGGGTCGACCAAGGAGAAGATGTGTTGCAGTCATATCAATAACATCGCAAAGAACTGAATCTTCATAACCTTCAAACTTGAAAGTTACATAACATTGGTGAGTAATATCTTGAGTAGTTGATTTATTAACCCATCCTACAGAGTAAGGGGTTGGATGAGGATGTACTGGTAGACCAAGCTTTTTAACCACGTGAGTAGCAACATAATTTTCAACACTTCCACCATCAATGATCATATTACAAATTTTACCACCAATATAGCACTTTGATCGAAAAATACTGTGCCTTTGAGAAGGACATGGTTGTGTAAGAAGAAGTGGACGAATCATACCAACAAATTCGTCTTCATCTTGAGTTTCAGGTGAATCTTCTTCATCGAGTTCATTAAAATCATCATTGACTTCATTAATGAACTGAGTATCTCCAATAAAAGCATTAATTTTCTGACATTCACTAGATGTGTGTCCAAAGTTGTAGACATTTATTGCACTTGTCTCCTCGAAACCTGGCATAAGCATTATTGTTTTTTTGTGGTGGTGGAAATTGTTGTTGATTTACGTTAGGAAAACGATTTCCCGAGTAGCGACAACTCGATTTTGTTGAACTTGAGTCTCATTGAACAACTTGAATCTCTATTGGAGTCGGTAAAATAGGTGCAATATTCAAAGGATGAGGCGTGTAAGGTGTAGTAGAGGCTGGTTTACGATAAGCATGACTACTATCATCTTGATACGAAGACTTTGAATAATACATTGGAGTAACTTCTTGAGAAAAATTTGGAGATGAAGTATTAGGTCTGTAATTACCTTGGTAACGACTTTGTCTAGGTTGGGAGATCTTAGCTGAACGAAGGAGTCGACGTTCAATTTTAATCACCTGTTGAATAGCTTCAACCATGGTGAATACTGACTGAACCATTCCTTGTTGAATCAAAGTATTCAAACCCTCCACAAATCTTGCTACTAGTTGTTCTTCTGATTCATGTAGTTCATTCCGAGCAAGAAGATTATAAAATTTCGCAACATATTCCTCGACTAATCTTGCTCCTTGTCTACAAAGTTGAAGTCGAATAAACAACTGTTGTTTGTAATCTTTTGGAAGGAATTCAGCTCGGAGTAACTTGCGCATGCGATCCCAAGTACGAATAGGAGGTTTGGAAGTGTTAACTCTGTCATCACATAATCTCTCCCACCAAGCAAAGACACCTCCTTTAAGTTTATATGCCACAAGTCGAACTTTAGAATGATCTGGAATCTCCATAAATTGAAAGAAAGCCTCAACTTCATAAAACCAATCTAAAAGCTCTTCAATTCTGAAACTACCATTAAAACTTGGGATGCCAGCTTTCAATTTGTATTCAGGTAGAACTGTAAGGATTTTGGGAAGATTTAAGCCTTTTGTCTTCAATCCAAATTTTTTCTTGATGTTCTTCTTGAATATCTTCATCCTCACTGTCAGGAGTTTGAAGAATAAAACTCTTCTTTGGGGTACAACCAATAAATCCTTCGTGTTGTAGAGTTCTTTTAATCTTTTGCATAATGTCATCAGGAATATCATCATTGTGCACAAACGGATTCTTCTTTGATGATGATGATGGCTTCTTTGCTTCAGCCAGGAGTTTTATAGTTTCTTCATCTTCAATCTTAAGAGTAGTGACAAACTTATCTAGAATCAGATGAATATCTTCAAACTTCTTTTCGGTATTGGTAAAGCCGATCAAAGCAATTTTTTCTAACTTCGATAAGTTATCTGAAACCGTAGCAATATTGGTGTTAATTGTAGCTATACCAAGCATTAGCGGAATTACTAGCATCGTACTTGCAAAGTAATAAGATTGGTAAGCTTGGTGATAGCAAAATCGAAAGCTTCTTGAGTAACGGTGCTAGCCATAATTTTTTTTTTTTTTTTTTTTTTTTTTTTTTTTTTTTTTAGGGTTGCGGAAGCGATTTAGAACAGGATCTAGTAAAAGTTGAAAAACCTAAACTAAGCGGATGATACCAATTGATGTGGTATAAGAGAAAGAAAGCAATGCAGAGATTGTTGTAGGTTAAGAAAGAAGAGAATTGATTAAGAAGAGAGAAAAATAGGAGAAGAATATAGTTTCAATAATATTCGATTGATAATAATATTGTGTCTAAACAAGAATAAGACTAACCTTTATATAGGCTTAAGCGAATAACTAAACTAGGAAACGTGAATCAAAAAGGAAATCTAAAAGAGTCCTAAAATAAAGAAAGACATGAACTAGGAAAAACTTAGAAGCCAAGCTTCTATGAGGAATCTTCTGGAACTTGTATATGCTCTGCATCACACGTTGAACTATCAGTATCAATTACTTTTCTTCCACCATAGATCCGCGATGGTTCGTATCTATAGCCATTGCGGTGGTTATTGTTTGGTCAATGAAAGATTGTTTTCCCATTGACAAACCCGGTCTTTATCTTAACTCATTCGGGCGGATGCTATCATGATCTTCTTGTCCGCTATATCAATCATTAACTACAGCAGATGTCATGATCTTGGCAGTATGCTTTTTGTTATTCATGATCTTATTATGCACAGGCATCATACACAACCTTTAAGTTGTTGCTTTCTTCCGTCAACAATATGGCCAATATCACGCGGAAATCTCCCTCAATATCAGGAGTTTCCTCTTCTAAGATCATCATTTTCCTGATCAAGTCAAGTTGCTTTGGCGTAAAAGAAAAACAAGATGTCTTGTCTACAATGGACAATACCAAAATGGTGCTGCTAAAATAAAGACATGTGAAAAGAAAAGAAGACAAAGGAGCCTAAATCAAGTTGTTTGGCGTAAAAGAAAAACAATCAACTCATAAAGTTCAACTGCCACGTCCAAGTACATGAATGAAGCATCCATGCCATGGTCGAAGTACGTCATACAAAGTTTAGTTTACAAGGTTTCTTTTAAGATATTGTCCAAGTTGCACACTTCATTTCTCTCCGTGTCCAACTTGAGGGGGGGTGTTGGATTATATGGCACACATATTAGCCACCGAGGTGATCGAGGTGGTCAGTTAGCTTATGGTGCATTCAACGGACTGTGTGGAGAAGATAATTACAAGACCAAGTCATGCATAGGATTACACATTCTGGCTAGTAACTCTTTTATTCTAGCTGGATAAGTTAGTTTATCTAGTCAATGTATTTTGCTACTCTAGGTTTACTTCTGATTCAATAATCCTATAAATAGGACTCATCGTGTAACTGTAACACTATCCTAGAATGATCAATCTCTGGAGATCAATAATCTAGTTCACCCTACGGGGTTCTGTCAGTGGATGTAAGCGTTAGTGCCGAACCACTTTAATCTCCTGTCATCTTTATTTGTGTTTTCATTCTTTATGTTCAATCGATGATCCGTCTCTACGATACTCATAATTTATTACCAACGTTCTCCCTTTCCTTTCTAAATTATCTTGTGTTAGTAAGGAATTATGATGTACCAGCCACGTAAAGAAGCTAACATTGGTGGGTACATTATTATACCAAACAATCGTGTAGGGAAATTCCACGAAGGGGAACGAAGGAATTAGAGATAAGTAGCACGAACGTACCGTGAATGCACCGCCAGCTGTCCACTTCCAATGTCTCTGGTCTTCGTCTTCTTTTAAAGTCACGTCTTGCAACTTATGCGATAGATCCCCTGCTTCTGCAATCTCAATGTCTGAGAGTCTCCTTCTCAAGTCCAGATTCCAATTTGAGTGTCATTCACTATCGCTGAAGTAAAACTGGCTGACTACATTGTTCTTCTTCCGAGAGACATTGTAAAGATTGGGAAAAGCTATCTTCAAAGGCATATTACCCAACCAATGGTCTTCCCAAAATCTAGTTCTATCCCCTTTGTTGCCGAGCTGACATATTCATTAATACTTGGAGTCAATTCAATTCAACGACGGATTTTTGATGTCTCTAAACAATTACCTCTTGTGTGGTTCATGGTGTATTTATGGTCATAAGTTGAATCACAGAGTAAAAAATTAGGGAGAGTTATGACTTGGGTGAATATGGGGCTGCCAGTGGCACTGTACATGTGCAGTTGAAATCTTTGGCTCAGCATGCAGACGCATGACTTGGAGTAGTTCTTGTCGTACGTAATATTTTTGTAGGTGCTCATGAGAAAATTTAATAAAGGATGTTCTGCTATATTTTCCACACAGTCCGCAGTCTAAAATTGAATCTGTGGGTAAACGGGAGAGAAATTTTTTCTCTAAACGGGAAAGTATCTCTATGGCAATGCTTGCTGGAAGTTTACATTTTCTCTTTGATCTCAATACATGTGGATCGTTCCTCATAATTTCAGGACTCTTATTATCCTCCTACTCCTGCCGAAAGTGGAAGATTTCTAAAGCAACAAAAACAGGTAAAGATCGCGGCAGTACGATGTTCCATTAGAACCTTGAGAGCTGTGAACAAAACGACTATCTTTAAATGTCCAATGAGCAATAAAATCCACTACTATGAATTCATAGTTTCATAAGAACTCGAGAGCAGTGAAAAAAAAGGTTTCTTTAAATGTGCAATAAACAATAAAAGCATCTACCAATTACTACTGTATGCTGTTACATAATGTTCGCAATCACTATAAGTCGATAAAGCGTAGTTGGGTATGATAACCCAATCATAACATTATCGACTTGTGGACTTTTATTATCCTCCTACTGTATGCTTATGACCCAATCATATCAAGATACAAAGTAGTTGGGTATGGTGAGGAAAATTTTTATATCTTTGTTTAATTATAGAGACCTCTTCTTTACTAGCATCGAATCTAAGTATATCTCCATAATACACTACAAAAAATCCTAGCAAAGGCCACTAAAATCTCGCAACTACCTCAAAAATTTGTTGCCAAATGCTTCCGGAACTAATCAATGGCAACTACTAGTTCCTGTATACTTCAGCAACAAGTCGATCGCAATTACTACTTTCATTAGTTTCTGAATCCGTTAGCAACAAACATATGACAACTACATGAAATATGTTAGTTGCCTAATGCTTTTGAAACTAGGAAAAGGCAACTACTAGTTCCTAAATACTTCGGCAACAGGTTAATCACAACTACTGCTTGCATTAGTTTCCAAAAACGTCGGCAACAAACATTTGGAAACTAAATAAAACGCGATAGTAGCCTCATATTTAAGCAACTAAATAACAGCAACCAAGACCACATTAGTTGCCTACATTACGTTTCAGCAACTCAGCTTCACCAATTAACTGATTACCTAGTTGTTTAAGCCTTTGGAACTAAACGCCAGCAACCTCAAATTGCCAAAGGTTTGAGCAACACAGTAACACCAAAATACATTACATTAATTGTTAAGCCTAATCCGACCACCGAAACTCAACAATTATAAGAAAGTTTCTTGTAATTTTAACAAGGCCATTCTACAATTAATAAAAACAAGCGTGACTCAACCATCTTCCTTTTTGTCGGGATAGGTTGGTCTAGCGGAGCACTTCAGGCAACCTCAAACAAAGAAGCTCATAGCATTTCTAAAGCGTTGTAAAAATATATCAAATTACGATGGAAAGAATCCGGAGATCAATTTTATACAACAAAAACCAAGCCTCTGGTCCCAATCAGGTTAGGGTAGGCCATGTCTAAGTGACAAATTCCAGAACAAAGATCGACTTTATAAGTGAATAAAATCTCAATACTCTTGTTTTTTTGGATAAGAAAGATACATTTTTTGATTATGTAATGGAAGTTATAGATCTGTTCATGTCATCCAGAATAAGATGTTCAATACTATAAGACGAAAATGAATTGAACTTATTCTAAGTCCGTTTAAAAGCTGACAGGTAATCCAAATTATGTAATGAAGAAGTAAATATTTCCTTTTTTTAGGATACAAAATTTAAATACACATCTAAAGGGAGGCAATTAATGCCAATTCCAAACAAAACAAAATTGGGAGCCTGACTCTTAAGGAGGTCAGGAGTTCAAGTCTCCGCTCAAACATTGGAGTACTCGTGTAATTATAACTTTACTAAGGGGTTCAGGGGGCCGAGTTTGCTCAGTGGAGAGTAAGCCGGTGGCTACACTGCCAGGGGGCAAGACGGGCCTATGCCTAGTTTCAAAAAAAACAAAAAAAAAAAACAAAAATTGGGAAACTTGGAAAAATGTCTTTATAGGGACGCAATGTTGGAAAATTGCCCCAACATTAAAAGAGATGAAATGCCTCACTGTAAAAAAAAAAAAAAAAGCCAATTAAGTACACGCATGTGAATTCCCATGTGCAGTAAAAAGACATAAATACCCAGCTGACATTTAGATCGGCCAGATATGCTTATCATGCGACGGATCAAAAAATTGACATTAAGTTCAAATCCAATTTGACAAATTTGGGTTTCAACATGGAAAAATTTATATCTCCGGCATATCATAAAATAAGTCCTTATCGTCTAGATTGATCATTTCCATATTTTGCGAGGCTACAGTTTTAGCATCTCATCTTTGGCTTCTCATCTACAACAGATATCTCCTGCATAACAAAATTAAAGTGCAATCGTTACTAGCAAAGCCTGGTTATTTTATAATCAGAGTGTCATGCCCACATATTTCACAGTTAATCTTAAGAGAATTATAATGTAATGACAACCCTTCCCACTACAGTTTCATACTGCTCCATGGAAGTATTAAAGACAACAAGCAGATGAACCACACGAAGTATTGAGTTGTAATAACCTGTCATAAAGCAAATTACAACGTCATTTCAAATAAGTAAACGTGGTTACAGTATCTTTCAGAATGCTAGCCTATACTAAGAAGATTAATATAATGATTTAGGCAACTAGTCATATATTTATAGAACAAAAACTGATGAAAGGACTTTGTGAGTTATGAATCACAACTTCCAGTAGCAAGTTATCAAGTGAGTTAATACTAAAAGAAAAACAAAATGGTTCTGAATTACAAATCTTGTTGAATGCTACGAACGCTACTGTCTGCGTAAAGAGGCAGAATGGCGGGTCTTAAGTGGCTGGTAGGGTATGCATTTATAACCAATGCAGCTAGCTAGTTTAGAGTATTACTTCTGCCAATGAGAACAAAAAAATGTAGAACATCAGTGTTTCGAGATCTTTCAAAACATTTAGAGGCTCTAACATTAGTCCCGCCTTACACTAGGCCAGAGCTTCAAAAAGGCAACTCAAAAAGGCAACTCCAATATGAGACCTGTCGTTCTCCCAAACTGCACATCTCTGTGCATGAAAAAAGAATTAGATCAAAAAAATTGCCTCAAATGAACGTAAACAACACTTCAGCAGTTGTTAGATATAAAGGTTTGTCAAAAATGTTTCTTACATATCCATTACCCGCTATATTATTTTTCAACTCACACAATCCGTTTCAAATCCAATGTCTCATAAGAGAATCTACGTTCAAGGTCACTTAAGTCATACAATGTATAAGAAAACATAAGAAATTCAATCTGTCTTCACACTAAGTCATATCTACAGAATTTCAAGTAGTTCTAGTGCTGGTCTTTGTAAACCACCGCAATCAGGTTATACCTACAGTCATATCTACAGAATTTCAAGTAGTCAAAGCAATTCCTAACATCTACAGAATTCATGTAGTCAAAGCACTTCCTAACAACAGTTCGCACTGTCACAATTACGCAAATCGTAATCAACAATTTATGCTAATGAAAGACAATTGGAAATTTCAGTAAAAAATTCATGGCATGAGATGCCAAGTGTACATTAAAAAAATCCTTAAGCATCTAAAATTCTAAACATACCTTGGGGATTGAGCAGCTTTCCGCCAAGGCGTGCAAACTTTCCTGGATGCTTGACTTCACCACTACAGTGAATTCCAATAACAAGTATGTAGCATACTCCTAATCAACACCAACACCTAGAGTTCCTAGAGACATAAAAATGAAATAGATGCAACACCAACACCAAGGGATGAGCTGTATCCAGCAATGGATCGAATGCAACTACGGAAGAAGTTTCACACAACAATTTTGTAATGAAGACAAAAGATTGGTTTAGCAGAACACCCTTGTTTCAGTTACAACTCCCATACCAACAACGACAAATTCTAATGTTTGAGTTACTCCTGTCCTGTCAAGTGGACACTAAGCAAAGCCATATCAACTGGTCGGTAATCTTCTTTCTGAAAATAGCAAAGACCAAGTGTTAGTCAATCGATAGTTATGCTCCCAATGCTGTTAGGAAGCTACTGCTAAAAAGAGGTAACAAAAGATTATATTTTAAAACTGAAAAGAAACCAGTGTGAGCACTAGTATACTCTCATAACTATTCATTTTCCCGGACAACCAGATCGACCTATACTCAACCTTTAGATAACTATTAAACCTAAGACAACATGATCCATAAAAAAATACCAAAGGAAAACCCCAAAAAGAAGCTATTTAACCCCAAATACGCAATACGCGTATCAATCTTATTAGTAGTTATCAAATCACAAAATTACTTGTATAATCCACAATTCATGAATTCTGTACATTGAATCTGTAAATTTTCTCAGGTTCAAATTATGAACCAAACAGGCAAACCCCCACGTAAATTAGCTAAATAATGACTCAAGATAGCAATTATTACCTAATAAAATTCTCAAGTTCATCTTCTTACCCTCTTCCAAACATCCTTGTTAAAAATCCAGACTCCATCTGAAACATAAACATAAATGAGTTCATCAATATGAATTAGCCAAATCTGAGAGAAACTCTTAGAGTAATTTTGTCAAACAGATTATAAGCGATTGTAAATAGAGATATGGAATGTCAGAAAACTAACTTGATATGGAACCAATTGTCAGCAGAGAAAATCATATTCTGTCAAATCTGAGAGAAACTCTTAAGAGTAGTTTAGTTTGAGCTACAGATGGATTCTCAAACATCCAATCCTTCTAACAACCAAAACCCACGCCTAATTCCAACAAAATAAAAAAACCAATTAACAAATCAATTTCTTTCCTTCGATCATTTCTGAGAAACGGGATCCATAAAGAAATTTTAGAAACAAAGATGGGAACCGGCACTAAAGCTTCAAAAAATTGAATCCAAATAAAACGTATTTAAAGTGAATAGAGGAACATATCAAACTTACTTACCAGGTTAATGGAGTTCAACCGTTACAATCGGATAAATTCTGATTTCCTCCATTAGATCGAAAATCGTAATTTGTAAATGATTTGAATACGAAAACCTTTTAAGGGGTAATTCAGAAAACAACATACGGAGCATCAATCTGAAGTCAGATTCGGTTAAAGATTTGACTGGGAAATCAAATTCTTTTCGGGTTTTTTTAGGGTTTTTAATGGGAAGAAACCTGTTATCATCGTTGTTGTTGGTGATTTTTTTTTGTCGAACAAAAATCATTCAGATTCAAAGTTGGGTTTCGGTTAGGGAAGATGTAAAACCAAAGAGAAGTTTTGGGTTTTTGATTTTGGAGAGAGAAAATTATAAGCTTAAAGTCGAGGAAACGAAGAATAAAGAATATAAGCAAAGATACGTCTAGGGTTCCATGGGAGGCAAAAGAATTTAGTGAATTTTTTGTTGAAAAATTCGCGGGGTTTAGTGCGCCAAAACTTTGTTATTCCCGCCAATAAGGATTGCAATTGTTAAACATCTAGACGAGTGCATACAGATCCATGACGTGTCATAATTCGTTGTCGTCGGATTTGAAAGAGAGAATACCAGATGTAGAAATATGCGGAGGGGATTTGATTTTCCGTGGAAAAGTTTTTGGTGGGAACTTAAAGAGCCATATTTTGGTGTTTCTACCCAAAATTATCACCCACCGTCACCCCGTGATGTGTCCCATATAAACCCATCCCGGAGTAGGGCTGCACATACTACGGTACGGCCCAGTTCTCCTATGGAAGCGGTCCCTGTATTTGGTGTTGACCGGTACTGAAATTTAAGGACCGGTACATGTACTTGTACTCTGTGTTGTCTCAGCACGGTCCTAACAAAGTCCTGGTCTGGATTTTTTACCTGAAAAAATAATACAAGCTCCTAAAAAAAAAAAAATCTAAATTTCCATAAGTTTAACGTTTAACATCACAAAATAAGTTCATTATGTTCAACATTTCCATAAAAAGTTCAACATTTCCAGAAGTTCATAATACTAATTAGATTACTCAAGTACTTAAACTGCATCGCTTTGTTCAGCTGAACCAAAGCACCATTTCCTCACCAACTCATCCATCCAGTCATCAAAGCACCATTTCTTCACTGAGCCACTACCTATAGGCTGTAACAGCAACCAACATTCAATTTCCTAAATCTGCAACCACCAACTCCTTATGTACCTTCCTGTTTGCAACAAACACATATACCATTCAGTTCTATCCCCACGGTTCATACTCAATATCCCCACATCAACAACTACAAAAATGCATCATTTCTTAAGAGATTGCAATCAGTACTACTTTCATATGCATACAAAGAAAGTTGTTTCTACTCCTATGTATAGTTATTACTATGTATAGTTATTGTGTCCTGTCTCGAGCAAAGTTTTCAAGAATAAACTTAAGAAAGTTGTTACTTAAGAAAACAACCTTAAAAGTTAAAACAGACTACACAGAAAGTTACCAACCTTTTTGTTGGGATTTCTTGGACATCTATTCAGATGCTTTCGTAATCCAACAGTGCCATTTACGTCATTGTGAGCAGCATATTGTCTATGGCAATAATGACATTCATCCAACCGACCTCTACGAAATTGAAACAAAGATGTGCACATCAAATTCAAAATGGCTAACAGTAACAAACACCTTTTGCTCCATTAAGCCAACTGACCTCTACGAAATTGAAACATTCTCATACATCAGTCTCTATTCCTACCAAAACACACAAAATTACTACACCAACCACTACAACAATTTTTGATTTCATGTCAACGAATCAAATAAGCTTAAAGTTTCATTCTTAACATACATTTATATCACTTCTCAATACTATACAACACCCAAATATCCACAAAGCCTCCTATTGTTAGCACTACTAAAAAACCGCATACAAATTGAAGTTCTGTTCAAAGTAAAACAAAATCAGCTTCAACAATCAAAACCATTATAATTAATCTTGGAATTATAATTAATAACAACATCAAATATATCAATTTTTAATCCCATGTTTGCAGTCTAATTTCGTAAAAGGGAAAAAACAAACCCTAAATTCAAAATTCTCAATTTCAAGAACCCTATTTTCAAAAAACCTAATTTCGTAAATCCTATTTAGTCACTTAATCATGTTAAATCATGATTAGTCAACAAAAAACTCAAAACAAATCATTCTTGTGTCGAATTTTACAAAAATAGCCAAAGGTTTTGATAACTTACTCGTTTTGACAAAGAAGAAGAGCTCTTTCCAAAACCTAAAGAACCACCGTCAACAACGATCTAATCGTGTACAAGGGTCTCTCAATCAAACTCTCCTCCTCTATGTCTCTCAATCAAACTCTCCTCCTCTCTGTCTCTCCCTGCCTCTAAGAAAAAAATGAAGAGCTAATTTATCTTCACCTAGTCTTTACCTAAGATTGACGGCTTAGATTAAAAATGACCCAAGATCTGGACGGCTAATAATCACCGGTCATATGGTCCGGTTCAAGTACGGTCCTCCCCAAGAACCGGTGGTGTCATGCTGGGTCTAGGCCGGTTCTCAAATCTCAATACCGGTGTCCTGCATGCCGGCTGGACCGGTTCCGGTTCGGTATTTTCGGTTCCACTCCGGTCCAGGTCCTCTCAACCGGTTCTTGTGCAGCCCTATCCCGGAGTGATGGATCCTTTACATAACGGCAGTCGACCCCGGATGGACAACAATGGACCAGTGGGGAAGCGACATGTTTCGGGTAAACTACGGGGCAAAATGCATTTTCGAAAAAATGGACCATAACCTGTTTATAGCTTAGAGCTTCTCCAATGAAACGTGTGTGAAGGAAAAAGTCTTCATCCACGTAGGATACATACACTACCAATTTTTCTAAAATGTTTCTCCAATCCTAACCTCACAAATGAACATTTGCAGGATTTGAGGATTGAGATGATTTTGGGTTTCATTGAGACGAGAAAGAGATCTTGTTGCTGTAATTAATGAAGTTATTGTATTGATGGAGTTGATGTTCTCAAATCGACAGCAACAGATGAAATCAAAGAAGGGTTTTAAGAGATTCTCGAAGGAGATGGTTGTGCCGGAGATGATTAATGGAGGAGAAGAATTTTGATATTGAATTCGAGAAAAAATCAGTTGCAGATGGTGATAATGGGTCTGAAATTGAAGGTAGGGTTGAGTCAAATTCAAAAGGATGTTGTTGTATGTATGGGTAAATTGATTTTGAATGGCAGGTGATGGGTGTTCGTTGGTGGTACTGATGCTATTCAATGGGTGATGCTGCTTGAAGTTAAAGTGTGATGCAGTTTCAAATGGTTGTAGACAGGGATTGGCTGTGGAGCTATACAACTATAGATAGTGCTAATCAAATAGGGTGGTTGAGGTTGAGCTGCTGGTCTTGTAGCTGGTTGTTGGTGGTTGCAGAAAGTGTATATAAAATAGATGTATGTTTTGGACAGGATGAAATGAAGATTGCAGGTGCAGAGTTTTTTGTCGTGGTTGTGTGTGAAAGTGTAGGCGAAAGTGCAGCTGAACTGAGCTGAAATGGCACTGTCAGATGATGGAAATGGTTACTTGAGAAGTTTGCAGGTGGTTAGGGTTGCAGTCTGGTGGTTTTGTAGCTCAACTTGCAGATGTTGGTTGCTTGAGAAGTTCGCAGATGTATGTTGCTGCTGTTAAATGTCTGGAATGCTGAAAGGAGAATATAGGTTGGTGGAAGCAAGGAAAGCAGAGTATGTTTTGGCGCTGATGTGAAGTTACAGAACAAGTGTGTGTTGGATGGAGAGCAAGAAACTGTTGAGTTTCTTTGAATTAAAGTAACAATAATAGAGAAAAAAATCCGGTCGGCCCTTCCACCGTGGCAACGGTTGTACTAGTATAACCAAATTGTGTTCAGTCTAAATGGATGCACATAGAGTTTTACATAACTCAGTTTTCAGAAAGACTTATACAGCTCTAAAATTTGTTCAAGACAAGTATACGAATCTATACTTCGTAAAGTAGTTCCTATTACCCAACACAATATATATGATAAAACCCGAAAAGAAAGAAAAAATTTAAACCTAGCTATCTCTTACTTTCCATACCTTTCTATTACCCTGTTATCTTGGGATATGTTTATCTTTCAACCTCACTAAAAGAAAACTGAGAATAAGATATAATTAATAAAGCTTAACTTGACAAAAAGGAAAAATTATGTCTGAACTCATCAAAATTATCATGGAACTTAGACCGAGAAAATTAACAAGAAAGATGGATTCAATGTTAAAACCACTTTAGCATTCTTTATCGTCGAATTTCCACTGTAAGTCATCGTCTGTTTTTGAAACCGCCTCAACATTAACATTGTCCCTTCATTAACCTTATAATAAATATTACTCATGAAAATCAAAACCATGAGTTGTGCACTTCTCTAAATATTTGGCTTTTTTCGACCAACATCACTATCAATTGCTTGACTTGGGACAAAAATGCCCCCCTCCATGTGAAAGGAGAAATACATATGGTATCCATATACACATCGTGCCCTCTATCTCAGTTGTACACTAAATATCAGCAGGTCTCAAATCCAAGCCGATGTCTGAGAGGAAACTCAAATCCACCTCTTTCCTAGCTGGGACACCCGCACGATAACAAATATAACAAAGGTGTCACGAACCAGATCGTGTCTGTATTTGAGACCAATCCCTTGATAGCAATGTAAAGCATGGTCATCAAAAATATTCATCTCCCAGTCACAACTGGAACATGTTTCCCCTTCTTCGAAAAGAGGAATCCCAAGCCTATAACACAAGATAGCTCTAAAAAGTCGAGGGCCGTGTTTTTGATTAAGCTCATCAATCGAGATAGCCATCAAATTAAATTGTCATGTGCATGTTAAAACTCGGTTATCAAATAGTCGAGGGCGATTTTTTTTTCTTTTAATCGGTAAAGATTTTTTTTCTTATTTTGATCGGTAAAGAATTTGATGCTGACACATTTCGGACTAAGGTCACTGGTATCATCACCCAGTGATTTTACCACTGTACTACATTGGCACCTGCCATTAAGGAACTTTAACCATTTGATTAGAAGCAGCATACTTTCATGGAAAATGTTTTTCCATAATTTGTTGCCTTCAGACACATATATATCTCCGGAGCCATTCAAGAATGAGAGCCTAAATCATAAGATTTGTTTTTTTTTTTTTTATTAATTTTATACCACAAATCTTCTTATGCTTACTAATACCTAATCATTTTACCAAGGGTATATTCTTATTGTTTTATATATTTTACTTAAGGGGATTTTGATAAAGTACTCTTGCTTTTTGAAACTTTATTAAAGTATCAAGTTTTATTCAAAAACCCTGAACCGGGCTCGACGAACCTGAATCGATACTGAACCGGGGAGGGTAAATCATTGGATGATCCTAAAAGCGGTGTAATGATCCTGAACCGGACTTATCGAACCTGAAATATGTTGTGGAAGGTCAATTTTCCAACCACCAAAAACCCAAAACACTTGGGAGTGATGAACCCTCATTGGATATGCTTAACGATTTACATAAAACAATTCCAAGTAAAAATTCATTTGATTTTAGATTGCGTTCATATAAATTATAAGTCGATGATAGATATCTGATTCCAAACTTAATTTTTTTTTCTTGTCATCTATTTTCACGCTTTTTCATTCTTGCAAAATGGTTACAGTTTTTTTAACTGAAAAAGAACATAAGTTGATTCCAAGTCAAATTTATTCGACTTAAATATTCGTTTGACCTCGTTAGGTTTCAAAAGGCGAGCATTATATTCAATATTTTTGATAAAACTGAAATTGTAAACTTAATGTATTACATTGTTTAATTGATATATTTTTAGATTATTTATACAAGTTAATTCCAAGAAAATCAATTTGATTATATATTTTGTTATTTTGTGTTGAATGTTGATGGTAGATACCGACTTTCGAATTTTAGCTTTATTTCTAATAACTTGCTTTCATTTTTGTATACTCCCACTAAATACCTATTGGTGGGTTTGGATGTAGAAATTTGAAGGAGGGATTTAGGGGTCCAGGGGATTTGGTGGAATTATGTTTCCCTCGGTTTGTTTGGTTTCCCAAATCCCTGGAATCACGTTTCCCATGGGAATCAGTTTTCCAGCAAATCCTCCATATGGAGTCCGACCCCTCCCCCTAAGATTTGCTGGGAAACTTATCAAGGGATTTATGGACCTATTTTTTTTAACTCTAAATCTCATATATATTCAATTTTAAGTTTCCAAGGGTAAAACCAAACGGTATGTGGACTTTAGAACAAGATAATTCTATGAATCCTAGGAATTTTAATTGGGTTACCAAACACACAAGAGATTTACATGAATCCTAGAATTTATAATCCCATGGGATTATAAATTACTGGAAATCGTGAATTCTACAAACAAACCCTCCATATATTTTTTTTTTTGATAGAAAAGAACTAGTGCCAACAAATTTCAAACTCAAATTACTAGTATAAAGATTCCCGAAATCCTTTTGTTCCGGGACAACTCCAAAATAGAGATATCAAAGTGATTCTATCACATAAAAGTATGACAAATTTATGCCGGCTTGCCATAGCCTCTCCATAAGCCACATAAGTGGAATCAGATCGTCCATCTTCTTTCGGGAATTTATTTTAACAAAAATGTATCAAATTTTACTATCTCTCCACTGTAGTGTGAAGCATGTGTTGAGAAACACGTCCAAGTGAGGATTAGAATACGAAGGATCGTTTTTCTTCTTTACACGTTGCTGTTGATAACCATTGGATGTTTCTCAACCAATCAGGTAGGCGCTGGAGTAAGTATAATCGTCCAACCTGCTACACTGTATGATACCCAAATAGATATTATCACCCAACCAACCCTAATCTCTTCACTTCCCACTTCTGTTCTGCGCCGCTCTCTGCATCCTCTCTCTAGTAATCCTCTTTTTTGATGTTCTATTCAAAGAAATGGGATCTGAAACGAATCCATTGAGAGAATTAGAATATTGAATTTGCTTCCTTGCAGAGACACATAAGTGAAATCATAGATCCATTGAGGGTCGAGAGTTTCTGTTAAAAGTGAATGTAGAGATTCACCGAGGGTCAAGGACAAAAATGCAAGTCCAGATTCACGGAGGACAAAGTGGAAGCTCTAGTAGAAGTGATGAAGCCGAAAGAAGTTTGAGGGTTTTTGTTGTTGTGGGGATTGTTATAAAGAACTGAACTTATTGGAGTCATTTCGTTTTGTTTTAAAATCCCTAATTCTCGATCCGTCAATATGTGCACCGTGGGCATAAACTCGCACCCCCCAAGTTCAGCAATCATACTCATCTTCTTCTCTTTCCCAAACTCATCAACCCCAATCTCATATGACCTAGAAAACCCCCAAAATTTTTTGCTGCTGCTGCGTTGGAAGAAGTCTTCAATCTGATTACCCTAGATTCAAAACAACCCAACTGTTATTGCAAAGAACCCTGCAAATCCACTACCGTTAGCATCAACTCCATTTTTTCATAGGGATCCATGAAGTCTCCATATCGATTTGGCAGGGGCTGTTTGAAGAATTGATTCCCAAAATAGGAAGTTTAAAGATGTACAAGAGAGAACACCCTGCCTAAGCTAAGTCTCATTTACTGCTGGTCATTTGATTTGTTTTGATGGGTTATTTAGTGTTACTAACTTATTTTGGTTGGAATTCTGTAGATAAGAAAATTAAGAATGAGGTAGAGCCTTCTGAATCAGTTGCTGAATTTTGCGGGGGATTCCTTGTTAATTCCTGCATATCTTCTCTGTGTATGTTTGAGATCTCTATTTCTCTACGGGGTAGTGTTTTAGAGATTTACTCTTACTGGTTTTATGTGAATTTTACAACTTTATAAGTATTATCTTATTAGAGTTTTATCTAAACTCACACTAGGAAGTCCTGTTTAGTTGAAAGTCATGTTTCCATTCCTTGCACTTATTCCTTTAATTTCCATAATACTAACAATTTTAGCAGTGCTGTTAGTAGTGTTTTTGTTAGGAAAGTGGACCATTAAGGTTGTTAGTGGGACTAGATAATGGTCATTATCTTGAATTGTTTGAAACATGTAATTGTCATTGCAACATGTAGTTAGTGGGTAGAAGTCATGTACTAATCTCACCTATATAATGTTGGTCACTTTATGACATTGAATAACGTTGAAACAATGTAGTCTCTCCTAGCATTTTGAGTTTTTCTTTCTCTGTCTATATCCTTTGTTTTACAACATTGATAATGTTTTTTTTTTTTTTTTTTATTGGGTTCCACTAGATTTATTTTAGCAAATTGTTTGTAGGTTTCAAATTTTGTTTGGTATACATTCATTTGTTTGGCTATGTACTGTGTCTAGATTTCTTACATTTAGTTTTGGCGAAATCAGCCTGTTTATTATGTCATTTTTGGCTAGATGGTATAAATGTTTCCTGGATCTCATTGAAGAAAATCAGCTTTCAATGCGTTTGGCAAGTGCCTGGCGCCGTTAGCTCAAAATCTCGATATTGTTGTTGTAAGTGAAATTGAATGTTGTCTATTGACTCCCATGTAATGCTAGTTATTCATTCAATCTTAAATTTACATTTAAATCTTTAGTTTGTGTATATTGATTTTTTTAGGCATATCATTTAAGTGGTGATTATATTTTCATGTATAGAAGCCGGTACGCTCCCTCCTTGATGCTGTAACACATTATTCTGGTAGTGTCTTAGTTTTGATTAATGTTGTTCTTGATTGTTATTATGTGTGTGTATCATTTTGGTTATCATTAGGTTATAGTTTCTTTTTTAATTACTATTATTAGGTTAATAATAAGTTTATATAGACTCATCTGCTCTTGTATTCTGCATATTAGCCTTGCAATTATTGAAATGGTTCTCACATGATTTTGTTAACCTTAATTGTTGTTTTCGAATTTGAGTTGACTGGAAGTTTAATAAGTAATGAAAGTTCAGTTGTTACACTTCAATGCATTCTTCATGATTTTGAATGAACTTGTGTTCTCAAGTTGTGGTTTTTATGTCTTTATCAAATCTAACCAGGTTAAGAGGAAGGCATTCAATTCAACTTATTGGTTTTTTGACTAAAAGGTATCTACACAGTTCTTTTTCTTGTAGCTTTTCATGTGTTTTACAGAGAACCTGTTGTCATGTAAATTGGCTTGTTATCCTCTGTAGGTTGCCAAGAATCAAGATAATCTTATTGTTTACTTATAAGATGGTTAAGTAATAACTTTGATATTTGTAAAATGTTCACTGGACACCGCCATTTCATTTGATCCTCTTTTTTGTGTGGCGTTTGTGTTGCAGTGCATCACTTGGGAAGGACCATCTGTTCGTGCAGACCAAGCAGTATTGTACCAGGGATCAGTGCCATCTTTTGTTTTCTTTTGTTTTCATTGTTCCTTTTTATGCATAATGTCATCTCTTATGTATACTTTTGTTGTAATCGAAGTAATACATTTATTATTAATTATAAATAAAAAAATTGCTTTGGAGTTAATTTGTGTTCAGCTTTATTTCTGGCGTGCACTTATTTAGTTTTAATTGTTGACTCCGTATTAATGTGGTATTAAATTATAGTCCAATTAATTATTAATCTTTTTGTGGTATTAATTTATAGACCCAAGTCCCAACCTATCTGGCACGGCATTCTATTAAAGCTGCATGCGTTGGTCTAAATATTTGACAGCTGGACCATCATTCATAACTTTCACGGAGCCCAAAGCAGTTAATCCCAGCACCTATCCATATGCAACTACATTTTACGGCAATTTCATATACATTGTTGCCTACTTTAGTTGCGAATTGATACGGGAACCATATGACAACTACTAATGTTAGGTGTTGAGCGGATCGGAAACTATATGCCAACTATAATTTAATTGCTTTAACCTATTGCAATTATGAAATAACGATGTTTGACTATTGCTCAATTAATTGCTATATAAATCCACAACAGATGTATGTTTAGTTGCCATATAGTTTGGCAAGTACACGACAACTACAAAAATGTAGTTGTTTGAATGTTTGGCAAGTATCTAACAACTGTGAAAGCTAGTAGGTATAATTTATCGCATTTAATAAATAACGTATTTGGCTACTGAAATTTAAGTTGCCAAAAGTACGCACAGCAACTAGTTAGTTTTAGTAGTTGCCTTTGCATTTCGAAACAACCCATACGACAACCAAAGCTTGGCAACTACCATTAGTTGCCTTTCTGTTTGGCAACTAATATCTCATCTTAGGCAACTAAACTGGTATGGTTGCCAATGCTCAGATTTTTTGTAGTGATAGGTTGCTTTCGGTTCTCTGCATATCCGGTGTAAAGCATTATTTACGTAAACGGGTTTACCGAGTATATGAGCGTACTCTGGAGGCAAGACAAAAGTTAATGATCAAAAGTTTTGATCGACAAAACCATGGGGCAAGACAAGAGGAGGAACCTATTTAGCTCGCTGATTGAGCATTTTCATTTTCATTTTTATTTTCTGATAAATACTAATTAGATCCTTGCGTTATTTTATTTTGGTGCATGGTGTGCTAGCTACAACGGCCAACACCCATAGTGAGAGTACTTCTGCAAGTAGAGTGGTAAACCGGCAATCGTATATAATACAACGGTACTGTCATTTTGGTTGTCAGATATCGACACAGTTAAAAAAAACATCTTGTAAAAATTAGGAAAGATTATTTAAATGATGGTGAATTAGACCTTTGATTGAAGGCTTCTTCTTCTTAATCCTAATGTCTGACATAAAATGCTGCTTTTCTATTATTTTTCACCACATGAAGGTATCATAAAAAGTAGTATTTGATGCTTTTGGGCACTGACGCAGCAAATGATGTAATAACTGAGGCATGTCAATTGCTGGCTAAAACTTTTTCTAAATCCCCAGTTCGGCAAGGACCGCCAAGAGTTTCTGGAAGGGCTCCCTCTAATCACATTGCATTACATTTACGCAAAATTTTTCTCCACTAAATGTCAACTCAGTTAAAAAAAATAAAAATGTATAAAAGAAATGATTGTTACGAATTAGACTTTTTTTTTTTTTTTTTTTTTTTTGTGCTAGCGAGTTTCGAACTCAGTCACCGGTTGGTATCATCACCCAAGTGACTTTACCACTGTTTTCTTAATTTATATGTCGAAAACATGTTGGAAAACAATTATTAAAAAAGGATTTTTAAGGTTTTAATAAAATTATAATTTATTGTTTTCTTTTGTGAATGAAAAATTATTAGTCCCACATCGGGAGTTCTTCTTCTTAAGTTGTTTTGTTCCATTATATAAACAAATTCACTACTTTTGTAAAAAAATATGGGAAAGGGGTTGCTCTATATTTTAGAGGGACCCCTAAGGGAAAATATTTTATAGCGTTTTTTAAGCTTTCGCGATTTTCCTTAACGGTTTTTTCGGAGTTGCCAAGCTTAAGTTGAGCATCTACTACATATGCTAGTAGTAGGTGTAGTAGGGTGTTTTATCCTGGAGATATCCGTCCTGTGAGGGCTATAGCATCACTCTTGAGTGTAGCCGGGCGCTAATGTCTTAAGGGCAGCGTGTTGAACACGTGACTCACTCTGTTTTTCCAAAGTTTTGCCTTGTTGCTGTTGCGGAGATTTGGGGAGCTCGTCCGTTTCATCAAATCGATCACTTCCACTATAAAGGAGCTAAGTATCAATAACTTATGCTTATTTGAAATTTTACGTGGGTAACTATCAGGATGTCCACTACGTTATGTCAAAAGGGTTCATCGAAATTCCTTCTAGGTTGAGAGATAAATTCGAAACTCTACAGCTGACCAAAAATTCGTTTTCTGTTTTTTCACTCCATAATTAACATCCATGATTCACAAACCAATCAACCATTCTTGATTATTACAAATTCTAATGTCTTAAGATTGTGACATGAAACTGGAAAGGGACATGGATAATAGGAGCATGTGGATGAACACAATTTTTCCAAAGCTGACAAAGGTTGGAACATCAAACGCAATTCTAAGCGTAGTCTTCTTAAGAAAGGTATGTTTCATGAACCCGAATCTAGCATTACTTTAATTAAGGTGATTTTTATGTGTGTAAAATCCTAGTCATACGGCAGTAAATTGTAGGCAACATAAAAACCTTAATTATTAGATAGTTAATGCTAATTTAGTTGAAACAAACTAGTACGAGTTCAGTGGCATGACGTCGGAAGTTATTTTAATAACCAATGTGAGAGACACGTAGGTGGACTTTGGAGCCACCAAGCATGTTTGTTGAAACAGAGACTGTTCACCTCCTATCGGAGGATAGGAGATGTCGAAAACTCTATATGAGTAACTCACCTGCGACGAGAGGTTGCATAAAAGGGAAAGGTCGAGCGAAGCTCATATCTGTAATATTCTCACATGAATGACGTTTTCATGTTAGGGCATATGCAAGAATCTTGTATCTTGTTACATTGTAGATGGTAAAAGACTTAAGATATTAATTGAATATGGAAAACTTGTCATACCTAAGGGCATGTGATTTTTAAGGAAACGCTATAAGACTTAAGGTCAATATAAGCTTAATGAAAAAATCGATGAAGTAGTTGATTCTTGTGTTTTCTTTTGTGTGATTGAATGTTTTGCATGGTAGACATGGAACCGTAAACTTATATAAGTCAATGCATAAACTGGGAAGCTTAGGCTGCATACCCAAATTTAGTTTGGATATTGAACACAAAAGTTAAATATTCGTAGAATCAAAATATGCTATAAAACCTTTTAGCAAAATTGCTCGAGTAATTCTAAGCCCTTAGAATTAATTCAGTTAGACCTAGTTGACATGAAATCAACCCAAACTAAGGTGGTAAAATGTGTTTTTATAAATTTCATAGATGATTGTACGAGGTACTATCTTGTATACTTACTTAGGGTAAGGATGATGCCTTAGAAGCCTTAAGAGTATAAACTTGAAATTGAAAGAAAAGTATATGTTACCACTAAAAGGGTTAGGTCTGAACATGATGGCAAGTATGAAATTCATATAAGAGAACTTTACTCGTTAGATGGCATTATTGATGAGATCACACCTCCTTATTTACCGTAGTCTAATGGTATAGTTGATCGTAAGAATAGAACCATTAAGGAGATGATTTATGCCATATTGATTAAAGGATTAACCGCCAACTTGTGGGGGAGAGGTCGTCCTACGATTTTGTTATATCCTGAATAGAGTAACCTTTAAAGGATTAGATAAAACTCCATATTTTATGAAAGATAGACAACCTTCTTATGCATACGTCAAAGTGTGGGGGTGTTTAGATAAGATATCCTGAGTACCCTACTGCATATAGTTTTTGGTTGTGAGTTCTATTTTTTCTGACTTTGGTGTGCATACTATTATGGAATCTTGGGATGCTGAGTTCTTTGAACATGTTTATTCTTAATCATGTACCTCATTAGAGATGTGATGTTTATCCCCTAGATTTATTCTCAAATAGTCAGAACTTATCTTTAAGGAAGATGAATTAGAGTTAATCCTAGGAGAAGTAAAAGATTATAACCGAGACTTCTTATAGACGACTTCTTAATAAGCCTAGCTTAATCGACCTCCGACTCGTAAAGAAGCCATAACATCTATTGAAACCCCATTACGGTAAGAAGTTTCATTTAGTGAAATGGACTCAGTCCGTCGAAACCAGACTTGGGAGCTTGCTAGTTTACCTCTAGGGAGTAAGACCATGGGATGTAAATGAGTCGAAACGTTAGATATATGGAACTGTGAAAAAAAATTAGGCTAAGTTGGTAGCTAAAGGCTATAAACTAAAAGAAGGTGTAAATTTCCTTGATTCTTATTCACTTGTGACGAGAATTACTTCTGTTGAGATGTTAATTGATATTGTTATTGCCATAAACAACTTGGAGATACATCAGATGGATGTTAAGACAGCTTTCCTAAAACCGTGAATTAGATAAAGAAATTTACATAGACCAACTTTGAGGACTTTGTAGTGAAAGGTTATGAAGACAAAGTTTGTAAGTTGAACAAATCTTTGTATGGTTTTCAAATAAGCACGTAAACAAAGTGACATGGAAAATTTGATCATGAGATAATGTGTAGTGGATTTAAGTTAATGAATCGACAAGTATATTTATAAGTAACTTGTTAAGGATGCTGTGTGATTGTATGCTTGTATGTTGATGATATGTTTATTCTTGATACAAACATAGATGTGATTAATTCCACTAAAACCATGCACTTTGAATGAGAACGTTGACTTGAAAGACTAAGGCTTTTTGATGTAATCTTAGGGATGAGGATTAAAAGATAATTAAACATTTATAGTCTTAGTCATTCTCATTATGTTAAATTTGTGCTTAAGAGATACAATCATTACGATTGTAAGCCTGCTTGTACTTCATACGATTCTTCTTGTAGACTCAAGAAAAATAAGGAAAATGGAGTATCTTAACTTGAATACTCAAGAGTTATAGGATGTCGATGAATTTAATGAACTTGTAAGAGTCCAGGACATTGCCTATATTGTGAGTAAGTTAAGTAGATATAATTGTAGTCGAGCAAGAGAATTGGGATGCACTTAGTAGAGTATCATGGTACCTAAAATACTCTATTACCTTTTATTTGATTTATGAAAGGTATCTTGTTGTCCTTGAGGGACTTTATGATGCAAAGCGGATAGTTGACTCGAGAGGAGTCTAAGTCTACGAGTGGATATGGTTTCACTCTAGCATGAGGGTTTGTTTTGGAAGATTTCAAAACAAACATATATTGCTCAATTCATTATGGAATCTAAGAGTATTGTGTTAGATAAAGCACGAGAGGGGGCCGAGTGCCTAAGATGCTTTTAGAAGACATTCCTCTCTGCATAGGCACATTGCCGGCTATATCTATACATTGTGTTAGCCAAGATATAATATCTAAAGCTAAAAATAACTAATCTCAATCGGCGTTATTTCCATTGATTGGATAAAGTCCAGGGAGAATATCGCGTAACCTTTGACGAAAGGTTTATCCAAAGAGATAGTTAGAAATGCATCGAGGGGGATGGGCCTTTGCTCATAAATTAAACTTGCCATGAAGGATACTCAACCTTGCTGACTGGAGATCCCATGATCAAGGTTTCGAATGAGACAAGTAATTTGTGGTGGGTAAAGGTAAACACTATCAGAGAATTTTATTCTCTGTCCCTTCCCTATGGTGTAGACGTGATAGTGTGACTGCATGTGAAGGATGACTTTTAAGAAGTCTTAATGAGTTCTATAGTTTCAATTTAAGATTGAAGTGGGGTGTAGAAGTAACACTCTTTATGGAAACTCACCTATCTGAATGAGGAAGTGGGGCCGCTTCCTGTGAGAATATGAGCTTTGATTCTCTAGAGCATTCTGAGAAACAGGATATGTCCAGGGCCAAATTGGACAAAACGGCACGAGCTTGGCAGCACCCTTGGAGATATCATCCGTGGTTGTTATCGCGAATTACATCAGACACTAGCGAGTTCAAGACATAGTTCACTGTCTCTAGCAAGTAATTCCGGTAATATCTCACTAAGCAAAGGTTCAAGACCTCATGGACACCTCTGCCTAAAATGGTATTTCTGCGCTTTTTATGTGATTTTCGTTTTGATGGTTTTGGTATTACTGGAGCTTAGGACCTAAGGGTCACTAAGGGTTCACTAGTTCATGCTTTTTCACTTTGGTGAAAGGAACCTTTAGTCTCACTTGTGAGGAACTAAAGATGAAAGCTCTCTATACTATATGATTTTTGCAATCCATAGTATGACCCCGGGGTCAACACACTGTTGTGTGAGGGAGAGGATGTAGAAATGACTAGTATGATTTCAATACTTGCACGATCCGTCTATCTGTTCAGTCTGTTTGGGTCGTGAGATTGGGATGTTGATTTACCAAGATCTATTTGTGTTTTCGTGTTTTATTTAGTTTTCATTCATGTGGGGGATTGTTGGAAAACAATTATTAAAAAAGGATTTTTAAGGTTTTAATAAAATTATAATTTATTGTTTTCTTTTGTGAATGAAAAATTATTAGTCCCACATCGGGGAGTTCTTCTTCTTAAGTTGTTTTGTTCCATTATATAAACAAATTCACTACTTTTGTAAAAAAATATGGGAAAGGGGTTGCTCTATATTTTAGAGGGACCCCTAAGGGAAAATATTTTATAGCGTTTCTTAAGCTTTCGCGATTTTCCTTAACGGTTTTTTCGGAGTTGCCAAGCTTAAGTTGAGCATCTACTACATATGCTAGTAGTAGGTATAGTAGGGTGTTTTATCCTGGAGATATCCGTCCTGTGAGGGATATAGCATCACTCTTGAGTGTAGCCGGGCGCTAATGTCTTAAGGGCAGCGTGTTGAACACGTGACTCACTCTGTTTTTCCAAAGTTTTGCCTTGTTGTTGTTGCGGAGATTTGGGGAGCTCGTCCGTTTCCTTATTATAAAGGAGCTAAGTATCAATAACTTTTGCTTATTTGATTTTTTCCTTATTTTTGATTATTGCACCCAACAAAACATAGTTAAGGAATTCTCGTAGCCATATAAAGAAATAAGAGACAAAAGAAAGATTGTTTAGTGAAAGAAAACAGACATCCTTGCAAAATCAGATCCAAGGAATTAACTGAAGCATCCGTACACAGGCTAAGTTCAAAGATTCTAATCTTAAGAAATCCATCTAGATAATTAACTAACAGATGTAAGATCAAGGCAGTTTTGCCTTCCATTAGAACCTCAAGGCAGTGAACAAAAAGATAATTTCTAAATGTGCAATAAGCAATAATATTCATTAACTACACAGCTATATAAATTCATAAAATAAATTCATAGTCCTATTAGAACACGAGAGAAGTGAACAATAAAACATCTACTCGTAATTACTACTCATAAAAATAATCACAATCACTATAATAAGTCGATAAAGCATTCTTGTTGTCGTACCAGTAGTGGAATTCCTGCTCATCAAAATCTTTTGCATATATTCTTTTGTTATCATAACATACGGTCGGCCCTGCATGAATTAAATCCCACTGTTTTAATTCCATGTCATAAGAGTAGGTATATCTGTTATTACCGTCTTCTTTATCGACAAAGGTGAATATAATTTTGAATGTAGGATCCATGACGATAACAACCGGCTCACGATTCCAAGAGTATCCACCACTGCAACTTATTAGCTGTTGGGAGCTAATATCAGTCTCCATGTTAATAGTGCACTTTGGAACCCATTCATGTTTACCATTGTGGTTCGTCTTCTTCTTTAAATACCACAACTTCAATTGATGATAGTTTTTGTTCCAAGAACGAATAAACCATAACAATCCCCCCGTTTCAAGCAGGCGATGGGATGCAGATGAACCCTTTACGGGTAGTTTAATTATAGTAACTTCTTCTTTACTAGCATCAAATCTAAGTATATCTCGATAATAAGTTGCATTCTGTTTTATGGATATCCAATGTAGAGCATCATTTGCGTAA
The DNA here is from genome assembly GCA_023531295.1 of Papaver armeniacum. Classification (NCBI taxonomy): domain Eukaryota; kingdom Viridiplantae; phylum Streptophyta; class Magnoliopsida; order Ranunculales; family Papaveraceae; genus Papaver; species Papaver armeniacum. The sequence goes on along the minus strand of JAJJWW010013832.1, from coordinate 297,830 downwards.
ACGGGTTTACCAAGTATATCTGTGTAGTCTTCAGGCTTTGCAACACTTCTCCATTCATGGTCTTCGCCAACAGTGAAGATATAAAAATTTTCTTCATCATGCCCAACCACTTTGTATCTTGATATGATTGGGTCGTAAGCCAAAGAATAATCATGGAAGACGTAATCCAAATCACCCATACCATCTCCGCTATGTGTGCAGATACGCACCCAGCGACCACAAGCCGGGTTATATACATAATATCGGTAACCACTGTAAGTGTAACGTATCTGGAAACTTATTAGCAACACACCATTAAAAGAGTCTTTTATACTCACATAAGCACCGTTGGTGCGAATTTTATCACCATAATAATCTTTAGGTAGTTGAAAAGGAATTTGTTTACATTCCTTCTTATCCATATCAAGGAAGGAAAAAAAAATAGGTTGTCGGTTCATCTTTGTTTTGGTCTGCATATTCATCCTCATCTTCCTCCTCATCTTTGTCTAGGTCTTCATCTTCATCTTCATCTTCCTCCTCATCTTTGTCTTGGTCTGCATCTTCATCCTCATCTTCCTCCTCATCTTTGTCTTGGTCTTCATCTTCATCTTCATGCTGATCTTCATCTTCATCCTCATCCTCATCCTCATCCTCATCCTCATCCTCATCACCCCCGACGAAATAGTTCTCTTTGCAACAGATGAAACCTCGTTCGTTATAAGCACTGCTAAAACTACTAGTACCATCAATAATTTGATTACTTCTATGATGTGAATACGAAGATTGGAATAAAGGATCATGGGGTAACTTAGACCACGGTTTGCATATGCACCTAAATCGATACAAATCCTTAACAGGAATCCGTGTGAGAATATTTTTGAATATGATATCCTGGGAGAGATTAGCAGCTTCCGGAGAGCCGTCAGTACCAGTGTTGGATCGCTCCATGGCGCAGTAAATCAATTTGCAAGTTGAAACCAAAAAATAAAATCAATATATTAGTATTATGGATGGAATCAGACTGAATTAGGGTTTCATAAGAGAACTTTTTTTCTTATAAAACTTATGAAACTTGATTCCCAAGAATCGCTTCTTATGAAACTTGATTCCCAAGAATCTGAAAAGTTGCCGGTTTCAACAAGCTAGTCGGCGGCTAAGGTACTGTCTTGGACTAAGGTTCATCTTTATAGTTTATGCCAGGTAGTCAGACGCACTTTACAGATAAGAAAGCCTGGTCTTAATCGTCCAAATTTGAGTGCGTCTTCTGGAAGCCGAACGCGAGTCTCTGGAACTATCTTAGCCATCTTAGCCAACCGCTGGACTACATGCAAATCACTTCTTCTAATGAGGCTCACTGCTCCGGATCCTCTGTTCCGAGTTCTACCCTGTCTGTGCCCCTGTTCGTACGCCAAATGTTTTTTTATGTTTCTAAGCAAATTACCTATTGTGTGGTTGAAATAAAGAACAAAGAATTGAGAAGGATTGTGTTTGAATTGAGAAGAATCTGTTTGGGTGAGTTATGGCATCATTGTAGGATAGCTGAAGGAAAATCACTTATTGATCCTCTAGGGCCGGGCAAGTTGTATCCGTCTTTGTGCCAGCCAGGTTGAACCGCCCGTGCAAAAATACATTCACGGTTATGTTCCTTCCACACATAGGAAATATGCTGCAGTCTATTTGTTTTTTTTTTTGTGTGTTTCTTTTCTCATATGTTTGCATCCTCAATTTTTGAAAAAGTATATTAGGTTTTGTTTACATGGAAATGAAAAGCTACTCGTGAAGCCTCGACCAATTCTTATTTGGTTTGGTTCTTCCCTTATGTATTTTACTACATTTAAAATGCATAAAACTTCTTTTTTCTTTGTTTGTAAATTCTTTATCAGGTTTAGAAAGAGTGAGGGTGAAGTTGGAGTTGAGGATTCCGAAGAAGCTTACAAACAGATATGGTTGGAATCATTTAAAGAACAAGCGTTGAAAATGCAGGACATATGTCATAAGAGGCTTATGACCAATCTGCTCATACAAAACGGTAGTTATTTTTGGTTGTTAGTTACTTTCAAATCAAATCCTTATAAGGTTTCATAGGAACCTCAAGATTAAAGATAGTCCCACATCGGCGAAGGGTATTCCAACGATATTCCATATATGGGATAGGAATTGCTATGTTGATTGCCAGTCAATGATGGTTTGGATGCCCACCCAATAGCCCCATATGGGCTATCAGCAACAAAATTTTACCAACCAATGATGGTTAATGTAATAATCTAGAAAATAATATTATATAAAAAAAGGAAAAAAAAAAAAAAAAAGGGCGGAGCCGTAATCATAACCAGACCATACTCGGGCCTCTCCATCCATTGTTGATTGGTTTTTTTTGAGTTTTAGGCAGATAATTGGATTGCTGATAAGTTGTTCTGTCACTTCTGTGTTAGTTAGAATACGGGCATCCAACTCAAAACCAATTGGCAATGAGTGGAGAGGCCCTAATAGATTATAAACCACAGGATCTTAGATTGCCCAGACAATGTGGGACTAATAATCTCAACACGCCCCCTCACGTGTAGCCTCGTTGGGTCTAACACGTGGACAAATAAATCGGGTGACGGAGTAAAGGCGCGGTCAAATGACTCGTCGCAAATAGCACCTTTCTCGATACCATGTTAGAATACGGGCATCCAACTCAAAACCAATTGGCAATGAGTGGAGAGACCCTAATAGATTATAAACCGCAGGATCTTAGATTGCCCAGACAATGTGGGACTAATAATCTCAACAGTGTTCAAGAAGATTTAGCTGAAAGACCAGCAATGGCCCGGATCATTCACATCCTCAACAAGTACTCTGTCCCTCTTTCAATTGCAGCACCTCTAACACCATTCATTTTTATTGCCATATATTCTAGTTTTGTTTTCAACCTTAATGGACTACCATCAAAAAATGAACACATGATTCTTAAATTTGTATACAGTCAAGTTTATCACAAAACTTAAAAATTCTCTACAACAGAAAATTCAAAACAAGAAATTCTACTAGGACCAATTCAGAAAATTATCTACCAAATTTGAAAACTATTCTAATACTTCTAATATGATCCAAAAGGATTTCTTCTTTCACAGTGATTTCAAAGTATGAATCTGATGTATACATATTAATAGGATTATCTGATTGCATCATAAATATCAAGATCCAGAAACAGATAAATGAAAACCTCAAGCTTATATATATATATATATATATAGAGGAAGGATCCATTCACACTTTTATTATCACACTATCTCACACGTTGGACGTCATTTTTGCGAATTAAAACCAAACCGTAACGGATTTGAAGCTAATAGTTTGAGGATATGTTCCTCTTACCAAGTTATACATGCCTACCAAAAATGAGCACATTCCGAAATATAAAACCTCACGATCTACCGGTCTCAATTTTGACGGCCAGAAACCCGCAGATTTTCAACGGCTCATTTTTAAAGTAGTAGATGATGATGTTATACGTCTCGGAATACGCTCATTTTTGGTAGGCATGTAGAACTTGGTAAGAGGAACATATCCTCAAAATATTAGCTTCAAATCCGTTACCGTTTGGTTTTAATTCGTAAAAATGACACCCAACGTGTGAGATAGTGTGATAATAAAAGTGTGAGGGGATCCTCCTCATATATATATATATATATATATATATAGTTTTTCTCATAATAAATCAATATCTCATAATAAGCAGGATCTCTAGTATCATTTTGCAAAAAGAAATTTTCAGTTACAGACTGAGTAGATCTACAAAATGATTACAAGAATTCTTAAACACCAATTCTTGAAGTTGTTTTCAGCTAGAATAAATGCACATCAGGAGAAAATATGCAGATTAAATGAAAACATACATAAATCACATTCAAATTCCAGATGAACTAATTCCTATTACATACATGAACGGATTCCTATTTCCTGTTACATTCAATTATATTGATGAACGGATTCAATATATTGATGGATTCATAATGATGGATTGTAATGATGGATTCATATTACATGAACTGGTTCCTGTTACATAAACATATAAATATATCATCAGGATCTTATTACATGAACGGATCCCGGTAGATCCCGAAGATGACGATCACCTAAATCTCTATGTTCCCTTAATAAATCACGAAATAGTTTTGAGAGAAGAAATCATTATGCTGATGATGATTTAATTGTGTGGTATGTGTGAATGGATTCTCATTCGTAAACCATATTGGTATTAGTTCTAATATCATTTTGGAATAGAAGAAAGTTTCTCCTGTTACAAACTAAGTTAAATCTACAGAGAGAAGAAGAAAGAGGTGCAGACGGCTAGGTTTCGTGTTTAACGAGAGCCGACAGAGAGATCTCCAAGTTTATATATAGTGGTCAATGGTTAAACAAACCCTAAGATTAAGTCCCATCTCATGGGGCTCAGTAATATTTAGCTAATAACATTCGTTGACCTTCTAATCAAAAATAAAATAAAAATAGTTGACCTAATAGTTTCTCCTTCTACCATAGTACATACCAAACTGAATGAAACCGCAGTAGAAAAGTCACCCGATTCTTTAGCTGAACTGAATGTACGACTCGTTTGAAGAAGAAAAAAAAAAAGTTGTTGGCAGAATCATTTTTGCACGGTTGCAAGAATTTGACGACAGGGATGATTGGGGCAATTGACCTCCCATTTCATTTTCCACAACAATTGCACAAACAAAAGTCATCTTTCAATATCCTCCCTTTATTCTACGGAGAATTTATAAACGAAGTAAACAAGTGAAATTGATACTATCGGCAAGGTGCAAACAATATGTAGTCGTGATTTTGTCATTAATATTTTTTAAACAATCCTCAAGGCTTTTTCGTTAGTCTGAGTCCATGTAGTTAATCTCGGCCGAGATACTGCCGATAATATCGGTATCGGTGTTTCACCAAGATGCCGACATTACCAGTATTGGCCGATATTTCGTTGGTATTGGCCGACGATATTCACTGAAATCCGATATTGACTACATTGAGTGTGACAAGTTATTCGTTCGGCAATAAGCAATGCAGCCATGCAGGACGCTTTAAATAAATTATGCAGTCGTCATGGATAATGTGAACTATTAAAATCCTTGCCTTGTGATTTTTCAAGAAATATTTCAGTACCGATGTTGTATTTCAATTACTTTGGTGGGTGTGCTACAGTGATTTGATTTGTGAGAGTACTGATTCTCATATTTGATGCCATATCAAATGTACAATTAATCCATCAATAGGAGGATAGCCAGCTCAAGTCACTAAATTGTTGACAACAAAGTAAAAATTCTTGTAAACGTACATCTCCCATATGTTCAAATATCATGTCCAGAATTATATTTTCACCGCTATCAAAAATTGACGATGAGATTCATCATGAGTACTCCATGTTACTTTTTTCATATGGTTAATTGAGCATTTTCTTCTCGTGAAGCCTTAAAATCTCAATTACCGTATGATTTTGTCTAAAGCTTTGTCTTTTGTGAGGCTTCATTAATGACAAAATTCAAGAAAAAAGAATCACCTGGATGAATTGCATTGTGAATTGATGACTGCAAATAGAACAGAATTAAGCTGATCAATTGTATAAGGATAAATGATAGGAATCAGAAAAATTCTACGGGGTGCCGGCTTTAAATTTGTAGAACAACCGTTTCATAATACACCGCACCTATTGTTACAAATAATATGACTAATCATTCAAATCTCATTAGCTAACAACCCATTCACCACCAATCTTTATTGATTATTATTTCAAAAAATAAACTCCATTTTTACCACCAATCTTAGAATTCTCCGTAAAGTTGCCTGCAGCCAGCCAGCAATCTTAAAATTCTCTACATAGAATGTATAATGTATAAGTCCATAGCCATAGATATTGAGGAAAAAAGAAGAAAATGGTTGAACGAAAACACATAAGCAGAAATCATCGGGAAGACAGAAGACAGATCTAAACAAAACTTCAACAGAAAACAGAAGAGAAACTGAAAGAGTGATTAGAACATTAACTTGAAGAACCAGAACAAAAAGAACACTTCAATCGGTATGTTTTCCGGAAAAGAAATGGAATTTGAGAGGATAAGTCATTATGACATAAATTGTTTCATCTATGATTTTGTATGTGAGGCTTCCAATACAAAACCACCACCATTTCCTTCTCAGACCCTATTTCTATTATCATTTTGCAGGGAGAAATTTCAGATCACAAAACAAAGTAGTAGATCTATAAAGAAAGAGAGATGGAGAAGACGGCTAGGTTTTGTTTAGATGAGAAAGAGTGGTGGTGGCTAGAGAAAGATTCTCAAGTAGCATTATATAGTTAGCGGCCATTTTGGTAAACCCTAAGGGCTAACCTCATAAGTCCGTGAGGCCCAGGCCCAGTTATAACCAAGTTTTGTTAAACAAACTCTAGAGTAAGCTAGTTAATTGACTCTCGCTGAATAGGGATTGTGGGTGAAAAAATACTTAATTTTAGGGTACGTATAGAATTTCTTGTTTCGAAATTTTATTTTGCAGAGAACAACTTTTTTGGATTGGTGGCTAAACCCCGGTGACACTGGATTACTGCTAAACCTATGAAGGTCACGCCAGATTTTCAGTTATTTGGATAATTTATCATTAAGAAAATCGACGACAAATTGAAAACGAGCAAATGCTATGATGCACATTCAGATAACAGGAGTATAGAATATAAAATGAAGAACTGTTACACACAAGACAAACTACTAAATTCCAGATGCTAATCCTAGTAATCCATTCAAATTATTATTATTGTTACATAACTTCAATTCCGTTTTACCACCAATCTTTAGAAACCCCAAAAAAATGTTAAATCCAGATCTACGTGAAGAGGAATCTATAAGAACGAAAAGGATGCGACATATAATGCTTCGCCAAATAGAAAGCCCGGATGTCTTCTTACATCAGGTGTATCAAATGGCTAGAACATGCAGAGCTGAAAAAGTATGAAATACTTCTGAGAGGAGAAGTCATTATGACTGGAAAAATTTCATTGTGATGTTGTGAGGATGAATTCTCATAATAAACCAAGATCATTTTGCTAGGAGATTTCAATTACAGAGAAAATATAGATCCACAAAGAAGGATAAAAAGGTTGAGAAGACGGCAAGGTTTTTATTTGAAGAGAGAATAAGAGAGATTTCTTAGTTTATATATACTAGTCACTGGTCAGCTCCTAAACAAACCCTAAGGGGCTAATCTCCCCATGTGGCTCAGGCCCACTATGGCAATATTTTTTTTTTCCGGAAGAAAATGTTATTTTAAAAAGAAAACGCCGTTACATAGTACAAAAGAAATCACTCACTCATAATATCCTCCCAATTTCTCCGAATGAGACTAGGGGTAACAAATTTGAACGTGTTGGTGTTGCAAGACATAAGACTACAAGCTGTTTAACAAGATCAATAGTCTCCGTTATACTTTTCTGACGACCACCAAACACTCTCCCATTTCTCTCCTTCCACAGGGTCCAACAAATAGCATAATGGATAATTTTTCACACCTCCTTACCTCTTCCATGCATCACATTCACCGACCACGCTTCAAACAAATTTAGTAAAGTCCTCGGCATAGGCCACGATATCTTGAAAGCCTTAATAAAATAATCCCAGATTTTAAAAGAATAGGAGCAGTGCATAAACATATGGTCTGACGTCTCCTTCTCGACATTGCAAAGAACACATGTCTATGCCACGATGAGCTAACATATCCCTAGTTCGTAGCGAGTCATGAAAACAAGCCAAAAGAATGAAGCTTACCTTGTTAGGGATATGTCCTTTCCAAAGGTGTTTGTCGAAGTTGCATGAATCATAGTTACCTGACAAAGCTTCATAGCACTTTTGTGCACTTAAGTCCTCCATAATAACCAATTCATCCTCCTCTGCCACCAACACCGGGATATGAGAGATATCACGTCGAAGCAAATCACATTCCAGCTGCTCGTTCGCATTCAAAGCCCTCCTGAATTCACAACTCCAATTATTGATGATAATCATATCAGCGATTGTCGCATCCTTCCTTTTAGCAGCTTTATTAACAACCGAGAATAGTTCTTGCAATGTCCCTCTATCCAACCATTTATCCTTCCATAACCTGATCCCTTTACCGTTTATCCAACCATTTATCTTGGACAGTGGGAACCATATTCACTACATTCTTCCATAACCTGATCCCTTTACCGTTTGTCACCGTAAACTGTGACATGTCTTGGACAGTGGGAACCATATTCACGACATTCTTCCATAGACTTCTGCACTGTGGTTTGTTGTCAACATCCGGCATTAACAAATCCGTGTTCTTTCAATTATCATTTTGCAAATCCAAAATTTCAGATCAGAGAGTGGTAGATCTACAGAAAGAGAGATGGCTAGGTTTTGTTTGAGGAGAAAATCAGAGAGGATAGAGTGAGGGAATGAGGCACATGATTAAGCAAACATTTAAAACCTCCAAAGCCATTTCACGATACATCCAACCAACACGAAGCAAAAGATTCCCAAACCCACTCGAAAAACCAGAGCCTATGATTCCCCATGTACCGCCAAGGACCTAAAGGCAAATATCGTGCCCGTGTTGCAATTCGCTATCAGCAAACAGAATCTTCATTGTTGCAAGGATGCAAACAATCAGATGAAAGAATATTTATGCAAAAGTTTCCATTAATTGAGGTCCTCTCAACTATTTTTCACCTACTCTCCTCGTGTATTGACTTCTTAATCTTATTATGAAATCAAATTATCTGGAATACTTAGCATCTGAACTCAAAACTTGCAAAACACACACAACTGATATCTGTAATAAGACTTTAATGGTCATTAGGCCCCCCCCACCCAGTAGTACCGCAAACTATTCATGTCTTTATCTTCTTAAACAGGATTAATTACTACTATAATATATGTTTGGTATTTCTATCCATACTGTGATTAGATTCCATCTCCCCAAAACCCAAAACTTATGTTTGGTCACCTGAGTCTCTCAGAAGTTTATGTGAAATACCTATTTGGTCTGCTAATTTTGCTTCAAGTACTCTGAAATTTGAATGCAACTCATCTAGAATTGCTAGATCCCACCACATTGTAAAAACATTAGTACTCTTCGAACACAGAAATTCTGGAAACCAATTCTTGAAATTGTTTTCAGCCAGAGAAAATTAATATCAGATTGTTACGATCATTTTAATTCCAGATGCTAACAACCCATTCATTTAACTTTACTATCGATTTTTAATTAATATTACATAAATTGATTCCTATATTATTCAAACAGCATCCAGGAATATGTAGCTGGAATCTATTTCACCACCACCGATCTTTAAAGAAGAAACAAAAAGAGTCTGTTATTTGACAACAAGATAATTCCTACAGTAATTTTAGGAACATTTAAAACAAGATTATCTGAATGCAACATCAAGAAGAAGAGGTACGATCACAGCAAGTGGACTAAAATCATGTAATTCATGACATGAGATAGCAATGTGAGAGGACAAATCATTATGACTTAAACAATTCATTTGTGATGTTGTTGTAAATGACAAAACCAACATCTCTTCATAACCCGTATCATTTGGCAAAGGGAATTGCAGTTAGTTGGAGTAGATCTAAAGAGATAGAAGTGGAGGAGACGGCAAGGTTTTGTTTGATGATGAGAATGAGGAGAGCAAAGAGATTCCCAACAAGTAGTTTTATATAGTGGTCAATAGTCATTTTCTAAAAACCCTAGTCCCTAAGAAGACCTTACCTAACCTCGTCAAGCCCTTCAGGCCCAAGACAATTCTTATCTGCACTCATATTTGTCAAAATTTTGTTAAACTGTGCAGCTGCAAATACGGAATGCCCTATACTTCTTATATGCACTGGTAACTGTGGGACCCACTATATTTTAACTCTAAAATCCATACTATGCAATTTTGAAATTTGAGAGTAATGTCAAACAGTACAAAGACTTTAAAACAATAAAACCAAACACACAAGGGATTCATATGAATTCCAGAATTTGTAGTCCCCAGAGATTATAAATTCCTGAAAAAGTGAATTCTGCAAACAAACTCACCATAAGTTTCTCGATCAGCTTAAAAGCATTGGGACAATGAAAAAATGATTCTGCCTACTAAACTGGGCCTGAGCCACATGAGGCCTTGATTTTGTCAGGTTTAGGGTTTAGTACTAGTATATAAACTTATAAGAGAACATCTCTTTCCACTCTCCTCTGATTAGAACAATAGCCTTCCGTCTTCTCCACCTCTTCCTCTTTCTTTATAGATCTACTTCTCTGTAATTCGAAATTCTCCCTACATAATGATAATAAGGTGTTGATGGTGGTTTTTAGACAAGGGGTAAAATCGTAAAACCCCATGACCTAGTGTTACCCGCAACACATTAACTAAGAGCATTTAACTCGGGTGTAAATAATTAATAGGGGTATTTTTTCAAAATACCAGATTAGGGTTTTTCAACACGTAACCCTAATTCCAAACCAAGCCGCATCTCGCGCACCATGGCAACAATGCCAAACCAAGCCGCACCCGCGCACCATGGCAACAATGCCAAACCAAGCCGCACCCTGCGCACCATGGCAACAATGCCAAACCAAGCCGCATACTGCGCACCATGGCAACAATGCCAAACCAAGCCGCACCCTACGCACCATGGCAACAATGCCAAACCAAGCCGCACCCTGCGCACCATGACAACAATGCCAAACCAAGCCGCATACTGCGCACCATGGCAACAATGCCAAACCAAGCCGCATCTTTGCGCACCATGGCAACAATGCCAAACCAAGCCGCACCACTGCGCACCATGGCAACAATGCCAAACCAAGCCGCATCTATCTGCGCACCATGGCAACAATGCCAAACCAAGCCGCATCTTTAGCACCATGGCAACAATGCCAAACCAAGCCTCATCTTCAAGCACAATGGCAACAATGCCAAGCCGCATATCACGCACCATGGCAACAATGCCAAACCAAGCCGCATATCGCGCACCATGGCAACAATGCCAAACCAAGCCGCACTCCGCGCGCCATGGCAACAATGCCAAACCAAGCCGCACCCCGCGCACCGTGGCAACAATGCCAAATTTCCAAGCCGCTATACCTTTGGCCCACGCCAAATATAGTGCCCTAAGCTTGCAAGACTTGCAACTAGGTCAACATGGCCGCACGTGCCATTGGCACATGCCAACACGTGTCGCAAGCCATATTTCCAAGCCGCTATGCCTTTGGCCCACGCCAAATATAGCGCCCTAGGCTTGCAAAACTTGCAACTAGGTCAACATGGCCGCACGTGCCATTGGCACATGCCAACACGTGTCGCAAGCCATATTTCCAAGCCGCTATGCCTTTGGCCCACGCCAAATATAGCGCCCTAGGCTTGCAAGACTTGCAACTAGGTCAACATGGCCGCACGTGCCATTGGCACATGCCAACACGTGTCGCAAGCCATATTTCCAAGACGCTATGCCTCCGGCCCACCCAAATATAGCGCCCTAGGCTTGCAAGACTTGCAACTAGGTCAACATGGCCGCACGTGCCATTGGCACATGCCAACACGTGTCGCAAGCCATATTTCCAAGCCGCTGTGCCTTTTGCCCCACGCCAAATATAGCGCCCTAGGCTTGCAAGACTTGCAACTAGGTCAACATGGCCGCACGTGCCATTGGCACATGCCAACACGTGTCGCAAGCCATATTTCCATGCCGCTATGCCTTTGGCCCCACACCAAATATAGCGCCCTAGGCTTGCAATACTTGCAACTAGGTCAACATGGCCGCACATGCCATTGGCACATGCCAACACGTGTCGTAAGCCATATTTCCAAGCCGATATGCCTTTGGCCCACGCCAAATATAGCGCCCTAGGCTTGCAAGACTTGCAACTAGGTCAACATGGCCGCACATGCCATTGGCACATGCCAACACGTGTCGCAAGCCATATTTCCAAGCCACTATGCCTTTGGCCCACGCCAAATATAGCGCCCTATGCTTGCAAGACTTGCAACTAGGTCAACATGGCCGCACATGCCATTGGCACATGCCAAACACACACGCTGGTAGCCTAACTTGCAAACCGTGCAACCTACCACCAAGGCATTTCGCACATGCCATTGGCACATGCCAAACACACACGCCGGGTAGCCTAACTTGCAAACCGTGCACCCTACCACCAAGGCATTCCGCATATGCCATTGGAACATGCCAAACACACACGCCGGGTAGCCTAACTTGCAAACCGTGCAACCTACCACCAAGGCATTCCGCACATGCCATTGGCACATGCCAAACACACACGTTGGTAGCCTAACTTGCAAACCGTGCACCCTACCACCAAGGCATTCCGCACATGCCATTGGCACATGCCAAACACACACGCTGGTAGCCTAACTTGCAAACCGTGCAACCTACCACCAAGGCATTCCGTACATGCCATTGGCACATGCCAAACACACACGCTGGTAGCCTAACTTGCAAACCGTGCAACCTACCACCAAGACATTCCGCACATGCCATTGGCACATGCCACACGCGTCACTAGCAGCGCCACTTGCGCTCAAGATGCAACCGACACTCGAGGCATCAACACAAACTGGGGGATGCTTCTTTAGGGTTTTGGTTTGGCGGTCACAAACATGCGGCGTACACTACGCTCACATTAAGAAAGCGTGAAAAGGAATAAAGCGATCAAATAAAAGAGGAAATAAAGGTGAAAAACGTTTTCACCCATTAAACCATGCGGTTACCACCTCCTCCCATTATTTCACCCTTTACTCTCTTCCTTCATGAGGCCGGGGTACGTTTCAATCTCGATTTGTATAAATAGGTCTTGCCTATTTCCACCCAGGACAACAAGTCTCGGTCGGGAGAAAATACTACACTCCCAGAAAGGCAACTTTGCAAGCTCTCCCAAAAGCTTCCACCTCTTGCAAGCTTCCCAAGCTTCTACTTTCTGATACAAGTCGAGATACTACTCTCCTCAACACCTTTCTTTGCTTCCCTCCCCAAATCAACCCTTCTCCTCCACTTTGTGACCGAAGCAAATCCGGAACGGCCATTTCTTGGTTTAGGCCGGACTTGTACAGATTGATCTCTCGAATCTATAAAGTGCTCACGTGCAACACATTTATTTAGGGTTTGAATCAGTTTCTCACTCACCTACCGAATTTACTGAAATCGACAGAAACGATTTTTACCCATAAACATAAGGATAAACTGTTTAATATTGGTATTAGATGAGAATCCATCCTCCAATACAAACAGGCAATAAAATCATTTTTGTCATAATGACTTCCCCTCTCAAAAGCATTTCCAATAACGTACATTGAAAGCCAAAGACTATGTGGTAATACATCTTTGGCGTTTTTAACGATCTGTTTTTCTTTATATCTTTGGCGACTTGTTGTTGTATCAAAATTGAAGTCTGTAGATGCTTCAGTACAATGACACCGACGAGACATCAGGCGGATAGTGTATGATCGATGGTGAAATGGAATGTAACTACAACTTATCATCTTATAGGAATAAGACTACAGTTTATGTAATAGGAATCAATCAATCAATATAACGGGAGTAAGACAACAATATCCCAATTTAAATTTTGATTTCATGAAAAATTCTACTTGGCCAGATTTTTGGATCCCAATGTAGATTTTTTTTCTTTTTGCACAGTGCAGATGTTAGTCTGGAAGGTAAATAATGGGTTAGTGTGCAAAAATTTAGGCCACAGGAAGACATCATGAAAATTTTCGGGTCATAAGGAAGTTTTTGTGTCGAAATGCAGTAAAAATCTTGAGTCAATTTTTAGAAGATAAACAAAGTCGGTCTTTTGGGGTTCTTCAGAACCCTACTACAAATGCATGGCCGGTGATTCACGAGACCAAAATGTATGTGCATGATAGCACAAGCAAAACAAAACTTGCCCCCACCCTGTAGACAAACTGCAACCATACCCGTAGACAAACTACAATACTTGATGAACTGCTCTATCAAGTATTCCAATGATCAGTCACCCGATTTCAGTGGTGCCCGTGTCTCTCATTACTGAAAGAAAAAGAAAGTAAGCCTCTGATGTAAAGAAGGTGTGAGAAAGTAAGCCTCTGATCCCATTTCTTATTCTTCTTTGCCGTTTTTCCCCAAAAAAATCAATCTCTGTTTTCGATCTCCTCCAAATTTCCAAACAAAAACACTTTCAGTTTGATTTTTCAGTTCAATCAGAGATGGCTTTTGATGTTGATCTCGATTGCATATGTTGAATCAATCATGTCATAATGACTTCTCCTCTCAAAAACACACTACAAAGCGAAGGCAACGCAACACACATATGTTTTCAAGAAGAGAAACTTCTCGAGTATATTATGTGGAGAGCTTTGTAAGGTAATACTGATTGCCTTTTCAGTGGAGTAATCAATGGAGTTTGAATTTTAATGGGTATTTCAGTGGGATCGTTCTCCCCTTTTCAATTGCCTTGGCCTCAATCTAATATTTATTGCTTGCTATTTTCCTTGCAGGTGTCATTTCTATGCTTGGTGGTTAGTCCAGCTGCTAAAATGGTGCAAATACTTGTGCTGTTTTTTTTTTTTTTAACTTAAGAAAGAACCAAGTGATTCTTTAAGTGTTTTGACTGTTGACAGGTATGTTGTGAATTTTGATGTTCCATACAAATATTTCCCTTTCAATTGTTTGTTTGATACTTTAGCTTTTCTTTTGCAGGGAATTCAACATTTTGGGTGAACTCCATACAAATATTGCCCTAAATTGAATGACTATTTTCAACTCCATATAGATGCCATCACAACTTCATCAAGTAGAAACTTCTTTACTTAGAATTGAAGAGACGCAGCACTAGGTACACATCGCAGCTTGCTAAGTAAGTGGAAGAACAAGTTTTTGTTGGAAGAAAGGAAAGAGAAGAAAACCGAAACGGAGCTTCAAGTCCTGATTGATGTAATGTAAGGAAATTGTACGAGCCTTTTAATTTTTGTACTTGTGTATTATCTCTTTTGTGCACGGTAAACTTTTGTTCCGGGCTAACTGGTTTGGCTATGTTCTCAACTTTTGTCATCTCCAGCTAGTGAAGAAAAGGACTTGGCCTTATTTGTGTGTTTGGTAATTCAAGAATGCTACAAAGTGATTACCTTGTCTTGTTCATATCTGTGCATTAGAAAGTGATTTTATACACCTGTTAGGGAAAGAAAGTGTTTAATAGTTGGATAGTAATTAGTTGACAAACTTGGTTAGGACTGCCTTGAAATATATGACCCTTGTTGGCCAAGCCCCTTTTAAGTTCCGCTCATTTGCACCGAAGCAGGAATGCTTCTCAAAGCTGCAGAACCGTAGGAATTGGTATGGGGATCACTATGTTGGTGGTGGTAATTGCAGTACTGGTGGGAAGGATAAGACTAGTCATTGCACAGAGTTCATCAGGAAAGACATTGATGAGCGTGTTCTAGTTGGCACCTTTGGTATTGGAGATGGTTTTGACCAATCACCAGAGAGCATGAGAATCTTGGGCATTGAATTTTACAGATTTCCTTAAGAGTATATTGATAGCAGTCGACTTTTACTGGCTGTTGGCAGGCATGAACTTGTGACTTAATTTATATTTCATTGCAGTGATAAAGAAAGTCATTTTGGAATTGCAGATCTTTTCAATTAAGATAGGCAACAAGGAGAACTGGGGTTACAAAATGGGACGACAAATTTTTGAACAGTGTTGTTTTTGATCACACTCCTACTGGTGTTGTCAGGAGTTCTTAAACAGCAGCTATCATAGAAAAAATGAACACATGAAGTCTTAAAATTGTTTTCAGCGAGATCAAATGCATAGAAGAAAGACGCAAATTATATAAAAACAATGTAGTAATACATAAAATTATTCAAATGCGAGATGCTAATTATTGATTATAATTTTTATTATTACATAAACGGATTCCTATTACTGAAAAATATCCAGATCACATAAACATATGGTTGATCATGTCATTCCAGCGACGCATATTACCATCAAATTTGGCAAGATCATGCACATATGGGTCTTCATCATATGGAATGATAAGTAATTATGACAAGTTCTAGAAGAGCTCGAAGAAAAGACCTGAAACGTCATAAAATTCTAGTGAGAGGAGAAATCATTGTGCTGAAAATGATTTAATTTTGTGGTGTATGGATATAATCTCATCGATCTCTATTATCATTTTGGAAAGAGATGTAGATCTACAAGGAAACAGATGTGGAGAAGTTGACGGCAAGGTTTGGTATTCTTTGATGAGTGAATGAGAGAAGAAAAGTGGAACATTTATATACAGTGGTCTCACGTTGCTAAACAAACCCTAACCAGACCTAACCGAGTCGAGCCTACATATGTCTCAGGCCCAGTATTCTCTGAACTCATATTGGAGTTGCTTGAAATCACATGAGATAAAGATTCATTCCGAGTGCTTGGTGTGAGAGAATACATAAAACTGGACAAGGGCCTAGGGTTTCGGAAAATGCCTTGTTATAAATACAACACTAAAAGCTAGAGGAGATCCAATCTCTCAATGATCTTCTTCTTCTGTGCCGTCTCCCCTAAAATCATTATTCTCTGTTTTCAATCTCCTCCAAATCTCCATAAAAGAAACACTTTCAGTTAGATTTTTCTGTTCAATCGAGAATAAGGATGTATGCCTGTCACTCGACAAGGGCCTAGATTTTACAGGAGATCTATCTTCTTCTGTGCCGTTTTCACCCAAAATCACTCTGTTTTCAATCTTTTGATTATTCTGTTCAATCAAGGATGGCATATGATGTTGATGTTGATCTTGAATCAAGGATCCAGTCATAATGACTTATCCTCTCAAAGACACATTATAAAGATGTGGTTTCAAAGAAAGGGATGAGATCCTTGCAGTGTGCTCTGTCACCTTCATAGTGGAAGGTATACTTGTTTGGTTCATGAGTTTTGAAAATGTCAATTTACTTTTTCGCTTCAATTTTGTGAGCTCTGATCATAATGTTAAAATTGTTTAACCTTTTGTCATTAAGATGTAGAAAATTCAATATGCAGTTGTGTGTTAAATCAATGGAGTTTGAATTTTGAATTGTCAATTTATTTATTTTTGGGGGATTTTCGTTTCAATTTTTACAGCTTTGATCATAATGTTAAGAATTTCAATCTTTTGTAGTTAAGATGTAGAAATGCTGTGTTGTGTGTTAAATCAATGGAGTTTGAATTTTTATATGTAATATATTCAGTGGGATAGTTCTTCCCTTTTCAATTTGCTTTGGCCTCTATCTAGTTATTGCTTGTTGTTTTTCTTGAAGGTGTCATTTCTATATATATTTATAGGTTAAACAATAAGTTGATTTTTATGCTAGGTTTCAGTTTCATTATCTTTGCTTTTGAATTGATGTATGTAATGTATGCATGTGAATCTGTAAATCAAACTTTCCAGAAATTATTGCTTGTTTTGCTCCTCCAAGTCGTTTTAGTAGGTATTGAGAAAATGCTGTAAGTGTCTTTTGAACCTAATTTGGATTTGATGGTGTCTTGAAGAGGGCACTTGGAAGCTATAGTCCCAGAACCTCAGATGGATGGTTTTGAAGAAATGCTGCTGGAAGCTCAGATGGCATAGCTACTGGTACTAAGCAACAACTTCTTCATGGAAATGAACGGCTTCTACCAATAAAGGAGGATTTGGGACTGGTGAACTCAAAGGCGCAGCTGATGCATCTATAACTAGGAAAGCACGTCGTCCTAAGGAAGCTGATCAGTTGGCTGGTTTGTCAAGAAATGTCGCTGGAAGATCAGATGGCATAACTGCTGTTTTTGACATATATACATTGTTTGCCGCACTTGTATAACGAATGGAAGAAAAGCCCAATTCAGGTGTCAAGAAGGAAAGTAAGTGGAAGAACAAGTGGGACAAAACAAGTAGTTTCGGGCGGTAAAAATGTACGTTTTTGGGAGGATTGTTGGAAAACCGCGCAACCCTTGAAAGAACTTTTTCCTAAAATTTGGAGAAAGTCAAGTAAGAAAGGAAAAGTGATAATAAAAATGATGATCAACAATGGGTCTCAACCTCCAGCATGGGATCTGGGTTTTAAATCTAGTTTTAGAGAAGAAGAAATGAGTAGTGTTGCTGCCTTCATTGAAATAATTGGGGATCCTGCGAATTTTGGGGATGAAGAGGACACAAGGTCATGGATTAGAGGGACTAATGGAGACTTATCAGTTTCTTCATGTTATGAAATGATTGACGTACAACTACAACAACAAGGACAAGATCAAGAGAGACAAAGAAAAATGCCATCAAAGTATGTATGGAATTCAGCCATCCCACCAAAAGTGTCATTCCTAGTTTGGGCTGCAGCAATGACTGGTTTACCAATTGTTGATCGTCTTCTTCGAAGAGGTATGGCAATTACAAACATCAGTTGTTGTATGTGTCACCAAGAACCCAAAAAAATATCACACATATTTATCCATTGTGTATTTGCAAAGAAAATGTGGGAGCATTTCCTAAACCTGTTGGAGTCAAGATGGCGACTGCCGGATTCGTGTATGGAGCTTCTTATCTCATGGCAGCTGAAACTCAAAACTGAACCAATTGAATTCCACTAGTACAAATATGGGCTTTGGTGACAGTTCAAAGGTCAAAACAATGACAATTCAAGAATGAACTGTCACCAAAGGACTGATGGGGAGATATAGGTGACAGTTTCTTGTTAAAACTCACACTAATAGTGCGAAGCAGAGATGACAGTTTTGAAACTGTTGCTGAATAATTATACAGTGGCACTTTTTATAGAAAAATGTTACAATAATGTGATGTACAATAACAGTTAAAAACTGCTACTATATCCAAGATATTATGAGTGTTTTTATATAAAATTGTTATCTAATTAAAAAGATATTAATAACAGTTCTTTGAATTACTGCCGTATTAACTTAGTATTAAAATAGATACCGTAGGATCCACAAATACCAATAACCGCAGATGAGTTGTCAAAATAGGACTCTGTAAAGTTGTAAACTGATCGCACGATCCCATTTTTTTTTATCCTAACATAATTCGTTCATTCTCTTCTCTTCCTTTCATCCCATTCTTCCCCACTATCTTTGCTAACTCGATCTAACCACCGGCATAAGTAAGGTGCAGATATCTATCAAACTCTCAATCAATGTTTCAATTTTTCCTCATCCTTCGAATCTGTTGTGATTTGAGGTTTTTGATTAACTTGTCTTTTCTGTTCTAGGTGTGGGTTGAACCCAACTCCGTGAATGTGAAAAACAGAATACTTCAGGGTCAGTGAGATCTACAATTGCAAATTTGGAGGGTCCTGAGTTTTAGCTGATTGGGTTTTTGATGGTGTTCCCGAAGATTCAGAAAATTTGATTTAGCAGGTATAAGTTTTCGATTTTTTATTTTTTTTGTGAAATCCCTTGTTTACAATTTGGGATTATCATATTTTTTATTTTTAGGTTTGTTATCCAGGTATGTTTCTCTTTTTTATGAAGCCTAGTTTTGATTAGCAAGATCATTGTTAATTTTTTTGTTTGAAGTTGTAGAATTTGAAGTTTGTCATCTACCAGGTGTTGACCTCCGTATGTGATACCTTGAGATAGTTTGTACGTTTTTCTTTGTTGGTTCAAATTTTTTGACTTTTGGTGTGATTTGGTTAGTGATTAGTGAAATTGGTATACTAGAGTGTTGTTGGTAAATAAATTAGTGGTTTTTACATTTCTGGACTAGGGTTTTAGTTATAACTGCTGATTAGTGCGGCTTCTTTTCTAGTCTGACTCTGGATATGGCGTATGTTTTCAACAAGTTCTTCCCCATGTTTCAAAATTAATGATCAATGTTTGTAAATTACTTTACTCAAAAGGTCTAACCTGCAAAACCTTGAGCTTTTCCTTTTCTTTTCTTCCTTTTCCTCTTTAGTTTTATTTTCTGTTCACCCTTCCGGTATCTCGGTATCTCTAGAACCTTTTTTGAGTAAATTGGGCAATGAGTTTCATATTGGATATATTAGTTCTTTTAGGCGGCTTTGTTGATTATGGAATTCAGAATTTATTTCTACAATTTTTTTTAGCATGGAAGTGCTGAGCAGTAAAGTCAGATGACTCTGATCACAGTGGATGATATTATGAAATCTGTTTGTGCCCTAACAGAAACCAGTATATGGAAAACCATGTGAGCCAAATTGGCATCGTTTTGCAATGTATCATCTAGTATTTATTTTCGATCATTCTCATACAGATTTGGGTTGTGTTAATGCTGAAATATGAAACAACTCATGGCTTGCAGCATGTTCAGGAGAGAGGAAAGCCACTTGAAAGAAGTAGTTTGCTTCCAATGTTGTCGAGAAGTGATTCAAGCATGGTGATGCTGCTAAAAGAGATCTATGGATTGGGGAGATCGTTTCATAGACAAGGAAATGACAATTGATTGGTAGGCATGGCATAAATTATCAAATCGATTTTTTTAACTTTGCTAATTATTAACATAGTATATCAAAACCCTCCTTACTCATGATTGAAGCTTGTATCCTGAGCATAAGTTCCTATTAATCACACTGCGAAACCAAGGAACACGGTCTTGTTTTTTGGGTTATTCAACCTATGTGCTCTTTCTCCCTTTAAGTTGGTTTGTGAGTCCTCCAAATTTCATGAGGATATTAGTAATTGAAATTATTTACATCAGTAACTCACTTTGGTTCAGGCTTCAGTTAACTCAATTGGTTTGTGTGCCATAGCCCACTTGTTTTTATGTTGAATTTGACATATTTTTATGTGCCATTAGCCCACTTGTTCATATGTGACATGATGGAGATCACTACACGTATCTTGATGTATAATATAGCATTTTCCATTATAGATTACATCAAAAACAACCCGTTTTTCCCTTTCCCTCGGCTGAGCGACATTTTTCTGTATTCGGAGTAGATTATAGAATTATGTTACTATTTCTTAGTTAATTTAGATTGATTTTGTCTTTGATTTATTTTCACTGCTGTTCCATACTGGCAACTAATGTAAAGGCTAGTTGTTAGAGTCTTTAGTTTTGTCAAATGCTAGTGGTCATTTAATTTGTTAATTAACATTATGGCTGTATATTTTGTATCAGATTGAAAGTTGAGATGCTACTGGAACTTCAGGCATGCAATTTCCCCTGAAAATGCAGGTTTGCTTGGGTATTTGAACTTTACCTTTAGTTATTAGAAGATGGCAGTAACTAAATTTTTACATAAGCTATATCTGTAGGCTGGTTTGAACTTTCAAGCTGTACCAAACATTCTCTTAACGTGCGATATTCTGAAGCTGAGTGTGATATCAATGATACACCAATTTCAACCTAGATGCCTATGAGCTCCTTTGCAATCAAGCGTAAAGCTTCTTGCCAAGCTCCACAACCATGAATAGAATCGAACAACCAGCTTACCACAACAGCCTTAAATTTATCCAATTTCAGGTTTGTGTCTTAATTGTTTGTTACTTTATTTTACATTGCCCTTGACCATATACCACCAGAACATTTTATCCCCATGCTTTCAGTTGCAGTGGACCATGGGAGAATTGCTGTTAGAATGAAGTAATTTCTGAAGTTAACAAGTCAAATGTCTGAAATTCGCAAAAAGGTACATAAATCAAAGATAAGATACCTATATACTGAATTTTTCTTTCATGACAAGAGTGAGTTCAAAAGTTTGCAACGAGATTAGTTGTAATAGAAGTGGGATCCTTCATTTAGAAACTAGAATACATAACATCCTGTTGCTACTTTGGATTTTGACATGGTTCAGTAATATAGCTATTATTAAGTACAATGTAGTTAAAATTGAAATGAATGACACTGAGTTTCTTGTGACAACGTAGTGATGGATGCTCCAGATGTAATGCCAGATTTTACAACTCAACCACGGATTCAGCTGATCGGCTTATCCCATTATCTCTAGCATCAATAGATAGTTGGAGGATAAATTGAAAAGGCCATCCTTGAAGAGCATAAAATGGCAGAGAACTTTGATAATGTTGAACCACCTAAAAGCAGAAATCTTCAGCTTAAGCAATAATAAAGCAGCTTAGAGAATATCCATTGTCCAACAAAAATCAACAGGTATAGTCATCTTTTGATTATACGCAAGAGTGTTGCGTGTTTCCAGCATGTTGTGTGACTTTCTCCTTTTGAAGGATCTTTTATCTTGCAGGGTTTGAGCTTACATTGTTTAATTGTTGATTCTAGTTACTTCTATATATTAGCATTTTGTAAAAGCTTTCTGAATAAGCAAGTTTCTGTAAAACAATTTTGTTTAAATAAATAAATAAATAAATATATTCCTCTTTTCTTTCTTTTTCATGTTTTTGTATTAGATGTGATGGCATTGACCATCCCGTTTCAGGCTTGAAAACCTGCCTCTGAACATATCAGTAACAACCGCAACATAAAAACTCTAAACATAAGGGTCTATGATGACAATTTAAAAAATAATGCCTCACATAATACGGTCTACAATGACAGTTCTTATGGAAAAACTGTCAGCTTCCTAAGATCCCGATGACAGTTTTGTATAGGAAATGTTGCCGTAACTTTTCAACAACGACAGGTTTAAGGAGAAACTGTTACCTTAGTACGAGAAACTGAATTATTGATGACAGTTTTATGTAAAAAGTGTTACTGTAAGTTATCAACAACGACAGTTTTAGGAAGGAACTGTTAATTTATAGTCATTCTTCCGTAACAGTTTCTTAAAGACCTTCCGTAACAGAGCCTTTGGTGACAGTGCAAAAATTTTCTAAAACTGTCACGTAAATAATAAGGTGACAGTTTTTAACTGTCATCTAAGCCTATTTTTGTACTAGTGTTCCTAAAATTTTGCTTGCCTTTCGCTATATGGCAACAAATTTGGAAGGAAAGGAACGAAAGAATCTTCTGTAACAAAGAAGAATCAGTGGAGCGGGTTATCCTTCAAGTGAAAGCTTCTCTATTTAGTTGGGCAAGTGTTCATATTACCTTTAAGCAATTCAAGTTTGCAGATTTCATCCATGATTGGCGGGCTTAAGCTTTTAAACGATAATCGGTGGTATCTTTATATTTTCTGGCATGTTTTTGTTGTAAGTTTTAAGTGCTTTCTCAGCACTTTCTTGAATGAATTTTATGTTTTCCAAAAAGTGGAAGAACAAGTTTTTGTCAAGCAACGGAAGACAAGAAAGAGAACAAGACTGAAATGGAGCTTGGAGTAGGTGAAAATTGGATTACTGTGAGGCCATAAGGTTGGATGCCTGCGTGGATTAACAGACAACTGGCAACAGCTGAGCAAAAGCTATGAGTGGATACACTTTTTATGTAACATATTTCTGAACAAGTTCCAAGGAAAAGATGGATGCTAAATTATTTTTTCAATAAGCAAGTTGATTATTTAGTCACTTATATAGGTCTATCTCACCTATATAAGTGATGCTGATTTTGCTAATCTCACGGGTCTAAAAGAATTAAGTTGCAACCTGATTGAATTCCTCCCTACGTAGGAAAGAAAAAGTTGTCTCCTTTTAGGTATTTGGTTTCATCCTTATCATCCCACCACCATCGCCAACGCCAGTACTGCATTTCCCACTCCCACACATTCTGCTTAGCGACAAAAAATGGACAGTGAAATTTATAGTTAAAATGCTCAGGATTGCAGAGTATATCACCAAGGCGCTAGGCCAATCAGCTAAATAAATGTACGTCTCATGGCCAGTACCAAGAGGTAATGGTCACGGCGCACCTCCCCAAGGCAAAGGAATATGGGTTTTTTCAACCAGAACTTCATCAACCTTACTTGATATGTGCAACAAATTTTGTTGAATACTTGATTTTTGTTAAAGGGAGAGCAAAAAGCGATCCGAGGAGAGCGAAAATCGTAGTTGACTCGCTAACTAGGACTTATTCAACTTATTTTCCAACTCGGACCAAATTATCCTACTAAGTACACCCACTAACTACACATTCGCACCCCCATAAACAGATCTATCAGCCACCACCGTTAACATCATGGAGTTGTGAGTTCTCTATTATTATGGAACATAATCTTAGTCCCAAACCCCCTTTTACCAAATCTCTTGGTAACTCTAATTGCACTTGAGTGACAAGAGACGTATGAATCTCTTTTGTATGCTTCTTTTGAATCTTTCCATAGATCCCCAAATAACGAATCCTTTCAGTGGTTTTGTACCGGATCCAAATTCAGCTAGAGAGAGATCCCAATGGATGTCAATCTAGGCTACTTCTTTAGATTTGATCATTTTTTCCAAGAGAATAAAGAAGGTGTATCAACTTGAATCTTCTTTGAGAGATCTAAACCACTTTAGTTATGTAATCTGTTTTGGAGCAGGATCATATGTATATCCTCCACATATTTCTATAACCTCAAAATTGCCTTTCCTTGTTTTTAAATTAAGATGTTTTCACTAATGAAACCCTAATTTATTAGTAGTAACTGTAGAATTGTAGCACTAGACAGTAGGAAGTAATTTGCTGCTTTTTAGGTCATTTTGTTTTTCGTTTTTTTTAGCGCAAAAATTTCTTCTTGTGTCCGGTGGTGGATGGAGGTGGAATTGTTCCAAGGAGTATAGTGATGTGCAAGATCGTGTGTATTTTATAGGGCAATTTGGTCCGAGCCAAAAAAATAAATTGAATAGGTTCCAGTTAGCGAGTCGGCTACGATTTTTGCTCTCCTCGGATCACTATTTGCTCTCCCTTTAACAAAAATCGAATACTTTGGCCTCCACTGCATCTAGGGGTGAGCAACAGATAGGGTGGATGCAGATTTCGTATCACCCGCGACTAGTCCCTGGCCGATTTCACCCACTTTTAATCGACCGCATCCTTACACCCCAGGTCAACAGCATTGGTATTGAAAGCCGAGCCAAGAAAAACCGGCTCTTTAGGTACCTTAGATCCAGTTACATAATCCTAGCCATCCATCATACCTATAAAATACAAAGTTTAAGCAAACCCTAGAAAACTAGATCACTGTTTTGTTTTTCTTTTTGGTCATTTTCTCTTCTGCTCTTCTCATCTCACTACCACCACCGCCATCGGCAGTTCGCCACCACCATAACAACAAGCAGTCTCACAAGCAACAGCCACCCCTACCACCTTCATCACAACAAGCAGTGCTAACCACCCCGCCGCCGCCTACTTTTTCTTTCAATATTTTTTTCTAAGATAAACTAGATCCTATCCATCTATCACTCCTCTTTATTTCTGTGCCGTTTCCCCCATAAATTCCAAAAACACTTTCAATTTGATTTTTCTTCAACCAAGGATGGCTAATTAATGATGTCGATCTTGAGTGCATATGCAAAATCAAGTATTTCAGGCTGTCATAATGACTTATCCTCTCAAAAACACACTATGATTAGGTTGTTTCAAAGGAAGAGATGCGATCCCAGATTATGTGAGATTTCACGTAATGAGGGACCGAAGCTTTCTAGGACTTTCTATGTTGGAAACCCTTCCTAAGGTTGATTCGATTCATGAATTTTGAAATGTCTGTTTATTTTGGTGGAAGTTTTGCATCAATTTTTACAGCTTTGATCATAATGTTAAAATGTTTAACCTTTTGTATAGTTTGAATTTTTATAGGTTATATATTCAGTGGGATACTTCTCCTCTTTTCAATTTGCTTTGGCCTCTATCTAATATCAAGTTATTGCTTGCTATATTTCTTGCAGGTGTCATTTCTATACATGGTGGATTGTTTAGGTTTTTGTGTTAAGGAGGGCACTTGGATTGAGTGTATCAATGTTGTAAGTTACCTTCCTTTTAAGACTTGATTTAGTCTATAGTTTCAGTTAAGGTCAGAACATGAACTACTTCTTTTAACACATAAATAATTGGTACTGCATTTTTTGTTTGTTTTGCAAGGTTCATTGAATATTTAGCATACGCTGAATTTATTTTCTCATGTTTACTTGTATTTTATGTATACTATGCAGATCCCTGTATTTTATTTGGTTTCAGTTTGCTTATTAATTTGTAGCTGATGTTTGATTACTTTTTTTTCTTGCAGAATATCAGAGGGTTCCAAAAGCTCTGATGACAACCTACCACAACGCTCATTTACCTAGAGAGAGGCCAAGTATCATGCAGATTGTTTTAGAGAAAGCTTGAAAGGCAGGAGCGAAGAAACAGGATGGTGCTTCTACATCCACCAGAGAAATCCGTGCTAAGAAAGATTCAGTGTTGACTAGTTCGTCACACCATCCTACTGGAAGGTCAGATGGCAAAGCTGCTGGTACTTAGCAGCTTGTTCTTGGAATGGAAATTATACCAGTCAATCAAGCCGCAGCTACTGCTGTTTCTACCAAGCACGGAGGACTAGGGCGAGCTCAAAGACGCAGCTGATGCTTCTACATATAGGAAACCACCTCATCCTGATCAGTTGACTGGTTTGTCAAGAAATGTCGCTGGAAGCTCAGATGGCATGACTGCTGTTTTTGACAAATATACATTGTTTATCGCACTTGTATAGCACGGTGCGAATGAAAGAAAAACTTAATAGAAAGTAGAGAATACAATTCGATCATTATTCGTAAATTAGGAAAAGAAAAAAATCATCCTGCACAAGGTCTTTGGAACAAAAGAATGGATATTTCATAAATTACGTGCAATGATTGTTGTTTCATTCACAATTGATGAAGGTTTCTTATCAGATGTATGAATGCATATTTCTTATCAAGTATTCCATTCATCAGTCAGAATTATCAGTGTGAAAAATCAAAATAAGACGGAGGCTGTATGAAGCACAAACACTCACAATCGAGAAGCTCTAAAAGGAGTCGAACTCCACCAACTTAGCTAACCCAAATTGCTTAAATAATTGTCGTGCTGAAAATCATTATCTTAGAAGCATTAGCATGAATAGTCATATTCGGCCAAAATGAAGTGTCAAGTGTTTATAAATTCACTGTACAACGCAAACTCCCACATGCAGAATCACTGTATGATATTTACAGGCAGCATCAAAGAGGTCCCAACAAATTGATATTTATTGGTCACATCAACAGAAACATACTACAGTCGAAAAATTGTGAAAATATCTACAAAAATGCTAAGAAACTACCAAAATTAAACCAATTAGGCATTCAGAATTCGTAGACATATCCCTATTAATTGGCTTTTTCTTCATCTGAAATTCATTGCTGTCTGTCAGCATCTATGGATGTAGCAATCGGTGCCACCTCGCACATTACAAAAATTTCAGTCGACAATAATCATCTATTTTGTGTGTTAGGCATGTAGCATTTGATCTCGGAACCAATCGACAAATTTTTTGGCACTTGAAATCACATAATTCATGGAGAAACAAACAGAGCTAAGTTTTGTTGCATGCGAATGAAATCATTCGCCGAGTCTAACAAAATGGGTAATCCATTTCAAAATTGCCATTCCTTCTCATTGTGTGGCCAATCTATTTAAGAATTGGAACTCGGCCGCTAATCCATGTCGTCAAAAATATGATACTGGATGGGTAGTGCAGCATTAAGGCACTTTACAGTTTACACTGGCATTTCTTACACACGTTGCACAGTGGAATCCAAAGGCTCAAAGCAAACAAACAAGCTACAATGAACACAGAACATAAAAATAAATTGAAGTTATATAAGCCTCAATATCGCAGAATATGTCACCATGGCGTTAAGCGGTTCAGTCCCAAGTTCTTTATAATTCGGTATCCTCATAGGCTACATACATCAAAACATGCATATATAAACTAAAAGGAACATCATAAAATGTGTGTCTAATCGCCAGTCCCAATAGGTAATAGCTAAACAGATGACTAAACAATTAGATAAACTAGAAACATACCCAGTAAGATTAGAGGAATATCATTATGCACAGTGAATATGAACATGAAATTACTTCAGAATCCTGATCTATGCTGCTGCTGTTGAGTTTGTTCATACACACAGAGCATAATGATATATCCTCTGATCTAGTTTGGTACTATTTTCCAGTGATATCATCATATATCACATACAAGACTCAACACTAAAACTCTTAAATCATGACCTGACTTAAGTTAGATTACTGGAAATCACATAAACTAGAACAAAAAAATAAAATAAAATAAAAATAAAAGGTCAAAGAGATGGGAAGAAAATCATTGTGCACGATAACATTTCTAAGTAACGTGAAAGATCACTAACAGATCAGATAAACTAGAAACATACCCAGTAAGATGAGAGGAATACGGTTATGCACGGTGAATACAAACATGAAATTACCATAAACTTCAATTAGATCAAAACAAATAAACATGAGTAGGAAGTTAGGAACTACAATGAAAACCTAACTAGAGTATGGAGATAGAATGAACAAAAGATTTGACATGATATATTGATAGAAGAAAATAAGATTTATATAAGTTAGCCAAGTTGGCGGAGTAGAAGAAGACAAACCAAAACTTAGTGGGATTTTATGATGGTCACTTATGATCTGAGCTGCAACTATAAATGAACAAGCTCATGTAACTAGCTAGGCCACTTATGATCTGAACTACAACTATAAATTCATCTGAAATTCATTTACTATCAGCATCTATGGATGCAGCAACCGGTGCAACTATAAAATTCATAACAACTAGTACAAATAAGTACAAAATTAATCAAGGTCTATGTCCGAATTTAAGTAATTTGGTAGAGAGGAATTAAATACAAACATTGGTGGTTTAAATGTTCACACCAACTACAACAATAAAGAAGCCAACATCCGATGAAGAAACCGATCAACACATCCGGCTGCAAATGAATCGGTTTTGCAAATTCGTGCATGTAGCACTGATCAACTTTCAATTGCTTAATAAAATCCCTAGGAGAATCAAATGGCATAATAGACTCAAGATTTGTAGCATGACATTAGGAACTTTAAGTCTTTAACTCATCCGACAAGTAAAAACACAACTAATAGCATGTCTGTTTTCTTGCTCACTCGGGTCTGGATCTGACTTTCCCCGAGTTGAATGTCAGACAGTTTGTTGCTGTTATTGAGTCATATCTAACTTGAGATTTGTGTTAGATCTAACTCCTGACTCG
Source organism: Papaver armeniacum (assembly GCA_023531295.1). NCBI lineage: Eukaryota > Viridiplantae > Streptophyta > Magnoliopsida > Ranunculales > Papaveraceae > Papaver > Papaver armeniacum. The sequence continues at coordinate 268,754 of JAJJWW010013832.1, read as the reverse complement.
GACCCGTTTGACTCAGAAAATAAAATACCCCCGAATCGGGCGATTTCAGTCGAATCCAAGCGAGGCAGATCCAAATGAGTCAGGCGAAAACAACCAAGGTGGAACCCCTCAAAAATTTAAGAAAAAATAACTACAGCATCGGAGCATCAACATAATAGTACTCTACCTGTCAAGTTTATTTATCGGCACACCATCTTTACACCAGTGGATGGCAAATTTTTTTCTTGTTTACTTGGATTTTTAAGCATGTTAATTGATTACTTGAATTCTTTTACAGTAATTTCGGATGATACAGTTTTCATTTAAATTCTTATACCACATGTGCCGGCATGGCACAACACGATTACTTGTGTGATGTGCGTGTGGTTTGTGTTGTGCCTAGCTTTTGAATAGTAAAGCACAGCATGGCACATCATGTTTAAATCGCTGGCACGGCACAACACGGCACATAGAACGTGAAGCATGTATCTTCGCGTGCCGGGCTAATCTTACACCTCTACGACAGGCTCCTTTATCTTTAACCACTGGTGTAAAGAATGTGTGACAATAAATAAACTTAGACAAGGGCCTAGGGTTTCGGAAAGGCCTTGTTATATATACACTACCAGGTAGAGCAGATCCAATCTATAACTCATCTTCTTGTGCGCCGTTTTCCCCCAAAATCACTCTGTTTACAATCTCCTCAAACAAAGAACACACTTTCAGTTTGATTTTTCAATTAAATCAAAGATGGCTATTGATGTTAACCTTGAGAATCAGGGATGTAGATGTCCGCCTGTCATAATGACTTATCCTCTCAAAAACACACCATCTGGAGGTGGTTTCAAGGAAAGGAATGAGATCCCTATTTATATGAGATTTCAATTTTCTAGGAACCGAAGCTTCTGGGACTTGGTCTCATGATGACCAATGCAAGGTATACTGATTGCGTTTATGAATTTTGAAATGTCAATTTATTTTGTGGGAATTTATTTATTTTTGCTTCAATTCTTACAGTTTTGATCATAATGTTAAAATGTTTAACTTAAGATGTAGAAAATGCTATGTGTATGAGTGTTAAATCAATTGAGTTGGTTAAAAATCTTTGTATTGTTTGTTTGATACTTTAGTCGTTCTTTTTCAGGGAAATCATCACTTTTGATAAACTACTCAGCCCTCAAATGACTGTGTAGTTCCAAGTCAAGATAGATGGCATCACAACTTCCACAAGTAGAAACTTCCTTACAGAATTGAAGAGATGCCTTAACTAGGGACATATGGAAGCTTGAACTTAGGAATAGAGTGAAAGAAATGGCTAGCACATATATCCATAACAAGTTGCATCTATTAAATCAGAGAAAGAAAAAGGGAAACCATAATGATTTTTCCTCTCAAATTTTTGTTAGGATCCTTGAATGAAAGCTTTAAATTCTACAGGGGATATATGGACAATGTTTGCTGCACTTGTATATCAAGTGGTGAATGGAAGAAAAGCCATGGAAGACAAGAAGTCAAGTAAGAGGAAGAACAAGTTTTTGTCAAGCAATGGATGACAAGATAGAGAAGAAGACTGAAATTGAGCTTGAAAGTAAGTGAAAATTGGATTACTGGTGAGGCCATATGGTTGAATGATTCTTGGATTAAGATGGATGCGAGAAAAAGTGAAGATTTAGGGAGAAGTACATGAGGCCCTTGAAGAGCTTGATGAGTAGCTGTCTGCCGAGATCTGGTGGAAGGTGCACCCGAATATTCACTCTTGAGATCTGGTGGAGCTCCTGTTGTTAGAACAACAGAGGGTGCAGAGGATAATGATGAGCTTTAGAAAATTTGTGAATCTCTCTTTTCTGTTGTTTTATTGATTGATGGCAAACCATTTCCGCTCATTTGCACCAAAGCAATGGTTCTCAATGCTGCAAATACTATCAATTATGTATATTTTAGTGCAAAACATAAACAACAGCATCAGACTACCATTTTTTTTTTCTTTCATAGAAAAACTTAGGCAAGCCTCAGGGAATTGCATGCTAGAGCTGTGGCTAGTGGCAAAAAGGGTGCCACTGCGAAATTAAAAGTATCCAAATTGTGTAGTCTATGGATAATCTCGAGGCCTACTAAAACAAAATAGCACTATTCGGTTACATTTTAAAAAATAGTTTTCAAAATTTTTGCGAACAAACCGAACTCGCAGTTCGGTAACCTAATTTTAAATCCCATAAAACCGAACTATTCTTCGTGTTCTTCCTTTCAGGAAGTTCGATTAAGAAACTAGGGTTTTTGTAAACGCGTTCTAACCGAACATGGCACTGTAACTTCCATATGAACCCTATTTTGATGATTTCTATTCAATTAAATGAATCAAAATCAAATTAAAATGATCGGTTTGTTGGAAAATACTTGCGAATCGGTCTCATGGCAGAATCAGGCTTCTTATTGCATCTATTATACTAGATTATGGCTTCACTTGGTTGTTCCACTTCCTTATGAATACATCACTTGGTTGATTTGCTAGATGTCCTAATGGGGGACCTGATCCTGGGAGTCGGTTGATTTTCTTTCGACAAACCATTCTTATACTTGATTGATTAATTGACGATGAAAATTTGATGAATCGACGATTAATCGATGAAGACGATGTTGAAATGGGGAAGAAGAGAAGAAGAGGAGAACTGATTTTTTTGTGCGGCTAGGTTTAGATTCCTTTGTTTATGTTTTAGATTAAGTTAGGGTTAATTTTAATCACGGGAGGTTATTATATTAAGGTCGGTTATTAAATTAGGGTTAATTTTAATTAGGATAAGGGCCAAATTAGTAATCTCATGATTTTAGGAGATCCCTTAACATTGTAGGGTAGGTGGCCTAATAAGACGATGGTCCCCAAAAAAAAATCATGGTCCCTAAAAAAACCTAGCCGTCTTTTGGACCTCTTTCTTTTTCTCTTTGTAGATCTACTATAGTACCTCTTTGTAAAAGGAAAAATACGCTTACATTTTAGCAGCACCCTGAGAAGGGATATTGGATTCTGTTCTATTGTTATTGCGCAATGTAGTTGAGAGGTCACCTGAGTCTCTCAGAATTACCATGGAGTAGGTATTTGGTTCAAGCAAAAAAATGATTTCTCCTCTGAAAAGTATTTCATGTTTTTTCATGGACCTTCGAGGATTTAGGTGGTCTATATCTTCTGAGATTCCTGGTCATATCACTATGACTTCTCCTCTTATAAGTCACTGTGATCCCATATATTTTTGTGTCCATCTGATATAATCCCTGGTATGTTATGTTTATATTGTTGGAATCAGTTTATGTAATAATAAGTATAATTAATAAAGAAGAATGGGTTGTTGGTATATTTTTCATTTATATTGTTGGAATCACAGATTAGTAAGTAGATCTATGGAAAGAAAGGGTGAAAAAGAAGGCGGCTATTTACTGTTTGATGAGAATGAGGAGTGGATTAGACTGCCTAGTTAGCAATTCGGCGAATCATTGCGAACCTGTCGGCAACGAACAAATCGGCCGTCCAATTCAAACCCCGAACGAGGTACGCGCATTTTTTTGAGGTTCCCAGTTTATACGCGTTCTTTACGTTCCGAACTAGGGTTCGTGCGACTAAGTCGGCTCATTAATAACCAACTTCCAGGCCCATTTTCCAGATGTCCACAGCAAACTCGTAGTTGTTTTTCAAAAATTATTTTGCAAACAGTGGGGATCCAACAACTGACCCTCCGCTCACATTAATAGACACCAAAGACCAAACCAACTGTCCAAGAGATATTCGGTATTTATTTTGAAGATATTACGTATATATAGAGTATAATAATAATGTGTTAACCCACTGACAATGCACTGAAATGTATTCTTTGATGATTTAATAGGTGACGAATTTTCAGTGCCGAACTCAGATTAATAAATCGAATTATATGCCGTTTCCGAACTATCGCCGTATCACGAACCGTTGACCGGATTGTTTACCGAATTCGATTGTTACGAGAACGAATAATACACGTACATTTGTCGTTCCGTACGTTTGCCGAATTCCGAATCGCTAACTAGGGATTAGAGAAAGATTCCCACGAGTAGCTTTATATACTGTAGCCTAGTCTGGGTTGCTAATACCCTAGAACGCTGATTTTGGGCATACCAAAATCTTATTGGGCATACAAAACACTAATCCCATCTTGGGTGACCTTATAAGGGGTATCTAGTGGGTAGTCCAATTACCTATATACCCCTAAACTTTTTAATTATTAATCTACTCTTACCTTAACATAAAAACCTAAAATCAATTTAAAAAAATTCAAAATCAGTTTCAAAACATAATTTCTTCTTCTAACTCCTCTACTCTAGCCGAACTCTCACGGAAAAAAATATCGTTGTGAAAATTTCCGTCATATAAACTCAACTACATAATGATTCGTGCAAATAAAAAAATAGGGAGTAGGCATTCAAAATCATCTTCTAATCCATCAATTGAAGAAGAAGAATTAATTAAAGGTGTAGAAACCGAAATTGAACCACAACTCCAAACTCGAAATGAGGATAAGAAAGTAAGTTCTACAAACTCCATCCTTGTTTGTTGTTTCTCATCAATTAAATGAGTTTAATTCCTAAAAGATTAGTGTTTTTGATGATTTGCAGTATTCGGTTCAGCTTAAAATTTCTTAGTATTTTAAGCCGAACTGTTCTTGATGTTTCTCCCTGAAAGTGTGCATGAACAGTTCGGCTTGAAATTTCATGCGAAATTTACGCCGAACCTAGTCACATTTGGCATTCGGTTTATTCGATAGTATTGAATTCGAGCCGAACTACTCTCTGTAATTGATAGTCAAATGAGTATTATTGGGTTCGGCTCAAAATTGAGTTGCGTTTTTAGCCGAACCGTTCTTCACAAAAGCTTCCTGTATGTGTATATGAACAGCTCGGCTTGAAATTTCATGAAATTTCAAGCCGAACCTAGTCACAGAAAGAGATGCATAGGGGTTCGGCGTATTCGATAATCATAATATGTGCCGAACCTAGCACATTTATGAGGTTAGGCTATTACGATATTCACAATATTTGTCGAACCAATACAAAATTATTAACCCGAGGAATGTACATGATCGAGTTGACTTATATTCTACATATTCAAATAAATTTTCGAACAATGTGTTTCAACGGGTTCCTAAGCGCTTACGAATTTCTAAATATAAGCCGAACCCTAAATATTTTTTCTTCCAGACAGTTCAGTGTAGGGTTCGGCTTGTTAGGACAATTCGAACCAAGCCGAACTCTAGTCTACAAGGTAGGTTCGGCTCTTAATCAACACTTTTAGCTAGCCGAACTGTTCATCCAGACTCGCCGAACCTTAGTGAAAAAACACAAACTTTTGATGATTTTAACCTACAAAAGTGAGATTAAACATAAGATAGGTCGAACCCCGCGAACAGCCTAAATGACTACAATTCAAGGGTAACTAAATAATCTACACAATTTTTTTTCTCACTTTCTCCTTCTCCTTCTAAAAAAACCCAACTTTTTTTTTTCTTACTCAAAATTTTTTATCTACACAAATTAATAACTAAATAATCTTAAAACTAATCACTAATCATTAATCATTAATCACTAATCAGAATTATTTTAACTAATCATTAATATTAACACTAATCCTAAAAGGGCATGCCATTACCAAAATATTTGGTTAAGGGCTTCTATTTTTGCTATTTACACTCCTTTTTTGTCCTTACTTGGTATGCCCTAGAAGATTTTTCGTATGCCTAATATCATAATTCATACCCTAAGACCTAACCTGATCAAATCCATGAGGCCCAAAATAGTAGGAATTTTTGCTCGGGCCAGCCAGTACCTCAGGCCATGTTATCAAAGTCCTTACCAGATAAATAATCAGCGTATCTTGACACTTTATTTGATTTTTGTCTCATCTACTGACCTGACTGTGAGCAACCAATCTTCATTTCATCTTTTGTTATTTTTTCAATTTACCTTTTGTTATTTTACGACGTAAAGCTGTGGCCTGTGCGGTGGCATTTGGATCCACTATGATCAAGTTTTCAACCAAGTCTAATTTACAGTAATTTTCCTTTTTACTCGAATCTTTACTGTGTTGTCTACATTTAGTGACTTGAGAAAAGGGAACAACTAAAATGAGTGTTGGCCAGCACACCACCAAAATAAAAATAGCAAGGCTCAATACCTTCTTAGAAGAAAAAGATAATAAAATGAGAAGCTCTCACGCTGAGAGCTTTGGTTAATTTGTAATTCTGAAGCTTTGATACAAAGCACAACACAACTTTCATTACCGCTTTGATACAAAGCACAACACAACTTTCATTACCCTTGTTCCAAATAAAGATCATATAGAGACTGTTAGGATTGCAGACCAATATGTCTCCTTACTAGTGTCTATAAAATCCTTGCTAAAGTCTTAGCATCTAGGTTAAAATTAGTCATGACTAAAAGGGAATGCGGTACCTGGGAATATGATTCCAGGAATATAGTTCCCTTCTAAAGTAATCTTGTTTGGTTTAGTCAAGATTAGGATCAAAAAGTAAGGGAATAGTTACCAAAAAAAAAAATATTGAAACAAAATCGATTCCAACCAACGGGAATCCTAAACCCACCTAGAAGGTGGGTTTTCTGTTCTCCCATATTTGGGAAACCTAAAAGTAAATGAATAGAATTTATGCAGATATTACACATCCCAAATAAGGGTATGGAATCATATTCCCGGGAATGCGATTCCATACCCACGAAACAAACATGCTATAAAAGCTAATAAACCCCGTAGTTATTTGTAAAACTGACTTGGAGAAGGTTTTGATAGGATAAATTGGAGCTACCTTGAGTCTATGATGCGAGAAAATGGGATTCATCAAGAAATGGTGTACACAGGTCAAGTTTTGTTACTCCACTGCTACTTTTTCAGTTCTCATAAATGGTTATGCCTTTGGTTTCTTCAAGTAGTTCTAGTGGAGTTAGGCAGGGATGCCTCATGTCTCCTTTTCTCTTTAACATAGATATGAACGGATTTTCAAGGTTCATTGACAGAGTTGTTCATTCTAAATTATGTAATGGTATCACAATGGTTGACAATGGTTATATTGTCAATCATTTGCATTATGCAGATGATATCATCTTCTTTGTGGATAACAAAAAGGAAGAGCTTACAAACTTATTCTCCATGCTTCATTGTTTTGAGTATATTGTAGGGCTTAAAGTAAATACAGTAAAGACAAGACTTATAGCCATTGGTGATGTACCTGATTTAAATTTATGGGCAACTGATTTAGGTTGTGCAACTGACTCACTTACTTTTATGTATCTGGGAATGCCCGTGGGAGCTAAATCTACTTCAAAGAATATATGGGTTCCTATCATAGAAAAGATTGAAGCCAAATTGTTTTTATGGAGGAAGATTTCCCTAACTAAAGGAGGTAAGCTGGCTCCAATCTCTGTCATTAAAATTATGAAAAAAGAAAATGAGAAATTTTCTGTGGGAATTCAAAGAAAGTAGTAGCTACTCTCACCTAATCAAATGGGATTTTGTGCGGGCTAGTAAAGAAAATGGAGGTCTTGTAGTGCTTAACTTCAGACTTATGAACCAAGCACTTTTAGCTAAATGGTGTTGGAGATTTGAAGTAGAGAAGAACCAATTTTGGTACAAGCTGATTGTGGAGAAATATGGCAGTAATTTCTCTTACTGGGTGCCTGGTAAAGTTCATAATCCTCACGGAGTTTCAATTTCATTTTGGCATGACAAGTGGATTGGCACATCTTGTCTAGCTAACAATTATGATCTTATTTGTAAGTTAAAAAAATTGCAGTTTACTAGTGAAAAAGCAGGGTACAACAATCACACCCAATATTTGGATTAGCAATCTGTATGGACAAACTCCAATATACTTTGCCTAAACCACAATTCTAAAATGTTTTCTCAGCTTTTAGTAAATATACACATTCAGCGAAAACATAGATAGCAGATTAAATGAAAAATTGTTAAACATAATAAATCAATCAAATTCCAGATGCTAACAACCCATTCAACTTTTTTTATTCTTATTATTATTCATAAACTGATTCCTATTACAAAAACTGATTTCAGTTTACCACCAATCTTAAAACTCCTACAAATTCTCTGCATAGAATGCATGTGGTCAGTGTGCCAATCGATGTTTTAGACGAAGTGGTGAGAAAAGTGGAAGCCGGAGCTTCCAAAAAATTAGTGATCTAAACAAAGCTTAAACAGAAGACAAACCCGGAAGGAGGATAATAATATTGGAACAGCAATCTGTCGAACCAAAACAAGAAGAACCCTCCAATCTTCAGGTTCTTTGGGAGAGAAATTGATTCTGAGAGGATAAGTCATTTTGAGAAACGATTCATTAATTTGTGATGTTGCATCATTTTGCTGACCGAAAATTCCAGATCTACAGAAACAAAGAGAGAGAGTTGGAGAAGACGGCTAGGTTTTTGTTTGATGAGAATGAGAGAAATTCTCAAGTAACTCTCTTTATATAGTGAGCGGTCAAGTTGCTAAACCCTAATCTGATCAAGTCCATGAGGCCCAAGCCTAGTCTTATCTAAACTCAGATCTGGCTCGTTCCATGGAAGCAATTGGGAACCAGAATCTGGTGAAAAAGAGAGAGACTGCTAAGCTAAATTAAGTATATGGTGAAAAAGCACAGAGTAGAATATCAACGGCTGCATAATCACCTAACTGCCCATATGGTGTCGCACTAATTTACAGACTCCTTTAGCTATGTGGACAACTTTAGTGCTTTAGTTGGTACTAAAACGTGATTCTTGACACTTCAATTATTTGATGCCAATATTCAGTTTGGATAGCATTTGATGTCATTTTAAATGGCCTAAGTTTTTGGTTTCAAATAGAAAAGTACCAATGGAGTTTGATCAACTAATCTAATTTCGAAACCTTCCTGGAAGATTAACTAAAATTAATAAATCAAATACACATAAAACCTTATACATTCAGTCATTCCTCACCATGAAGAGATACTGCAACAGTTTCCTCACTAAAACTTGATTTTTCTCTCTGCTTTCTTTTGTTACTTTCTAATGGAAAATGAGATGCCCGGAATACAGAACGAGCTGATGATGTTCCGTTTAACAAAAATAAATTGGTGGAGTTGGTAAATAGACAACACGGTCAATGACGATCCTGTGACTCAAAGTCTAATTAAAATTTATTCCTACCCAAATGCAACTCTTTTCACTTTATTGTGATCCAAAGTCAAAATATTCCAAAAATATAAATATTGTTGGGATTTTCCTAATACAAGCGTGTATGCGCTCATTTGTAGATATTAGCATATAAATGATATGATGCCATAAGATCCGTTTGAAACCTTAACGTAGTTCATAAATAAGATAACACTAAAATGCAAGGGGCAGTCATTTAGTAACAACCTTTCAAACAGTGTGTGTAACTATCTTACATGTTCAGATTGGCACGACGCAATTCCGAGAACTCAAAATGCTTACACCTTGTGGAGTTGTTAAATCTGGGTTGCACTCTATACCACACTTCGTACTTGTTAAATCTGGGTTACTAATTTTAAAGCCTTCTAATGTTCCAAAGCTTGATATCCATAAAAAATTTGCATGATGCAACGCTAGCACCTAGATTTTTAGGGGGCATCATGACCTGCTGCTATAAAATCAGCAACAATTTGAAATAATCTATGGATAAAGAAAATGCTATAATGCACATTCGAATAACACGAGTAGCATATTAAATGAAGAATAGTTACACATTTAAATCAGATGCTAACCCAATCATGTTTATTAATTATTATTATTAGATAAACTGATTCCTAATTACATAAACAATAAAATCCATTTTACAACCAAGGTTAAGAAACCTTAAAAAAATCAGAATCCAGAAGCACAAGATGACCAAGCTATACGATCCGAAAGAAGGCGAAATATGGTACTTCACCAAATAGGTAGCCCGTAGCCGAATTGTCTTCTTACGTTAGGTGTATCAAAGGGCCAGAACATGAAGAAGTATGAAATACTTGTGAGAGGAGAAGTCATTATGACGGAAATACCTGAAGAAATATGAAATATTTGTGAGAGGAGAAGTCATTATGACGAAAATAATTTCGTTATGGTTGTATGTGAGGATAGATTTCTCATAATAAACCAAGATCATTTTGATGAGAGATTTCAATTACAGAGGAAATGTAGATCTACAGAGGAAGAGAGAGGTAGAGAAGACGGCAAAGTATTGGCTTGAAGAGAGAATCGACAGATTTCTAAGTTTTTATAGTAATCCCTGGTCAGCTGCTATACAAACCCTAAGGGCTAACCTCACCAGGCCCCCATGTGGCTCAGGCCCAGTATTAGCTAGTTACGCATTTGGATCCACTATGATCAAGTTTTTATGAGAATGCATATAGCCATACCAGATCAAGTACTAGCTACGCATTTGGATCCACTGTGATCAAGTTTTCAATCAAGTCTAATTTACAATAATTTTTAGAGTGTTTCCAACATGTACAATAATTATACATCTGATCTCGCGACCAAAATGAGTGCTGGCCAGGTCCATTAGATTTTCGATTGAAGCTTTTCGAAGCTCGTATATGATATTTGAAATGTGATATTGCTTTCGAAGCTCGTATGTGATTTTGAAGATCCGGTTCTTTGCACTAAGTCTGTGGAAGGGGTATTAAATGACCAAGGCCACTGGAAGCTTGGATTTTCTAATCCCCTTTGAATGTCCAGAAGATTAAGCACGTATTTTCCTGCTGTGTCGGCTCTCTTGGAAATGATTGTCTCTAAGACACCTGAACCAACTAATATATGGAAAAACAAAGGTAGAGAAGGTAATTAGGCCGACCGACCGAAGCGAAGGAGGACTCTATATATGGTGACTTTGTGTCAATGTGAAGCGTGACATTTTTTTCAATTACATAAAAAAGATTGAATTTTGGTCCGGACACCTGGAAAAGACTAAGATGTCCCTCTAAATCAAATTTTACCTTTTTTCTTTTAGACATTTTCGTAAATAAACCAAAGAGGAAGGGGAATAAGGTATTAGACATTTTCGTAAAATGCATTTTTTATATATTTAAAAACCTCGTATATTTCAAACTACAAGTCGTATTTTTATAAATTTTATATATTTGGAAAGCCCTTTAAATTAGCTACACAATGAGCACAAACAATGATATCAAATTTTTATTTTTCAATTTTTTTTATTATTCTCCAAATTTTGTATCTTTTCTCCTTAAAAATTAGGCATAGCTTAAAATTAGACATATTTTAAAAAAAAATTGAAAAAAACAACAAGAAAAATAAAATGATTGACTAAGTATAAAAAACAACTAATTTTAAAATGAAAAGCAACATATGGTGTTGAATCACCACCAAATTATTTGCAAAGTAAAAATATACCATGGCCCTGTCTGGAAAAATGATACTTTCGCGTCGTGTTTGGAAAAATTATACCTTCGTGCCGTCTCAGGAAAAATAATATTTTCACCCTACGGCGGAACTAAATTGTGAACACAAAATTTAGTTTTACGTCAATTTTTTCGGTCGGCCATCCCACCGTGGTAGCGGTCATCTAGTTAAGATTAAAACATCATTGATCATTAATTAATGACTACTGGATGGATTTCATTGCTAATCAGCAAATTAATTTATCTAAATGTGCAGCGTAATTCATCTTATAGTCAACAACATCCTGAGTTTAATTAATTTCTAAACTTAATCTATTATCCAACGAAACGAAAGAAAGAAGAATTACCTGGGGTTTTTTCCGATTCCGCCCATACCAATTCCATCAAGATCTAAACCACCATTTTGCTTCTTCTTCTTTTTCTTTTTGGTTATTTTGGGGGAACTACTCAAAAACTACGAGATCGGTTTGTTGAGATGAATGAAATGATTACCTTCAGGAAACCTAACCAAATCAACTGAAATTATGCAAAATTCCTAACATGCATTTGAAAAGCGTATTCACATCACACCTGTTAATCATGTGTTGTTTTTGTGACACGTTGAACAAAGAACTTAAAACTACTTCTTGTACGCATTTAGAACAACAAAATTTACGGGCTAACAGGATTTTATATAAGTTTGTCCAATCGCTCATTCTTACGTGGCATAGGTCCAGAGGTATCGGCTCGCGTTATTCAACAATTAAAATGAATTTCCGGAGAATTGTATCTTGGTTGGCCGTCAAAAAAAAAAAAATGGTTTAGGTCGGCCCCCCACCGCTCGCGGTAATCTAGTACTAGTGTACTACACTGTTCGGTATATCAAAATGATCACTTTTCATTTGGGCTATCATTTATGACAAGAGATGGAATCATTCGCAGTATACTCCGTTTAATCATTTGTCGCCTTCCCCGAACGGAATGTGTGTGTTTAATTGGATCTAGCGACGTGGTCAAGTAGTAGTGCTAGTCTCGCGCTCAGGGAAAGAATACTGAAGCAAAGAAAAGAAAGCTTTTGCATTGTGAATATAGCAAAAACACAAGGGAAAAAACGAAACAAGTTAGAAATTGATGGAGGCTTCCGAGTTTCATGAACTGGCAAACTATTAGCTTTTCATGTCCATGTAAAAAAAAATCTATTTCCAATACTCATGCCGTCAAGTACCATCAATTAAATGCATGTAATCGATCACTTTTTGGGGTTGTGCTAGACTAAAAAGTATGATTCAACCAAGAATACTTAAAATGAAAGAAAAATTAGTCTTTGATGGGATTAACAAAAATTAGCTTCCACTGTACGAGCCAGACCTGTGCACGTGTTGGTGACAGGGTCTTGACATTTCAGGGAGACTAACTTACTGGTTTTGTGCTGGTATTTACTATTGCACTAGCCACTGGTCACTAGAATATTTTTAAGGCTAAGTCCTATGGGCTAGATTGAACTTCTAGATTGGCCAAAAAGTGTTGCAAATCAAAAAATAATTGTGAGAAAAAAGTTAACACTGCTAGTTGATAGTTCTCTCTCCTAGCAAGTGCTCGCAGTTCAACTAGCAGTGAGATTGAAATGCTGAATGATTCAGCATCCAAAAAGTGGTCCAAACGCTGAACAGTTCAGCGTTTTGGGAATATTCCAAGGCATCAGCGTTGAACTATTCAGCGTTTCTCAGGACGTTATTCCATTCAGTGTTGATGCCCTGGAATATTCGCAAAACGCTGAATCGTTCAGCGTTTGGACCACTTTTTGGACGATGTTCGGTTCGGCGTTTTCCCTGGGCGCTGTTCCATTCAGCGTTTCGCTGCTAGATTCGCCATACCATAGGACTTATGAGGTTGCCCTAGCTGACGTGGATGACCAATCTAGCAGCTAGATATCTAGCCCATAGGACTTACCCTAACAAAACTTTGAATATGAGTTCAGATAGGAATGGGCTCCGGCCTCATGGACTTGTCCAGGTTGGATATTTAGGGTTAAGCAAGATTATCACCATATAAAGAGAAAGTTACTTGCGGATCTCTCTCTATCGAACTCTCATTCATTCCCATCAAACAAAACCTAGCCGCCTTCTTCTCCAGTTTGTAGATCTACAACTACTCTGTGGTTTGAAAATTTCTATGCAAAATGATAATTGAAACAACGGTTGGGAATGAAATAGTGCTGGTTTTGTATGGTTCCTCACAACACAACATCACCCTTTCTGTCATAATGACTTATCCTCTCAAATTTCATTTCTTCGTCGGTGAACTATCTACTTCTGGTTCTTTCAAAGATTGGTGGTAGTAAAATGAAAAGGAACTACATTGATCCAGGGTGAGGAATCATTTTATATATATAATAATAATTAAGTAAAGTTTAATGGGTTGTTACTTGTTAGCATCATCTGGAATTTGAATGATTGTTCTGTGTTGCAGTTTTTTCATCTTTCCCTGAATATGCATTTTCTGTAGCTGAAAAACAATTTGAAGAGTTGGTGATTGAGGATACATGTGTTCATTTTTTTAATGGGAGTATCTGGAATTTGAATTATTGTCCTGTGTTTTAATTCTTCAATTTATTTTTCTCTTAATATGCATTTACTCTAGATGTAAAAAACTCTTTTGAATTGGTGTTGAGGCGAGTAAGATTAGGATACCCCACATCACATAATCTTTAATTGTTTCTCATTTTGACGCTCGATCAAATTCATCCTTGAGATAATTACCAAACATCTAGAACTGCTAGATCCCAAACTGAGAGAACATTATCTACAAACCAAGCCAAAAGTGCATTATTCTGCGTTCAACAAGGTGTCACTCTTGCAGTTGCAGCACCTCTAAGACAGTAATACTAAATTTTTTTCTACAAAATTGAAAAACTATTCAAATACTCTTAATTTGATCCAAAAGGATTGCTTCTTTCACATTAATGGTTTACTTTTGACAGTATTTGATGAAGTTGTAGAAAGAACGAAATACATGAGAATTTCAAACATCAAGGTGTGAGTCTGATGTATATATCTACGGGATTATGCGATCGCATCATAAACATCAACATCCAAAAACAGATAAAGACCACCTCAAGTACAGACTGAGTAGATCTAATAAATGAAAGTAGGAATTCTTAAACACCAATGTTTACAGCTAGAGTAAGTAAATGCACATTCAGAGGAACCAAATGAAAACATAAATCACATTCACTGAGTCCTATTAAATATCATCCAGTTACATTCCATTTTATCCAGAAATCTTAGAACTACTGAAGATGCCCGTTTCTGCCTTTTTCCAATTTTTCCTCCCCGTGGAGACGGCAAGGTTTTATGTCTAACCTGATCAGACCTATCTCATGTGGCTCAGGCCCGTTATGGCAATATTAGCTAGCACTACTATTGTTGGTTGACTAGTATTTCTACCGTAACACTGAATGAAACCACCGTAGAGGAATCACCTGGATCTTTAGAAAAATTGGACGATAGCATTTGACATCCCATTTCATTTTCCACAGCAACAATACGAATAAAACTCATCTTGGTTGACCAAAACGACCATCAAAATCTTGCCGTCTCCATTAATTCTCCCCCATATTCTGAATTAATATCCCTCATCAATCGAGAGAGTTGTTACTCCTTTGACACCGATTTACGCTTTTTTTGGCACAAGATGCACAAGATACCAGTTGAAATCAACGTTTATCTTTTCCGCCCCTTTCATTAGTGCCAAAGAAACTAAGGCGTACATAGCCCAAACAAAAAGCAATAAGAAAAATGCAACCGATTGAAAAATGCAAGTGATTAAATTCCGGGAACATTAATTAAATACCCCTCCTTTTCAAGGTCTTCACAAATACCCCTAAGATCTTTACAAATACCCCTAAAGGGTTATTTTAAGTGGATATTGAAAATAAACTAGTACTTTTTTTGGATAATGAAAATGAACTAGTATGTTCTTGACGCGTGAAAACGTCAATCCAACCTCCTACGGAGGTTGAATTGACTTAATATAATCTTAAATGTGCCAAAAACTATACCCTAAAAACTTAAAATATACCCTTTAGGGGTATTTATAAAGTTCTTAAGGGTGTTTGTGAAGACCCATAAAAAGAAGGGGTATTTATTTAATTCCCACTTACATTCCGTCACCCCAAAACTTATGACATCCAAAGTGAATGACATCAAAAGAGTCAAATTCCTACTAAGTGCCCACCGTACTAGTGTCCCTCTACCGGGAATTCAGACCCTGACCCATCGCCAAAGTCCATAATTGTTCTGTTTGTTATTTGCCATCAAATGTATCAACATGTGATGTGGGTATTATTAATTTTACTTTGCCTAAACACCGTTTCTAAAAGAAATGTTTTTAGAAAAAGCATATATCCACATTCAAATAGCAGATTTGTAATATATATTCATAAGCTAACAAGTACCAACCCATTCAACTTTATTATTTATTCTTGTTACCATTACATGTAAAATTCTTACATAAACGTATTACATAAATGATTCCATTTTAAAGTAATCTTAAAATTCTCTGCATATTATCTGCAATCAGCCGGCAATCTAAAAAATTTCTACGTAGAATGTGTGGGGTTTGTTTAGCGACGTTCTAAATGATGTAGCACTTGATTAGACCACAGATTTTGAGTAAAAAGAACAAGAAATTAGTTGCAAAAGAAAAACAAAAGCAGAAACCTTTTGGAAGTTAAACACCTAATTACAAAACAAGAAGTACACACCTACCCTGGAAGCTGTTGACCATAAACAAGGATAAGTCATTATGATGGAAATCGATTCATTTGTGATGTTGTGTGTGTGAGAATTCCAATCCAAAACTCATTCCCGGTCCCTTTTTCTATTACTCCATCATTTACAGAGTAGTAAGTAGATCTACAGACAGAGTAAGGTGGAGGAGAAGACGGCTAGGTTTTATTTGATGAGAATGTTATTTGATAGCAAGTAACTCTCTTTATATAGTGAATCATCTTGCTAACGTCTAAACCCTAACAAGACCTAACCTAATTTGTTCTCCAGTTTAATTCTCGTCGGATCTCTTTCAACCTCTGAGGTATCTCTAACCTAGCTATGAGTTTTCTTATAAACTCAACCTGCAAAGCTTTGATGTTTATCCAATTCTTTCATAAAACCCATACAGAACTAGTCATAAAAACTCAAGGTGACCAAACTTGTGGTACAAAAATCCCATTCAAATGTTGGGATCCATTAAAACTCCATCTTAAACAAAATTGATATAAAAACCCCAAATTTTTAAAAATTGATACAAAAACCCCAAATTTCGAAGTTGGTTTCATCAAATTCTATGAAGTTTCATCAAATTTTTATGATGAAACCAAAATTGGTTTCATCAAATTCTTTGGGATTTTTGTGTTACTTTTGTTTTGATAGGGTTTTATATTACTTTTGTTTTGATGGGTTTTTGTGGATGGATAGTGACACCTTTGGGGTTATAACTTGCAGTCTGTATACCCATATCTCAATTTTTTTATCAGTATTTCTCATCATCTATTTATTTAGAGCTGAAGCCCAAAACAGTCACACCTACAGTTTAAAAAAGATTGTATTTTTTGACTAACCCAATATGACGAAAAAGAAAAGAAAGAAGGAACAAAATAATATGTTTCTGTTGATGGAGTTGGTACGATCAGTTTCGGAAAAAAAAGAACTATTGAGCAGCTGGAGTGGCAGATTAGCTGAAGGCTAAAACTTGCAAAAACCCTAAAAGATGGCTCACATCATAGCTTGCAAGAAAACAACATATGCTTCACATGTTGCTGTTTATGGGTAAAAATCTGCCGATTTCGGTAAATTCGGTAGGTGAGTGAGAAACTGGTTCAAACCCTAAACAAATGTGCTTCACGTGAGCGCTTTATAGATTCGAGAGATCAATCTGTACAAGTCCGGCCTAAACCAAGAAATGGCGGTTCCGGACTTGCTTCGGTCACAAAGTGGAGGAGAAGGGTTGATTTGGGAAGGGAAGCAAAGAAAGGTGTTGAGACCGAGAATAGTGCAGGAGAGTAGTATCTCGACTTGTATCGGAAAGTGAAAGCTTAGGAAGCTTGCAAGAGATGAAAGCATTTTGGAGAGCTTGCAAAGTTGCCTTTTAAGAGTGTTGTATTTTCTCTGGCCGAGACTTGTTGTCTAATGGAAATAGGTAAGACCTATTTATACAAGTCGAGATTGAAACGTACCACTGGCCTCATGAAGGAAGAGAGTAAAGGGTGAAATAATGGGAGGAGGTGGTAACCGCATGGTGTTAATGGGTGAAAAACGTTTTCACCATTATTTCCTCATTTATTTGACCGCTTTATTCCTTTTCACGCTTTCTTAATGTGAGCGTAGTGTACGCCTGCAAGTCGAACCGCCAAACCAAAACCCCGGGAAAGCATCCCCGGTTTGTGTTGATATCTCGAGTGTTGGTTGCACCTTGAGTGCAAGTGGCGTTGCTAGTGGCGCGTGTGTCATGTGCCATTGGCATGTGCGGAATGCCCTTGTTGCGGGTTGTACTTGAGCGCAAGTGGCAATGCCGAGTGCTAGTGGCGTGTGTGGCATGTGCCAATGGCATGTGCGGGAATGCCTTGGTGGTAGGTTGTACGTTGAGTGTAAGTGGCAATGCCAGCTGCTAGTGGCGTGTGTGGCATGTGCCAATGGCACGTGCGGAATGCCTTGGTGGTAGGTTGCACGGTTTGCAAGTTAGGCTACCGGCGTGTGTGTTTGGCATGTGCCAATGGCATGCGTGGTCAGTGGGCCGTGGCCTTGGTAGGAAAAGCTACCAATGAGCATGTTGGCATGTGCCAATGGCATGCGTGGCCGTTAAGGCCGTGGCCTTGGTAGGAAAAGCTACCGGCGAGCATGTTGGCATGTGCCAATGGCATGCGTGGCCATTAGGGCCGTGGCCTTGGTAGGAAAAGCTACCGGCGAGCATGTTGGCATGTGCCAATGGCATGCGTGGTCGTGGCCTTGGTAGGAAAAGCTACCAACGAGCATGTTGGCATGTGCCAATGGCATGCGTGGCCGTTAGGGCCGTGGCCTTGGTAAGAAAAGCTACCGGCGAGCATGTTGGCATGTGCCAATGGCATGCGTGGCCGTTAGGGCCGTGGCCTTGGTAGGAAAAGCTACCAAATGAGCATGTTGGCATGTGCCAATGGCATGCGTGGCCGTTAGGGCCGTGGCCTTGGTAGGAAAAGCTACCCGGCGAGCATGTTGGCATGTTCCAATGGCATGCGTGGGTCAAGTTAGGGCCGTGGCCTTGGTAGGAAAAGCTACCAATGAGAATGTTGGCATGTGCCAATGGCATGCGTGGTCGTTAGGGCCGTGGCCTTGGTAGGAAAAGCTACGGCGAGCATGTTGGCATGTGCCAATGGCATGCGTGGCCGACTTGGCCTAGGTTGCATGGTTTGTAAGCCTAGGGCGCTATATTTGGCATGCGCCAATGGCATAGCGGCTTGGAAATATGGCTTGTGGTACGTGTTGGCATGTGCAAATGACACGTACGGCCATGTTGACCTAGTTGCACGTCTTGCATGCCAAGGGCACTATATTTGGCATGCGCCAATGGCATAGCGGCTTGGAAATATGGCTTGTGGTACGTGTTGGCATGTGCCAATGGCACGTACGGCCATGTTGACCTAGTTGCACGTTTTGCAAGCCTAGGGCGTTATATTTGGCGTGTGCCAATGGCATAGCGGCTTAGTTTGGCATGGTTGCCAATGAGTGCGATATGTAGTTTGGTTTTGGCGTCACTGCCATGGTGCGCAGTGTGCGGCTTGGTTTTGGCGTTGTTGCCATGGTGCGCAGTGTGCGGCTTGGTTTGGCATTGTTGGTGCGCGATTGTCCTGCTTGGTTTGGCATTGTTGCCATGGTGCGCAGATGTGCCGCTTGGTTTGGCATTGTTGCCATGGTGCGCAGCAGTGTGCGGCTTGGTTTGGCATTGTTGCCATGGTGCGCAATGTGCGGTTTGGTTTTGGAATTAGGGTTAAATGTCGAAACCCTAATCCTGGTATTTTGAAAAAATACCCCTATTAATTATTTACACCCGAGTTAAATGCTCTTAGTTAATGTGTTGCGGGTAACACTAGGTCATGGGGTTTTACGATTTTACCCCTTGTTTAAAAACCACCATCAACAGCTTCACATGTTGCTTACTTATTTTTCCAAGAAGTAGTTCGTTTGCATGGGATTCCCAAGACTATTACGTCTGATAGAGACACTAAATTTTTGAGCTACAGAGTTAGGCTGCAAAATCACATTGTAAGTTTTTACAAAGATTTGTTTATGGAAGAAGAAATTA
Organism: Papaver armeniacum; assembly: GCA_023531295.1. Taxonomy (NCBI): domain Eukaryota; kingdom Viridiplantae; phylum Streptophyta; class Magnoliopsida; order Ranunculales; family Papaveraceae; genus Papaver; species Papaver armeniacum. The sequence goes on along the minus strand of JAJJWW010013832.1, from coordinate 249,036 downwards.
TAAGGCCTGAATTAGAAGATATTACGTGTGATAGCATCAGTTCCATAGAATCTGAGATTCTTAAGTCAGTTTTCACAGAAGAAAAAGTCTTACAAGCTATTAAGGATCTTGGTCAAGATAAATCACCCGTACTGGTGGATATCCGATAATTTTCTTTCTTTAATGTTGGAATTTCATCAAAGTTGACATCATGGCTACTTGTATCTGAATTCTACAAGAATGGAAGAATAGATGTAAAGCATAACTCTACTTTTATCACTCTTTTTCCTAAGAAAGATCATATCGGAACTATCAAAGACTGTAGGCCTATATGTCTTCTAACTAGTGTATACAAAATTATTGCCAAGGTGCTTGCTTCTAGACTGAAATTGGTGATGTCGAAACACATATCTCCAATGCAGTATGCCTATATAGAAGGAAGACAAATCACTTCGATGGTATTCTTATTGAAAATGAGTCAAGTTGACTCTAGATTAAAAGATGGAAAATCGGGTGTTATTTGTAAGATTGATCTTGAGAAATCATTTGATAGGGTCAATTGGAGCTACCTTGAGTTTGTGCTTGGAAAATGGGTTTCAACTCAAAGTGGTTATTTTCCGGGTTTTCATTAATGGGTCCCCTTTTGGGTTTTTCGGAAGTACAAGAGATGTTATACAAGGTTGTCTATTATCACCTCTATTATTCAACATTGCGATAGAGGGTTTCTCAAGATTTTTAGATAGAGCGGAAAATTTGAAGTTGTTCAATGGATTTTCTGTCTCTAGGAATGGTCTTGTTATCAATCACTTACATTATGCTGATGATACTATCTTTTTTGTAGATAATAAGAAGGAGGAATTGGTAAACTTATTCTCAACTCTCAAATGTTTTGAATATATTGCTGGTCTCAAGGTGAATACTTCAAAGACAAGACTCATAGCAATTGGTGACGTCCATGATATCAATGGTTGGTACACTAAGTTTGGCTGCACAACTGATTCTATATAATTTTTGTATTTAATTAGGCATGACACTAGGAGCAAAGGATTCTTCTATATCCATATGGGATACCATCATCGAGAAATTTGAGTCACGACTTTCACCACGGAGGATAGGCAACTTATCAAGAGGTGGTAAACTTACTTTACTAAAGTCCATTCTAACGTCTTTACCTATGTACTTATTTTCTCTTTTCAAAGCTCCCAATATGTTATCGACAAGCTTGAGATGAAAATGAGGGACTTCTTGTGGGAGTATAAAGACAAGGATGGAAAATATTCTCATCTTGTAAAGTGGAATTTAGTATATGCTGCAAAATCTGAAGGTGGTTTAGGGGTTTTAAATCTTAAAAGAATGAACCAAGATCTTTTGGCTAAGTGGTGTTGGAGATGGAGTATTGAGAAGTCACATCTTTGGTACAAAATAATTGAAGAAAAATATGGTCCTTAAATCTCAGTTTGGATTCAAAGTAAAGTTACTTCAGCACATGGGGTATCATGTTGGAGAACAATAGTGGAAATAGGACATCTAATCTCTACTAATGCAAATATCATCATTCACTCAGGTGTTCAACTCTTTTTCTGGTATGATAATTGGGCTGGAAACCAGACTTTGGTTGAGGAGTTTACTGTTCTTTGCAAACTAGACAGACTTTCACATGCCAGTGTTGCTCAGCATATAATGACAAAAAGATCATGGCATTTTGATTTCAAGCGTTCCTTATCAAATGAAGAAACAAATCAACTTGTTGCCCTCTTCGTCGTCGTCGGTACGATTCCTCCAAATCTCGATACTTTAACAGACACGAGAAGATAGACCTTAACCATCACCGCTACCTTTACAGTTAAGTCATTATATGACAAAATGATTGCAGCTGATGGTGTAGATGATTTCCAATGAAAGTTTATCTGGAATACATGTATTCCTCCGAAGATTAATTTTTTGGTATGGTTTTCATTCCATGGTAAACTCAATACTCGATATGTTACAACACAGAGGCATGAATTTTTATAGTTCATGTGCCCTTTGTGGTGATAGCCCTAAATCCCAAGAACACTTACTACTACATTGCAAGATTGCTGCAAAAATTTGGTCTCTTTGTAACACCATCCTCAATTGAGCATGGGTGTTTCCGCAAATGTGATGGCGTTAGATCATACATGTCCAAACAACAATGATCTTTCTCATACAGGGAAGGTGGTAGGGGATCTTATACCTGCAGTCGTGTTTTGTACCATTTGGAGGCATAGGAATTGTCGTGTTTTCGAAGAAAAATACACTTACAATACTGATTTGGAGCTCTGTGACAATGCTAAATCTCTAATCCTTTCTTTGGCAGCAGCTGTTGGGAATAGAGTACATACGAATTTCGCCAACTCAGTCAGCAATTGGGATACAGTCTTCTACTAATTTTTTAGTTTCACTTTGTTTTTTGATTTTCTAATTTGGTAGAACTCTTGTACATTCTACTCTCTAATAAATTTTCGTCCTTCTGATAAAATAAAATAAAATAAAAAAATATGATAATTTATGGCGACACCCAATATCTTGATAAAATTTAAGAAAAGAAAGAAAATATCACAGTAACACCGGTTTTAGTCTATTTTGGAGGACTCTTACAAATATGCAGTAAGTTGTCATGAAAAGATAAAAAAGTTGTTAGAAAATATTTCACGAGCGCATCTTTCAAGACAAGAATGATCAATCCAATTTCTACAGTCTCTAGGATTAAGCATCACTTACTAAACTTCATTATATTTATTTATACTCAACCCAGTACAACCACTTTTTCAAGAATTTCAAATCCACTTTCATCTGATATGCATGTTGCTTATGTGGATGCATCAATTGATTACGATACTAACACTATTGGCACGGGTGCGTGCTTTTATCTACATTAAGTACTTATGATGGGGTAAAAGGAACCTCACGCAGCGGAGTGAATGATCCTGAGCTTGAGAATGCGTGGTTATTTTGGAAGTGTTAAGTCCGGTCAAAATTCTGAATCTACACAGTGTCCACCTTATTTTTGATGCCGAAGTATTGGTGTAGTCAATCAATTATGCCACCAATCAAGTTAGATGGTAGAAAAATAATTTGATTAAAAACATTAAGTTTCTATTTCATCTTCTTTTACTTCTTTTAAAATCTCTCATGTTAATTGAGAAAAAAATAATTTAGCTGATGCAATCTCTATAAAGGTCAGGCAAGACAGAATTTGTTTAGAAGAATACATGGATTTTCCATGGGTCGGGTCTTTGTTCAACATGCATTTAATGCTTGAACCTACTTAATTTCTTAATAAAATTTCTTCTTTATCAAAAAAAAATAAAAGTTGTTAATGAAAACTAATAAATGTTTCCAAGATTTTTGATATCTTATTTCTTATCAAATACAATGGATCTCGTGATTTAATTTATATTTCACGACTTATCTATACACTACACCGGTATGATCCCTTAATCCATTTGATCCTGACCGCCCATTCGCTTAAATTTATTGACTTAACGGTCGAAAATAAATTTGTAATCTTAATTTTTTTACCTTTGATAACTTAATTATGATATTTAAATATGGTCATAATTTGCATTAAAAGTTGCAAAAATTACACATAGTAATCCTAGCTTTTTTGAAACAATTATCGCGGAGATTAGGCGTGGTAATCTTTTATGAGCGCTAAAAAGAGAAAACAGTGTTTGCACATGGAGGGTAGGTGCAACAAAGATGGATAATGATTTCAGTCTCAAATACTTAATACACATTAGGCCATATCATTTCGTTTATCTAGCAAAGTGAACTCTGTGGTGGATACATCAAAAATATTTTTTATATGAATTGTGTCTCCAACAAGATTTTAGCATAAAATAATTTCCTATATACATTTCTTTGCAATTAATCCTTTGTCTCTATTCTTTGATTTTGTATAATTTTTTAACATAAATGAAGACCTAATTATACATTATTCGATAAGCTAATAAAGTTTGTTCTAGTTTTTGTTGGAAAAAACTGGGTTGCAATAGAAGATGAAATAACACAGGAAGAGATTGTTGTACTCCAAACTTTCAAGGCTCATAAGATTTCTTTTAGACAATTATTTCTACCCTCCCAATAAATTGGCGATTACAACGGGTATGTGAAATAATGCCTTCGAGGATACAATGAAAGCCCTACAACAGAAATTGAATTCAAGGTTTGTACCCCTTGATCCAATCAAGAACACATGTAAACAAAATTTCTGATGATGCTTTTGAAAGAGAGAAAACAGGAAAGGTTTTTTCGATATATTTTAAACGAGTTTTGGGAGATGCTATTTATAGAGGTTTTCGCATCTGTTGGGAATAGACATCTTTTCACCAACAGGTTTCTCTTCACGTAACGATGAGTCTCTTCATCATCAGACATCAATGACGTCTGTTGGATTCGAAGATTCTGGATATGTTTGTAATTGTCGAAACAGTTACGTACCTCCAAAAAGAGATGGTAATGGACCGATTTCCCTTTGACGGCAACAAACTATATGGCTTCGCTATGCAAATCAAATGATTAACCTCGAAAACCGTCTTGCAAGGTTATGATTGATCTAGGCTTATAAATCGTAAGATCCAAAAAAATTTCATGTTTTGTGGGACTAATAATCTCAACCAGCCCTGTCACGTTTAGCCACCTTGTGTCTAACACGCGGACATTAACTCGGGTGATGCGGAGTAATACAGTGCTCAAATAACTCATCATAAACAACCTACCATATTGAATCCATGAGCTTAATTAACCTTGAAAATCGGCTTGCAAGGTCTGGGTTGGTAGAAGCTTATAAACCGTTTGGATCTTAAATTTTCCATCCAGCTATGTGCGACTAATAATGTCAATATATATATATATATATATAAACAAAAAGAATATTCACCGAAAAATTAATAAATATTACTTTTGGAAGTGGCAAAATCAATAAATATTACTTTTTAATGATAAAATATTTCAATAAATATTATTTATTTCATTGAGAAATTTTTTCAATAGATATTTGATTCACATAATAACCAAATATATCATAAGTTTTTTCTCATAAACCCAAATGCATTATCGTGAAGCAACCAATTTTTAACAACATGAATTTAAATAGAAGAAAAAGGAAATACTGGATTGATAATGAGGTTCTCCCGAAAATTATTACCGGGACCTAAACCACCATTAGATTCTTTTACAGAATTATCCATCGTGTCTTGCATTAGAATCATTTGTAAGAAAACATCTTTTCAAATGGAAAACGTTCATCTTCTTCACTTTTACCATAGTAGCCACCATCTCGACGAATGCTCCAAAAACATTCATCTGCACAATGTACATTATAGTCTCTTCTTGCGTGGTAAGCATAAAACTCCATTTCTTGAGATGGCTTTCCATTAGGATTATACCAACTTGATGTGCATATAAATTTAGTTGATGAAAATGCATTAAGACGAAATTTCCAGTAGAAACTTTGTTTGTAATATAGTGTATGCTCGCCCAAATCATCCTCACTTGACCTGCAATGAATTTTTAAGGCTATTGTTGGATCTATATCATTTTCCACGGTGACAATCTTTTTGTTAAATCTAAAGGGAATTCCATCAACTGACTGAGCAGAGAATAATGACAAAATAAAAAAAGTGAAGAAGATGGCAGAAGCAGATCCTAAAACTGGAAATAATGATGTTGACATGGTGAATGGAATTAGAAGCAACCTTTGAAAAACAAAATTATGTATAATGTTAATGGTTATTTCTTGGTGTTTTATAGTCATAGGGTTCACGGATATGGAAGCATGTTACCTGAGGAAATAAAATATTTGCTCATGACAACTAATAAATATTTTCGAGATTTGATATCATATTTCTTATTAAATACAAATGGATCAAATGACTTAATTAAGATTCATGAAATATATTTACATCCATTTTCTCCATTGGTATGATCCTTTAATCCACCTGATCCCAACAGTCCATTCACTTAAATTTCTTGACTTAATGGTCGAAAATAAATGTGTAGCCCTTGTTTTTTTTCCTTTGATAAGTGTGGTCGTAATTAGCATTCAAAGTTCCAAAAGTTACAGATAGCCGTCCTACCTTTTTGGAAAAAATTATCATGGAGAATTGGTGTGGTAATCTTTTATGAGAGGTAAAAACAGAAAAAAATAATTCTTTAGAAAAAACAGTGTACGCACAAGGAGGGTAGGTGCAACAAATATGGATAGTAATTTCAGTCTCAAATGGATAACAAACATTAGGCCACATCATTTCATTTATCCATTAAAGTGAACTCTGTGGTGGATACATTAAAAATATTTCTTATATGAACCGTGTCTCCAAGAGGATTTTAGCATGCAGTGATTTTCTATATACATTTCCTTGCGATTAATCATTTGTATAGTATTATTTAATTTTGCAAATAAATGAAAACCTAATTATACATTATGAGGACTATTTTATCTCTCAATCTAACTTACCAATCGTCTTTCTTGTTGTGTTTTTTGTTTTGCAGGTTAATCAGTTCTTTTGTTTCTCTTTTTCAAGACAAGTTGGATTGTTTTTAGAGGTTTCTTCTTCAGGAAATTATTCATTTATGCATCATGGCTTCTTCTTCATCTCATTCCTCAAATCCAGAATATGAAGATTTGGCAGATAGAATGGCTGCGTTACTGCACAATGACGAAGAAGATTTCGAAGTTCCAGAAGATCTGGTGGAAGCTTCTGTAACTCACAAATATTCTCTGGTTATCACTACCATTGCCAGAAGGGGGTATGGAATCAATATACTCTATAACATGCTCCAAAGATCCTGGAGACCGTTAGGAAACATGGAGATTTCAAGTTTTGGAAAAGCAATCTACCTGGTGCATTTCGAACTGGGATGCGACTACAACACAGTCTGTTGAGATTATTAGTCCCACATTGTCTGGGCAATCTAAGATCCTGCGGTTTATAATCCTAAGGGCCTCTCCACTCATTGCCAATTGGTTTTGAGTTGGATGCCCGTATTCTAATATGGTATCAGAGCAGGCTATTTGTGTCGAGTCAGTTGACCGCACCTTTACTCGCGTCACCCGATTTAATTGTCCACGTGTTTGTAAGACCCGCCGAGGCTACACGTGAGGGGGCGTGTTGAGATTATTAGTCCCACATGGTTGGGTTATTTAAGATCCTGCGGTTTATAATCTATTAGGGCCTCTCCACTCATTGCCAATTGGTTTTGAGTTGGATGCCCGTATTCTAACATGGTATCAGAGCAGGCTAGCGACGAGTCATTTGACCGCGCCTTTACTCCGCATCACCCGATTTAGACCCAACGAGGCTACACGTGAGGGGGCGTGATGAGATTATTAGTCCCACATTGTCTGAGCAATCTAAGATCCTGCGGTTTATAATCCTAAGGGCCTCTCCACTCATTGCCAATTGGTTTTGAGTTGGATGCCCGTATTCTAATACAGTCATTACTAAATCTCGATGGGGATTAAATGAAGACCTACTTTTAATGGAAGTATGCGACCCTGACAAAACTCCCTGAAGAATATGAGTTCCTGTTTGCAGATTTTACATTTCAGATCCATGGCCTTCCAATGAGTGCTCAGACAATCAAGATGGTGGAATTCTTAGCAAGAAAGATAGGAACACCTTATCCTATCTCTGAGTCTGATCGCGAGAAGTGGGGAAATTTCGCAAAAGTTCGAGTCAAGATGGATGTAACTAATTCTTTAAAACAAGAGATAAATTTTACGTTATTACCATCCAAGAAGAAATGCAAGGCAATGTTGAGGTATGAAAGATTACCCAGAGTTTGTTTGTGCATATCATGAAGCAATGTCCAGACCTGGCTCTACCTCAAGAAAACCACAAGAATCTCCAAACACCATTAATGGAGATGTTGAAACCTTGCAACCAAACCCTAGTTCAAACCCCAGTCAAAAACCTACCATTATTTCCTCCATTCACTCCACCAAAAAAACCATGCAACCAGAAAATCCTCTTGTTACCATACCAGACCAGAATTCTCATGTAAATCGGAAACAACCATAAAACTCATTGATCTTAACAATATAAGGAGAATCTGTCACCAAATATATCCGCATTCAATGAAAAATCCCATGCAGTTGAACATAGAAACAAAAACAAAAAGATTGAAGATCCTATTGTAAGCCCAATACCCATCAACCACACATCAATTATACCCGACCCTGTCCGTACATCACCAAAACAAATTTTGTCCACATCAAAAAATAATCCCACTGGTAAGGTCATCCCCCACACACAAAACAGAAGCATACCCCACCACCCTCCCATCACCACTCCCAGCCCAACTAGTACAACCGTTGCCACGGTGGGAGGGCCGACCGAAGAAGAATCTGAAAATGAGTTTGTCTACAACTATTTTCGTCCCGTTTCAGAAAAAGTGATATAATCGCTCCGTTTCAGAAAAAGTGATATTTTCACCTCGTTTCAGAAAAGTGATACTTTCGCCCCATTTCAGAAAAAAATGATATTTTCGCTTTGTTTCATAAAAAATGATACTTTCATCCCGTTTCAGAAAAAATTATACTTTATTCCCGTTTCAGAAAAAGTAATACTTTCACCCCGCTCCGGAAAAGTGATAATTTCCCCCTGTTCCGGAAAAAGTAATACTTTCCCTCCGTTTTTCTGAACCGGAGCGAAAGTATCACTTTTTCTGAAGCGGGACGAAACTATCACTTTTCCGGAACGGAGGTGAAAGCATTACTTTTTCAAAACCCAGCAAAGTATCACACTTTTCCCGAACGCGAGCGAAAGTATCACTTTTCCTGAAACGCAAGGTGAAAGTATCACTTTTTCTGAAAGGCACTGACTAAATGCAACCCTCACAAATGTTAAATGCAACTCTCTCAAATTATCAGACACCTTATTAATGTTGGTGAACAAGACCCACCTACCATTATCATCTTCTCTTTTTTACTCGAAAGCAAAATTCTGTTTCTCTGATGCTCTTAATCAATCCGATCAAGTCATTAAGCTTAAGTTACGATCCATTTAAATTGATGTTTCGATTAAGGTTTCATCAGGTTTTTCTAGTACAAAAGAAGATTATGGACTTTGAATCTTCATCTTCTTCTATTAAAATCTCTCCTTAATTTGCCTTTGGTTACCTGAATTGGTTCACTGTCTTTCGGCTATTACATGGTTGTGTTGCACGTAACTTCGACCATTGTTTACCAAGTATTCACATAGTCTAGTCTCTAGTGTTTGTGTTTTGATAAAAATGATCCAGTGGCTCTCACTATTGAACCAGGACCTTGTACATAAAATTTGATCACTTGATAGTTAAAACAAACGTCCCGTTCAAAAAAAAAAAAAAAATAAGAACAGAGAATATAACAAAAAGAAATCAAATCTCAAAAGAGGCTGAGATCGGGACCTATTGTTTTTACAGGCAGCAAAAAACAGAGACAGAAAAGAAAAGAAAGATTCATGAGATGGCGATAAAGGATTTCTGGCTAAAGATGCACGCCTCCTACAGTCACGGGTCCAACTACTAATGCAACAAATAAATGCCATGAAACTACTCAGCAAATTCCCATGAACTACACAGGCAATCCATCCTCCATTGCCATCGGATAATCGGTAAAGTTCCACAATAAAGTTACTTGCAATTCCAATCAGAAAATTCTCATACTCTTCCAGGGTGAAATGCAGTGATCTATCCGGTAAAGCGAAGTAGTTTACAGCGAAATCGTTTGTTCCTATATATATACTTATAATGTACACAGCATCCCTTATAATCTCTGTCGTCGCCTTTCTCCCGAGAAGTGTTATATGAACTATCTTGACTACCGAATATGGTTGGATATTTGCAAAGAGAGTCATTGTATAATCGGAAGTCATGATAGCTCTTCCTCTCTTACCGATTATAGGCTCAACCAAAATTCCAAAAAAAAAAAAGGATTTTTGCAAAATCTGATTTTGGGGCTACTCTACATTCGGTAGTTATATGAACTATTTAGACTACCGAATATGGTTGGATATTTGCAAAGAGAGCAAGGATAATCGGAAGTCAGGATAACTTCATTTACTACCGATTATAGGCTCAACAAAATTTCAAAAAAAAAAAAAAAGGATTTTTGCAAAATCTCATTTTGGGTCTACTCTATATTCGGTAGTTATATGAACTATATTGACTACCGATTATGGTAGGATATTTGCAAAGAGAGCCACTGTATAATCGGAAGTCATGATAACTCTTCCTTTCTTACCGATTATAGGCTCAACCAAAATTCAAAAAAAGAGGATTTTTGCAAAATCTCATTTTGGGGCTACTCTACATTCGGTAGTTATATGAACTATTTAGACTACCGAATATGGTTGGATATTTGCAAAGAGAGCAAGGATAATCGGAAGTCGGGATAACTTCATTTACTACCGATTATAGGCTCAACCAAAATTTCAAAAAAAAAAGGATTTTTGCAAAATCTCATTTTGGGGCTACTCTATATTCGGTAGTTATATGAACTATTTTGACTACCGATTATGGTAGGATATTTGCAAAGAGACCGACTGTATAATCGGAAGTCATGATAACTCTTCCTTTCTTACCAATTATAGGCTCAACCAAAATTCAAAAAAAGAGGATTTTTGCAAAATCTCATTTTGGGGATACTCTATATTCGGGAGTTATGTAAACTATATTGACTACCGATTATGGTAGGATATTTGCAAAGAGAGCGACTGTATAATCGGAAGTCATGATAGCTCTTCCTTTCTTACCGATTATAGGCTCAACCAAAATTCAAAAAAAATGGATTTTTGCAAAATCTCATTTTGGGGCTACTCTATATTCGGTAGTTATGTAAACTATATTGACTACCGATTATGGTAGGATATTTGCCAAAGGTCTACTTTAATCGGGAGTCAAGATAACTTTCTTTACTACCGATTATAGGATAATCAAAATTCAAAAGATAGAGGATTTTATTTTGGGGATACTTTATATTCGGAAGCTATATAAACTAAATTGACTTCCGATTGTTTATTAACTACCGATTGTATAATTATCTACCGATTGTAAAGGGTAGTTTGGCCATTAAAAAAACGGGATTATGGATTAACCTTCCGATTATGGTTTAATCTTCCGATTATGACCTATTTTGTCCTTTTGTGTCGCCCCTAATTCGTTTGGGGTCGCCCCTAAATTTGCCAGGCAAAGAATTGCAGTTTCAAATAAATTATGGATTATATAAATCCTCTTTCTCTCTTTCTCTTTCTCTCTCTCTCTTTCTCTGGGCGATTTTCACGCCGCCCCTAAAACCACTATTCTTTTGCCGTTAACCACCGAAATCTAGCCAGTAACAACCGTCGGCGACAGAGATGACAGTGTTTAACCACCATTAATACCCTCACATGGATACTGATCCATTATCTCAGCAAATCTAGAACCACCGTTTAATCATCAAGCTTATTATCACCAAATCTAGATTCAAAGACTCTTTTCAAGATCCGAAGCCACCAAGTTACAGACACTTCAAAGACACCAAGTTACTGACTCTTCAAAGACACCAAGTTATAGACACCCTTTCAAGTTCTTTAGACACAAGTCGTCTAATTCCATAAATTCTAATTTCTCCAAGCTCCATAAACCCGTTTTCAAAGATTCCTAGATTTCAAGGCTCTTTTTCTTTAAATTTAAGTTTCTAAGATCCTTGTGACCTACTTATCATCAGCAACCATGGGATGCAACATATAGACGGGACTCTCAAGAATCAATTAGACTCCTTCTAATCCCTAAGATTTATTTTAATTTGATTATTTCCTAGTTGATATAATTTAATTGAAGCTTATTCTCTTGCTTTTACTTAATTTTGCATATTTCCCTGTTGATTTTAAACTAGAACTTAATTTAGTTTTATTTTTTTTCACTATTTAAAATCTTTTGGAAATTGAAACTGGTAGTGCTACTTTCTTTTTAATTGTTAACCTTCTTCATTGTTGGTTTATTGTTGGATTCTAATTTTTGATTGAGCTGAATTTTTTCTTGCTGCTGTGTTGTACTGTGTTGGTTCAAAAGCTAACATCCATTAAGAGTTGTCTTTCATTCATATTCTTTATATCTCTTATCAGATCTATGAAGTTCATTAAATTCTGTAAAGGACAATTAAAATCTATCTCAAGGATAATGCATTCTCGTCTGACCGCAGGTACTCTTTGCTACAATTGGAAAAAAAGAAAACTGTTGAGAAAACCAGGGATTCAGGGAACTGCACAAACCAGTCTGCTGACCAAATCTAAGGTAAAACTATTAAGTACTGATAAGTTGGATTCAGAATCTAACCATGCTGGTGAATTGTTTCGATCACATCCAATGAAAGGCTTGTCTAGACACAAAGAGGTAAGCCTAACCCCCATATTGTTGCCTGGTAAATCTAGAAATGCTGGAAGTAAACCCGATAAGTATATTGCTTACCTTTATATAGTTTTTGACTATTGTGTTTTTACTGTTGAATGCAATAATGTGGAACATCTCAAATATTGTCTTATCCTTGCTTATTATCATGATAGAAAACTAGCAGATATGTTAAGATTGCAATGTGGAACTTATACACATATTGTGCTAGTTGAATTTAGACACCTTGTGATCTCCTATTTTTGGGAGTTTATAAATGTGATAGCATGGAACTGTCAGGGTTTAGGAAGATTTGAAACTAGAAATAGTCTGCTAGACACTCTCAATAAGGAGAACCCTGACATTCTATTTTTATCAGAAACGAAACAACAGAATATAGTAATGCATGACTGTTGATGGTGGTTTTTAAACAAGGGGTAAAATCGTAAAACCCCATGACCTAGTGTTACCCGCAACACATTAACTAAGAGCATTTAACTCAGGTGTAAATAATTAATAGGGGTATTTTTTCAAAATACAGTTAGGGTTTTTAACACGTAACCTAATTCCAAAACCAAGCCGCATCACCGCGCACCATGGCAACAATGCCAAACCAAGCCGCACACTGCGCATCATGGCAACAATGCCAAACCAAGCCGCACACTGCGCACCATGGCAACAATGCCAAACCAAGCCGCACACTGCGCACCATGGCAACAATGCCAAACCAAGCCCCACACTGCGCACCACGGCAACAATGCCAAACCAAACCGCAACGCGCACCATGCAACGATTCCAAACCAAGCCGCACATGCGCACCATGGCAACGATGCCAAACCAAGCCGCACATAATTTGCGCACCATGGAAACAATGCCAAACCAAACCGCACACTGCGCACCATGGCAACAACGCCAAAACCAAGCCGCACACTCGCGCACCATGACAAGCGACGCCAAAACCAAACTACATATCGCACTCATTGGCAACCATGCCAAACTAAGCCGCTATGCCATTGGCACATGCCAAATATAGCGCCCTAGGCTTGCAAAATGTGCAACTAGGTCAACATGGCCGTACGTGCCATTGGCACATGCCAACACGTACCACAAGCCATATTTCCGAGCCTCTATGCCATTGGCGCATGCCAAATATAGCGCCTAGGCCTGCAAAACGTGCAACTAAGTCAACATGGCCGTACGTGCCATTGGCACATGCCAACACGTACCACACGCCATATTTCCAAGCCTCTATGCCATTGGCGCATGCCAAATATAGCGCCCTAGGCTTGCAAAACGTGCGACTAGGTCAACATGGTCGCACGTGCCATTGGCACATGCCAACACGTACCACAAGCCATATTTCCAAGCCGCTATGCCATTGGCGCATGCCAAATATAGCGCCCTAGGCTTACAAACCATGCAACCTAGGCCAAGTTGGCCACGCATGCCAATTGCACATGCCAACATGCTCACTGGTAGCTTTTCCTACCAAGGCCACATCCCTAACGGCCACGCATCCCATTGGCACATGCCAACATGCTCGCTGGTAGCTTTTCCTACCAAAGCCACGGCCCTAACGGCCACGCATGCCATTGGAACATGCCAACATGCTCGGTGGTAGCTTTTCCTACCAAGGCCACGGCCCTAACGGCCACGCATGCCATTGGCACATGCCAACATGCTCGGCCGGGTAGCTTTTCCTACCAAGGCCACGGCCCTAACGCCACGCATGCCATTGGCACATGCCAACATGCTCGCTGGTAGATTTTCCTACCAAGGCCACGGCCCTAACGGCCACGCATGCCATTGGCACATGCCAACATGCTCGCTGGTAGCTTTTCCTAAAACGGCCCTAACGGCCACGCATGCCATTGGCACATGCCAACATGCTCGCTGGTAGCTTTTCCTACCAAGGCCACGGCCCTAACGGCCACGCATGCCATTGGCACATGCCAACATGCTCACATGCCAACATGCTCGTTGGTAGCTTTTCCTACCAAGGCCACGGCCCTAACGGCGACGCATGCCATTGGCACATGCCAACATGCTCACCGGTAGCTTTTCCTACCAAGGCCACGGCATTTCGTCCACGCATGCCATTGGCACATGCCAAACACACACGCCGGGTAGCCTAACTTGAAAACCGTGCAACCTACCACCAAAGGCATTTCCGCACATGCCATTGGCACATGCCAAACACACACGCTGGTAGCCTAACTTGCAAACCGTGCAACCTACCACCAAGGCATTTCCGCACATGCCATTGGCACATGCCACACACGCCACTAGCAGCTCTGGCATTGCCACTTACACTCAACGTACAACCTACCACCAAGGCATTCCGCACATGCCAATGGCACATGCCACACTCGCCCTAGCAGCGCCACTTGCACTCAAGGTGCAACCAACACTCGAGATATCAACACAAATCGGGGATGCTTTCCAGGGTTTGGTTTGGCGGTCACGACTTGCGGCGTACACTACGCTCACATTAAGAAAGCGTGAAAAGGAATAAAGCGGTCAAATAAATGAGGAAATAATGGTGAAAACGTTTTCACCCATAAACACCTTGCGGTTACCACCTCCTCTCATTATTTCACCCTTTACTCTCTTCCTTCATGAGGCCAGGGTACGTTTCAATATCGACTTGTATAAATAGGTCTTACCTATTTCCACCAGACAACAAGTCTCGGTCCGGAGAAAAATACTACACTCTCAGAAAGGCAACTTTGCAAGCTCTCCCAAAAGCTTTCATCTCTTGCAAGCTTCCCAAGCTTCTACTTTCTAATACAAGTCGAGATACTACTCTCCCCCACTGTTCCGGGTCTCAACACCTTTCTTTGCTTCCCTCCCCAAATCAACCCTTCTCCTCCACTTTGTGACCGAAGCAAGTTATTCTTGGTTTAGGCTTGTACGAATTGATCTCTCGAATATATAAAGTGCTCACGTGCAGCACATTTGTTTAGGGTTTGAATCGGTTTCTCACTCACCTACCGAATTTACTTGAAATCGATGAAAACGATTTTCACCTATAAACAATTGGCGACCACGGTGGGAGGATTGATCTATCGGCTACAATATCGACTGTCGATCTCGTTCTTCGACCCGATGTCAAGATGGTAGGGGAAGGCGACTCAATCCGACTCAACTACCGAGACGACCGGTTACTAGTTATAAAAACTACACAAGAAAACGGGGACTTGTCAAGATGCTACTACTCAATACTGGGGACTCGCCGAAGATGCTACCAGCGATTGGGGACTTGCTGGCGATGCTATCAGCAAAAACCGCCTTTACATGGAGAGGGGCGTGTTCGCAAAACCTATGAAGTGAGTAAATTCAGACTGGCAAGATATACAATCTATTTTTAGGTTCTTAGTAAAATTGTCATACTAATCGAAGTCTTGTGCCTATTGCTAGCACACACTTTCATAAAAGCAATATTCCTTTCCTAAAACATAATCGAGTCATATTATCAAAACCATTCATCCCGTAAATAATCCAATACCTAAAAAGCTACCAATTTGTCTATCAAAGGACAAGTTTTGAACCAGGACATCCAATATGTCTTTCAAAAAAAAAAAAAAACCTAAATGAAAGTTTAACGGAGAAACGTTCAAGGAAAATCATCCAACGAAGTCGCTCTTCTTGGAGAAAGTCAACTTTGCATCTTATAGGGCCGCTCTCTTCATAGTCAACATCTTGGAAAGCTTTTCGAGTTCCATCTCCTGTCGTGCAATCTCCTCGGCGGAAAGGCTTTCGATCGTTGCATCTTTCAACTTTTGGATCTCAGCAAGGCCTTCGACAAACCACGAAGTGTTGAACTCCTTTTCTACGCACACGTCGCGATGGTGCTCCCGATCGGCAATAACGTCTTCAGAAACGGTGTGACCAGTTACCTCACGCATATCCTCGATGGAAGATAAAGCCTCTTCCACACGTTTAACCAGCGCAAATCGACTAGTGACTTTCTTGGTTATAGCCATATGTCCGTGCTTCTCCAAGATTCTCGTGTACAACGCCTCATGCTTAGCCAAGCACGTCGAAGCCGCCAACCAAAGACATGACCTGGATAAGGAACCAAGTACGGGGATCAAAATGGCGCCCGCACCTGGCCTCACTACTCGCGAGAGGGTCTTCTTCCATGTCTACGACAGCAACCATCGAGAGAATCATCCACCATTTGAACCACATCTCGTGCCGGCAATTGGCTAACGCCCATCTCCAAGTCACCAAATGGTGGTCACCAAAGGCAAGTTTTCGTGTGACTCTACCCCAGAATCATCCTCCGAACCGGATTCCTCCTGCGAACTTGAGTTAGACATTTTTTCAAAAGAAGAAACATAAGAAGAAAGAAAAAAAACGCGAAACGCACCGAACCACTTCCCGAAAAAGAGCCGGTCTTTGCCGGAGGAATCACTCTCACTTGTCGAACTTTCTTCTTTCTCCGACTCATCACCGCTATGAGAAGGCTCAATGCTTTCTTTGGAATTCTTTGAAGATATTGCCGTCTCTGACAACGTGCAAGGGCGGCGAAATCATTAACACTACCGAAGCCACGGAGGAAACAAGACACATGTTTTCACATAAATTCACGTGTTTTAAGACAAACCAACAAGGAGGAGACACATACCTGGTTATTGGAAGAACTGAAAGACACGAGAGCTGATGGAAGGATCTTTTGAAACCGTCCAAAACCCGCCAAAGACGATTCTTCGTTCTCTTTCCTTTGCCTGGGACTTTCCGGAGTTACTAGGCAACTTTCGCTGAGATATCTCAACATTGGATACTTCTTCAAAACTGGCAGGGAAGGTTTACAACGAACATTATCCACCACGTTATTTATAGAATCTTGGATCATAGTGAACTCATCGTACTGGAACTCATTATAGCCAAAAGTCATCGAAGTTACTCTTCCCATTTGAAAGAAGGGAAGGCGGATACCGCTCAAGGGCGCTAGCATTAAGGGCGGCATGCAATGAATCCTTAGGGAACCACCACCGGTAAGCAAGAGGCACCCCTTGATCGAAACCCATGTGACGAGCGGCACGGTCAATATTGTAAGCGGCTATTCGGAAAGACCCCATGAAGAAAGACGGCATATAACCGGACATGCATCTTTGAATAAACAAGTTTTCACTAACACTCAAATTGCCGTCGAAGATAAAGACATGATCGGAGCGAGAAGAAAAGGTGTCAATTTGTGTCACCGACCTATGGACCAAGCTCCCATGGGAGAAAACTGATTTCATATGACTTGTCGAGAAAATTAACCAAGCTCATGCCAACTTTTGGACGCTTGTTCACCCATCGAAGAATTCGGGAGCCCCCAACTCGCGGGAATCGAAGGCATCGGTTTCGGAGCATACTTCTCAAAGTGCTCCCATAACCGGACTTGCGAAAAAACCAACGTGCACATATGAATCCACTTTCATGAAACCATTTGAAACTCGCATGTTCGCAACCTGGGTGATCCAGATGCACATACAGGGAACCAAGGAATAGCTTGCCAATGGGAAGAAATTCACCTTTTGCTAACTTCACAACAATCGCTAGTAACTCGGTCTTATTTCCTTCTTGCCGAACCGTCATCAAAAATGTCTCTAGACAACCGAGAGAGCCAAAATGCTTGCAACATGAAGATCGCTTACTTTTACATTCGGGTTCCAAACGTCCTAAAACCATTGAGACATCCACCAGATATAAACGCACCTTTCGTCCTCTTTCCTGGATAGAGTCCTTCGACTTAGCAGTGGAGTCTTTTTCGAGCGTAATCTCCCAACTTAGCGGCAAGGTCATCCCGCATCTTCACCTCACTTTCGAGATAATTGGATTTTAAGATTCCCGATTCTGGAAGATTCGGAAGAGAGCCACACTCTCCAAGGAGAAAGTTATCTCACCCCATCTACATATGATCGTATGGGTGTCCGAACACCATCTCCGAGATGAAAGCAACCAAGCCCGGGATATCCATCCTAATCTGGAGGTTTCTCAAGCTCGACATCATCAATAATCTGCGCTCGAGTCGATTGGTGTTTATGTGCTCCTTACTCACCATGAACTCAACCCATCTATCAAAAGAACGCAATGGGCTTTGACACATCCACGAAATCAATGATGGAAGAGGAGTATACCCCTTTTGAAGACAGAAACCGTATGGTATTCTCTCGGGCGAACCGAGCGTGTCTTCTTTTCATCTTCACCACCGATTAACAAAATTGGCACGAAACACAGGTGATTTTTCCGAGCGAGAGACAAGTTTTTGGCGAAGAACTCATCATCCGTGTTTGGTTTGGAATTATGGACATCCTTTGATGAGGCGAAATTTTGTTCAGGTAACATCTTGTCGGATTTCTTAACAACAACTTAGTAACAAGATATCTGCACACACAAAAAAAACACAAAATTATCTCCCTGACACATAACCGCGCCCGACAAAAGTAAAACCCGAAATACAAAAAAAAAAAAGGGCGTATTCTCTACGGGTTCAAAACTGCACACGCAGTATTTTCTTCGGGTTCAAGACTATATACGCAGTATTTTCTTCGGGTTCAAAACTATATACGCAGTATTTTCTTCGGGTTCAAGACTATATACGCGGTATTTTATAAGTTTTCAAGTGTGTCTACAGTATCCTTCTTCGGGTTCAAAATTATATATGGAGCATTTTTCTACGGGTTCAAAACTGCACGCGCATTATTTCTTTCATGACCGAAAAATCATATATACAATATTTCCTGCGGGTTCGAAATCGTATGGAGCATATATATAGTATTCTTCTTCGGGATTCATGTACAGTATTCTCTGCGGGTTCAAGAATGCACACGCAGTATTTTTCTTCAGGGTTCAAAATTATATACGCGGTATTTTATACGGGCTCAAGTGCGTCTGCATTAATCTTCTTCGGGTTCAAAATAATATATGGAGCACTTTCCTACGGGTTCGAATAATATATACAGTACTTCCCTTGGCTGCATACATACAATATTTTCTACACGCCAGGAAATTATATGCGCAAAGAAAAACGCCTAATCTTAGGGTTTACACCTACATAAAAAGGGAAATACTGGAAGACATACCTGGAAGCTGTTTTTTTTTTTTTGGCTCTGCCGCTGGTAGGAAAGGATGAAAAGATAAAAGTGCAAGATGGGAGAAAGGGACTTTATATATATAGGCGTGAAGATTCTGAAATAGGGAAGGATTTCCTTTTTACCAAAAATCGTGCATGTAAGAAGCGGGCCCACAAGGCCGCCCAACTTCCCAATGTCGCCCAAGTTGCACCGGCCCCACCAATCATGCCAACTTCCCAATGACCGTCCAAGCCATACCTGCAAGCACGCACACCTTGCGCCGGTCCCACCAGCCAGCACGCTCAGTTTCCCAAGTCACGCATGCAAGCACGCATAGCTTCCACACCTGCGCCTGGTCCCACCACCTAGCACACTCGGTTTCCCAACTCACGCCAACTTCCCAACGTCGCCCAAGCCGCACGGCCCCACCAATTGTACCAGCCTCCCCGATTTGTGCAAAACTACCGAGAGGCAAGGATTCCAAATCCCATTTATAAAAGGTCGGACAAGCCTCCTCAATTCTCTTTACGGTTTCTTTGTTGATAGTCCTGTCACCATCTTATGCTTACCTCGCAACAAAGCCCCTGTTCCAAGCTAAGCGGGGGACTTAATGTTGATGGTGGTTTTTAAACAAGGGGTAAAATCGTAAAACCCCATGACCTAGTGTTACCCGCAACACATTAACTAAGAGCATTTAACTCGGTGTAAATAATTAATAGGGCTATTTTTTCAAAATACCCATTAGGGTTTTCAACACGTAACCCTAATTCCAAAACCAAGCCGCACATCTCATGCATCATGGCAACAATGCCAAACCAAGCCGCACACTGCGCATCATGGCAACAATGCCAAACCAAGCCGCACACCGCGCACCATGGCAACAATGCCAAACTAAGCCGCACATCGCGCACCATGGCAACAATGCCAAACCAAGCCGCACACTGCGCACCATGGCAACAATGCCAAACCAAGCCGCACATTGCGCACCATGGCAACGATGCCAAACCAAGCCGCACACTGTGCACCATGGCAACAATGCCAAACCAAACCGCACACTTCGCACCATGGCAACAACGCCAAAACCAAGCCGCACACTGCGCACCATGGCAGCGACGCCAAAACCAAACTACATATCGCACTCATTGGCAACCATGCCAAACTAAGCCACTATGCCATTGGCACATGCCAAATATAGCGCCCTAGGCTTGCAAAACGTGCAACTAGGTCAACATGGCCGTACGTGCCATTGGCACATGCCAACACGTACCACAAGCCATATTTCCAAGCCGCTATGCCATTGGTGCATGCCAAATATAGCGCCTTAGGCTTGCAAAACGTGCAACTAGGTCAACATGGCCGTACGTGCCATTGGCACATGCCAACACGTACCACATGCCATATTTCCAAGCCGCTATGCCATTGGCGCATGCCAAATATAGCGCCCTAGGCTTGCAAAACGTGAGACTAGGTCAACATGGCCGTACGTGCCATTGGCACATGCCAACACGTACCACAAGCCATATTTCCAAGCCGCTATGCCATTGGCGCATGCCAAATATAGCGCCCTAGGCTTACAAACCATGCAACCTAGGCCAAGTCGGCCACGCATGCCATTGGCACATGCCAACATGCTCGCCGGTAGCTTTTCCTACCAAGGCCACAGCCCCTAACGGCCACGCATGCCATTGGCACATGCCAACATGCTCATTGGTAGCTTTTCCTACCAAAGCCACGGCCCTAACGGCCACGCATGCCATTGGTACATGCCAACATGCTCATTGGTAGCATTTCCTACCAAGGCCACGGCCCTAACGGCCACGCATGCCATTTGCACATGCCAACATGCTCATTGGTAGCTTTTCCTACCAAGGCCACGGCCTAACGGCCACGCATGCCATTGGAACATGCCAACATGCTCGCCGGTAGCTTTTCCTACCAAGGTCACGACCCTAACGGCCACGCATGCCATTGGCACATGCCAACATGCTCATTGGTAGCTTTTCCTACCAAGGCCACGGCCTTAACGGCCACGCATGCCATTGGCACATGCCAACATGCTCGGCATTTGGTAGCTTTTCCTACCAAGGCCACGGCCCTAACGACCACGCATGCCAACATGCTCGCTGGTATCTTTTCCTACCAAGGCCACGGCCTTAACGGCCACGGCCTTAACGGCCACGCATGCCATTGGCACATGCCAACATGCTCGCTGGTAGCTTTTCCTACCATGGCCACGGCCCTAACGGCCACGCATGCCATTGGCACATGCCAAACACACACGCTGGTAGCCTAACTTGCAAACCGTGCAACCTACCACCAAGGCATTTCCGCACATGCCATTGGCACATGCCAAACACACACGCTGGTAGCCTAACTTGCAAACCGTAACCTACCACCAAGGCATTTCCGCACATGCCATTGGCACATGCCCTAAACACACACGCCGGCATTTGCAAACCGTGCAACCTACCATTGGCATTTCATGCCATTGGCACATGCCACACACGCCACTTGCAGCTCTGGCATTACCACTTACACTCAACGTACAACCTACCACCAAGGCATTCCGCACATGCCAATGGCACATGCCACACACGCCACTAGCAGCGCCACTTGCACTCAAGGTGCAACCAACACTCGACATATCAACACAACCGGGGATGCTTTCCGGGGTTTTGGTTTGGCGGTCACAAATGACTTGCAGCGTACACTACGCTCACATTAAGAAAGCGTGAAAAGGAATAAAGCGGTCAAATAAATGAGGAAATAATGGTGAAAACGTTTTCACCCATAAACACCTTGCGGTTACCACCTCCTATCATTATTTCACCCTTTACTCTCTTCCTTCATGAGGCCGGGGTGCGTTTCAATCTCGACTTGTATAAATAGGTCTTACCTATTTCCACCCGGACAACAAGTCTCGGTCGGGAGAAAAATACTACACTCTCGAAAGGCAACTTTGCAAGCTCTCCCAAAAGCTTTCATCTCTTGCAAGCTTCCCAAGCTTCTACTTTCTCGATACAAGTCGAGATACTACTCTCCCGAGTATTCGGTCTCAACACCTTTCTTTGCTTCCCTCCCCAAATCAACCCTTCTCCTCCACTTTGTGGCCGAAGCAAGTCTGGAACGGCCATTTCTTGGTTTAGGACGGACTTGTACAGTTGATCTCTCGAATCTATAAAGTGCTCACGTGCAGCACATTTGTTTAGGGTTTGAATCAGTTTCTCACTCACCTACCGAATTTACTGAAATCGACAGAAACGATTTTCACTTGGAAAACTAATGTTAGGGGATCTCCTGCCCATCAAGTTAACAAAAAACTAGCTAATGTCAAACACATATTGAAATTATGGAATAGAAAAAGTTTTGGAAATATACATAGTAACATTGATAATATTAAGAAAGACCTTGATAGGACCAACAGAATGGCAAGTTACCCAAGTAAAACGAGTGACCAACTAAACTTAGAAAAGAACTGGCTAAGTGGTATGCTATAAAGGAGAAATTCTAGAAAGATAAAAGTAGAGATCAAAATTTATCTCTAGGAGACGGAAATACGAGATACTTTCATAACAAAGCTAAATAGAGATTTTGAAGAAATAGAATTGAAATTCTAAAAAATGACCAAAATGAATGGCTCAATACTAGAAAGGATATATCGATTGCATAACAAATCATTTTCATTCAATAGCCTCATTGTGAACCCCGAATCGGGACCATGAAATGCTAAACCGTATACATACTAGTATAACACAGACTGATAATGATATGCTTTGCGGTACTCCTACGGAAGAAGAAATAAAGAGAACTCTCTTTTCCATGGACCCTGATAAAAGTCCAGGACCGGATGGTTTTCCTCCCAACTTTTTTCAGCAAAACTGGGAAACCATAGGTACTGACCTTATAAACATGGTTCAAACTTTCTTTATAACTGGTAATATCTCTAAGGAAATGAATGCCTCATTCATTTCCTTAATCCCTAAGACTCTAAACCCCACTACTCCCTCTGAATTCAGACCCATAGCTCTTGCTAATACTTCTTACAAAATTATTTCTAAACTAATGGCCGGCAGAATGAAAGGTTTGTTAGGGAAAATAATTTCTCCTTAACAATCTGCCTTCATTCCTGGAAGGCAGATATCTGAGAACATTACTATGGCACATGAAATTATTCATAAATTGAAAAATTCCAAATCTAAGAAAGGATTTATGGGATTAAAAATCGACATGTCTAAAGCATTCGACAGAGTCGAATGGGATTTCTTGATCCATATAATGGCAAAAATGGGCTTTAACAGTAAATGGTGTAACTTAGTTCACCAATGCATTTCGACAACTACTTTATCTGTTTTACTCAATGGGTCTCCAACTAAATTCTTTAATCCTACTAGAGGATTGAGACAAGGTGACCCAATCTCTCCTTATCTTTTCCTTTTTGTTATGGAAGCTCTTTCTCGCACAATCCTCCATGCGGAAAATTCAGGTTTGTTGAAAGGTATAAAAATTGTTCACAAAGCACCTCCTATAAGTCATTTACTGTTTGTGGATGACTGTCTTTTATTCTGTAAGATCAACGAAAAATCTTGTCATAATCTTGTTAAAATGTTTAAAGATTTCGGATTAGCTTCTGGCCAACTAATCAATCTAAGTAAGTCAGGTGTCTTTTTTAGTCCAAAAACTGAAACTAGTATTAGACATAGAGTAAATGAAATATTAGGAGTCACTGCTATACCACTACAAGATAAATACTTAGGTTCACCGTTATTTACAAATAGATCAAAAATTCGGTGTTTTGAACCTCTCGGTGGATAAAATGAAACTTAGGATACATAGTTGGAATGGAACTAATCTAAACAATGTAGGGAAAACAGTTATGATTAAAAATGTCACTTCCTTGTTTTATGTGTATCAAATGAACTGTTTTAAGATTCCGGTGAAAATATGTAATAGTATCACAAAACTCCAAAGAAATTACTGGTGGGGAAAAAATGAGAAAGGTCTTAATGAAAGAGGTAAAAAAGGGGTATGTTTAAAGAATTGGGACTCGGTATGTCAATCCCTTGAAAATTTTAACCTAGCTATGATAGCTAAGATGGGTTGGAGGTTAAAAGAACATCCAGATTCTCTTTGTGCCTCCATCCTCAAAGCCAAGTACTATCCCAATTGTGATATATTGCACATAAATACTATTCCTAATAAGAATGATAGTTGGATTTGGAAAGGAATGTTAACTGGCATTCAACAGATAAAAAAGTATTATTTTTGGGAATTAGGAAATGGAACCAACATTAAAATTTGGGATGATTTATGGATTCCAGAAAGGATTCCTCCCATGCAAAAACCTCAAATCGGAACTGATAATTTCATTAATGTCAGTGATCTTATTACCATGCACCATACTTGGGATTTACTTAAACTGTTTAAATGTTTTGATGATGAAACTATAGAGAAAATAAAGATTATTTCAATTCATGTTGCTGATAAGGAAGATACTCCTCATTGGACCCTAAACCACAAAGGTATGTTTTCTGTGAAATCTTTATATGACCAAATAAACACTAATGGTAATGCTCATAAAAAATGGAACATGATATGGAGTATGGATACTACTCCTTCTGTAAAACAATTTATCTGGAAAGCAACTCATGCTATTCTCCCTAATAGTATGAGAGTAGCGGCTGTAATCCCAGACATAGATACTACTTGTAAACTTTGTAACGAAGGACAAGAATCTTTAACACATCTTTTTCTTCAATGCAGTTATGCTACCCAAGTATGGTTGCATCTTAATTTTTCTATGCAGTTTATTCTTAATGGAACTTCTAATTTTCATGCTTGGCTAAGTGATTGTTTTGAAAATCCAGAAAGAGAAAATTTTGGAATAGATTGGAATGTGCTTTGTAGCATAATAATATGGTACATTTGGAAAGCAAGGTGCAACGTAGTGTTTAAAAAGAAAAGCCAGAATAGTGCGATCCAAATAATAACATTTTAAAGTTTATCAATCGATATAACATTGTTAACAAAGTAGGTTTTAACATAATGCAACAACTTTACTATAATCCTCACAATGATGAGACTCTTCATGTTACTTCTCAACCATTGGAAGGACCAACACCAAATTTGGCAATGAAACTAAATATTGTTTTTACTTTTATGAACTCTACAGCAGGAATTGGTTTAACTTTGTGTGACTTTACAGGAACAATAAGAGAAGCTAGAGGTTTGCATGTTTATTGTACCACCATAGAAGAATTAGAGAAAAAGGGAGCAGATGCAGCTTTCCAATGGGCGACGGAATTGAGTGGACATTTTATCTCTTTCGGGAGAAACTCCGAACCTACTCTGCTGCTGCTGGTTCGAATATATGCTGAGGCCAGAAAACAAAGATACCGGATTAATGAAGATTTTGGAAACAATACAAAGTTCCATATAAACTTTTTAGCTCAAGAATTTAACTTAATCAGGAGAACCCAAATGATTTGGGCAGCTAGATTTTCTGTTTTTTGTAACAAATATGATATCACTCATAATTGGTTACACAATAGTTTAAGAGCTATGCAAATTTATTTAAACATTCAAAATTGGAATGAAGATGTAGTAATATTGTACCGTAATTCCTTTCATGGGAATTATAGTAATTCTCTATCAATGGTATGAGGGAAACCTCTTTTTCTAAAAAAAAAATAAAAATAAATAAATAAATTATGGATTTCTACTGTTTTTTTGGGCTGTTTTTAATGTCTCCAATGTACGTAGTTTTTTCTGGGCTGTTTTTGATAGTGATGGAAAGTACCGCACAGTGATATTGACAAACCATCTACTCTTAAAGCTAAATCTGTGTCATTATACATTATTTGGGAATGTAACTTCTTGGACACTCTCTGATTTTTTTTTTTTTTTTTTTTTTTTGAACTTATATTTGGATAATTGGAGTTAACAGTCGGAGAGCTAAATTAGACGATGTGGTGTCAAGATCAAACATAAAACCTAGCTAACCACTCTGTACATCCAGATTAAAAGATGTCTTATCTAAAGATGCTGCTGCATTGTATTAAGATGAGAAAACTACCACTCTGTACATCCTGATTAAAAGATCCCACTAAAATAGAAAACTTAGGCCGTTTAAAATGGCATCAAATGCCATCCAAAATGAATATTGCTTTCCAAAAAGAATATTGGCATAGTGTCAGGAATCACATGTGAGTACGAACGGTTGGAAAATACAGGGTACTAGTGGATGAAAACAAAGATCGAAAAGAATGTTGTATCACAAGCTTCAAGGCCTTACAATTCTTTTCAGCAATTATTTCGACCCTTCCCAAATAATTGGCGAGTACAATTGGTCAGCGAAATATTGCCTCCAGGATATAGTGAAGCCCTAACAACGTTGTTGAATTCAAGGGTGTTACTCCCTCGACCCAACCAAGAACACACAGTATATTGTTTCTAAAGATGCTTAGAGAGAAAGAGATTTTGATGATTAAAATGGGAGAAAGCCTTCACTATTTAAAGAGGGATTCATGCCTTTTTGTGATGTCTGTCCATCATGAACAGACGCTTTCAACGAGCATCCATTAATGGTGTCTCTTTAAGAAACCATATGGGAACAAACACAGGTTTTGTGGAAATTTCTGGAAAACCGAATAGATTTTCAAATTCATTAACCGAAAACATCCGGGAGGGGCTATGCCCCCCGGACCCCTGGATAGCGGCAAACAATACCGAAAATATCTAACACGAACTAAAGCACCGAAGTTGTCCAAATTGCTGAGTCTGTACGTTAGTGCGATGTATGGAGTCATGGTGAGTTTTGCACGTAGCCATTGACATCTTCCCATGATGCATGGTAGTTAGCTAGCTCGTACAATATCATTGTCAGAGAAATTACCAAACAGATGGCCCCTCCTCCCCTATTTGGTTAACTAACTAATTCTCAATGGGCCGTACACGCGTTAAAGAACACAAAGAAAAGTTGAGATTCGATTCAATTGTTTTATAAAGTCTGTCTCTCACTATCTGTACTTAGCTGCTTTTTTCCTTCTTGTTTATTTCTCTCTAAAATAACAAAAGAAGAAGAAAAAAGAGTTACAAAAAATTGAAGATGTCTTCGTTCTCCACAAGAAACACTGATGAAAGACGGATTTTGCCAACCCCTCATACTGCCGGTGAATCAATATTTCCGAGTGAGGTTGTACCATCGTGTCTTGTTGAGATTGCTCCAATCATCCGTGTTGCTAATCAAGTTGAAGCAAGTAATCCGAGAGTTGCTTTTATGTGTAAGTTAATTTCCAATTTATTTTAATTTTTGGAGTTGTTTTTTCAGTTGATAAATTTTTATTTTTGTTTTTTTAATTTAAAATGAACTACTTAGTGTCCTCATAGTTGCTTTTGGGGTTACTCTTTATTGTTATTGTTTGGATTAACTGCTCATATGTGTTTTGGTGTTGCAAATAGGTCGATCTTATGCCTATGAGAAAGCTCACAGATTGGATCCAACTGCAAGCGGACGCGGTGTTCGCCAATTTAAGACTGCACTTCTAGAGCGTCTAGAAAAGGTGAGAGTTTTTCTATTCTGTTGATCATGAACTTATCCAATTGAGAATTCACTATTAGCATATCGGTTGTCACATTACTTTGTATATACGTACCCTTAATGGATTTGGAAGATTAGTTGTACAACCAGAAGAGATGAAGCAATGAATCGTATGCTAGAGTAGCTACTATTTACACTGAGTCAGGTGACTCAGGTGTAGTATATACAGAGATGGTGTATAAAAACCAGATTGCTAGAGGGCAGAGCAGCTTAGGTTTCAGTCATTTCCGTAGATTTTCCAGGACTTCTGTCTTCAGGACACTATCATTGCCTATTAAAACTCCGTCAGGTAAACCATCACTTAGAAGAAACCTGCTCGATCTCTGTGCATTTCGAATTAGAAACAGAATTCCACAATAGTATCCGAATTTTCGGTACTTAAGCGCAATCAAGTATCAAACACAGTTTGAATCAGTCTGACATATATTGTTTGGTGAGCCAAAAAAATCTTTTGGGCGTCGTATGTTACTTTTCTGAACTTAGGCGTTATACTTTCAGGAATATGAGCCCACTTTAAAGGGAAGAGTAAAAAACTGTGATGCACGTGAGATAAAGAGTTTCTATCAGCAGTACTACGAAAAATATACTGAAGCATTGCAGAAGGTTGCTGATAATCGGTGAGAGTTTCCTCCATTGTCTTGCATAGCCATTATGTATTCCTTGTCTTTCATAGTTAACTAATTTTGCTATTTATTCAGTGCACAACTTATGAAGGAATATCAAACCACCGCTGTCCTTTTTGAGGTTTTCAAGGCTGCGACTGTCGAAGTAGATGATGCTTTGGAGGTACCCCCAGTCCCACCACTGCCTTCGCTTTCATGGAACCCATAGATCATTATAAAGCTATTGGATTGCTCAAGAGTAAGCATCATCAGTTAAGCACAAATCTCGTGTGGGATGTAAAATTAAATAAACAACTAAAGATGTTTATGAATATGAGATTTAGAACTAATTAAATAAGAAGAAACTAATGTTTTTAGAGAATCCTATGATGTTATAAACCAATGTTTGAAAATTTATGGAGTATCCACACGTACGTTCTTCAATTACTCTTGAAATCACTTCGACAACATAGCCATACTAGTAGCTAATATATATTCAATCTTCAGTAGTTAACGCTAGTGATCAAAGCAATGGAAATTAATTTCGTCAACAATCATATTTCATGACTGTTGTTGTAAAATAATACACCATTTCTTGCCAACAATCAAAGATGGAGAAAAAAATACAATGACTTGAACAAATGTGTGATAACAGTTCAAAACCAGGTGTGACGATGAAGATTTCACTCAGCTTACACGTGCAGAGCTTATAAACCCATCAGACACTCAACTCAGCACCATCAGGGCAGAAGAAAATCGACGACTACAATTGTTCACAACCGATAACTAAGTAACCAAGCAACAATGATGGATTATTAGCGCCTCCATACATGCGTACAACTTTATGCATGAATTCAAGTGGGGACAGCAGCTTTGATTGTTATATTAATGGTAATGAAAACAAGGATACACAAATGAATTACATTGAAGCTGTCAGGACTCAGAATCATCTATCGGAGTTTCGGTGCCGCATAATATAACCTCATCCCAACAGCAACAAAATCTTTGAATAAGTTTCAATACCCTTCGTAAAGGAGTCAGTACCAGACAAGAACTTCTGTTGCACGAAGAATAGTTCTTGTCTATGTACCGACTCCTTTCTGAAGGTTTGGTAGAAGGATGATCGATGCTTCAGTCGGACAGCATTAGATTCCTGGTTGTTGCACAAGGAATAATTCTTGCCTTTGTACTTGGGGTGCAAGTATGAGGACCTAGAAAGTATCAGTAAGATTTCTGTTTTTCTTTTCCGAAGGAACAAGGTTAAAATTTTGTTAAGGGTGTACTTTCCACTGTGTATCCCATAAGTAAATGAAGCAAGAGATGCACACACCTGTTATCTGTGACAACATTTCTTGCATAGATATCCTTTAGTGGAGGGAAAATCGCAGGCTGGCGTGTCTGGTGGAAGGAAAATACTGGATATTACTTCTTGCAATTCATTGCAAACACCAAATTACTCCTATCGTAAAACCTGAAAATACTTATTCAGAAAACGAAAATCACCTGAAGATGGAAAATAACAAGCAAACAAAGACGATATGAGTTCAGTATTCCATTCTACGGGTCATTGATCTGTTGCGGCTTAGCCCACTCCTGGATCTGAACACGCGAAATAAACTACCACACCAGAATATATCTTGTGGTACTAAAACAGACCAATAAAACCATATCATTTCACTTCAGACAAAGTCATCCCAACTAACAAATCTTAAGGCTTATTGTTTGTCAGTAACTGGATGAAATGCGAAAGGAATATGCAGCCTTGTCACTAAACTCACAATGAACCCACTAAATGTTAGCATTGGCAGTTCGGCGCCAGACATGAGAGTGAACGGAAATGCAACCCATTGTTTAGTTAGTGGGTTACACACATAGTATTCGGTTGGTATGGTTAGATTTTTTTTTTTTTTTTTTTTTTTTTGATCGATTGGTCTGGTTACATTGGATTTACATAAAACCAATCCAGTAATCAAACATAGGAGGTATAATCTGTTTGGATTTGTTTATGAGTTTAAAAACCTAAAAGAATATTCATGTCCATTACCCATCCATGAAGCCGACATTACTAGTGATCTCATTAATTATTCTGAACATCATACCCGAAAGATTATACGTATACATTAACCATGTGAGAGATTCATCAGAGTAATTAAGTTGAATCCATCTTCGCATAAGTTTGTCAGAAAAGAATTACATACATTTGAAACGCCTCTTTGTTCAAAGATCAATATGACATGAAGAAGAAGAAGAAATGTTTTAGCTATTAACATCATCTTCCTGTTGTATCAATCTTTAAACTAAGAAGTGTTTCAAAGGTACTCCCTCCGTTACTTTTTAATAGGCTGGTTTGGTTTTTTGAGAAAATTAAGGAAATTAAGAAAACTAATCATTGAAAGAGGTCCTCATGACACTTGTCAATAAAAGAAGTAAATTGAAATGGTCCCCATGACACTTGTCAGCAAAAGAAGTAAAGTGAAATGGTCCACATGACACTTGTCATCAAAAGAAGTTAAGAGAAAAGTGGTCCCTAAAAACTAAAGTACATTTGACTTTCCCAATTAGGAAACCAGCCTATTTTTTTGTAACATTTATTTATAGAAACCGGCCTATTAAAAAGTAACGGAGGGAGTATGAAATTCCTTTATGACAAATCCGCATTTTACCCGAAAATGGATTCAACTTAATTGCTCTGATGATTTCTCCCATGGTTAGTGTGCAAACTATAAGGATGAAAATTTTAATTGGGTATTCAGAATCATTAATGAGTTCACAAGTAATATGAGATTCATGTTGGGTAATGGACATTGATTTTCTTTTAGGTTTTAAATTCGGAAACAAATCTAAACAGATTACTTCCTAAGTTACAGTAATGGATTGGTTTTATGTACACCCGATATAACCTGAACAATGGAATATACTATGTGTGTAACCTCCTCACCAAACAACAGGTTGCACTTCTGTTATTTCCCATGTGTGGTAGCAATGCTGATAGTTGTTTCACCTGTATGTTCAATAACTTCAATTCATCTGGTCATTATTGTTACAAGGTTGTTAGAATCCCGACATTTGAGAAGAATAAAAGAAATCCAAATATTGAATTTTTTTACTTTGATCAATATTGTATAAACTTGTCTATAAATAACATACAATTTCTCCAAGACTTCATTCCTATATAAATAAATTTATATAAGCTTCATTCCTATAGCACTTCCTTGGATGATAAAAATCTCGTATATGTTGAGCCTATTTAGTTCGACCATTTTTGACAACATCTCTAAATCGAACTACATCTGAACATCACAACAAACAATAAGGTTAAACAAGTACATGCTTTTTCTAGCTGAATAATTTTGATTCTACTCGTTCTCTGATGTTTCTTCTATGGACCTCTCAGACTATTCTATCTCGATCATACACTTAAATTTACTGTACAGGGTAGAACAATCACACCGTACTCTAAGCCTGGCACACAAAGTCATATACTCCCTCCGTCCATATTATATAGGCGGAATATTGGATTTTCCTAGTCCCACTAGATAGGTGGAATTCTAATTCCAAGATGCTTTTTGACATATACCCTTGTTTATGTTGTATGGGAATTTGTATTGAGAATAAAACAATAGGTATAAACATGAAAAAACATGAAAATCTGTAAAAACCATGCATTTTCTTATTCTAAGAGATTTTATCTTCTCCGCCTGGCTTTTGTTAACTTATATACCCGTATACATGTTAAGGTTTAATAAGTAATTATTTTATTTCTTTGGAAATTGTGTTTATTTGTCTTTTTCTACTAGAAATTGGTTTTTCTTGCACTAAAAACAACAAATCTTGTTCCGAATGATGAATTCTTGTTTTTCAATGCATAAAACAAACAAATCTTGTTTCAATGCAAAAATTTGTTGTCTTAATGAACCTTAACATGTATACTGGTATCAAGTTAACAAGACCCATATATTAGGGACGGAGGGAGTATATGATGATAGTGATGAATACGTACTCGGGAGTTGATCAATACTCCTCTTTTGGGCCATCATGAGCACATGCCAAGAGATAGTGGAATCAAAAAGCAAATATGCCCTTGTTGTGATAGACTCAAAAATCTACTCGTATTCAGAATCTTCTCGGTACACGTTAGGCAGTAGTGACAACAGCAATAGAAAATCCCATAGGAATCATTGGTTTGGATAATGAATTTTTCTCTCAAAAACAAGGTAAACAAAATAAAGTCATCATGTTGGCAATAAAGATGGTTCACAAGGTACATCTTTGAGGTATTGCTATACGGACCCATGTTCTGATACATGGCCATCTGATGGCAATTGTAGCACACCATAGGGAACAAATCCAGAAAGGAAAAAGCTTACAATATTTTATGATTTTTATATTTCTCACCCAATGTATTTATGTTTTTACTTCAAAGTTCCTCCGGCAAACTTCAATTGCATGAGCGGATTATATGATCTCATGAATAAGATTCATCACATCCAGTACTACAATTATGTTATTCGTAAAATCATGGAAATTGCATGAGCGGAGGATTCGGAAAATTCCCAAGGGTGCTACATATTCAGACAGCACATTTCCATCAAGATAAACCACAATAGTATTACAAAGAAGAGTGCTACAAAGAATTTTCCCAATCAGACTAGAATTACCAAGCATCAGCAGCTTTTTTAATAGTCTAGGTTGAGCCTAGAGTTCTCCTTTGAGGCCTAGCAGTCCCACGACCTACGCTTGTAGATGGCTTTTTATTGTGATATTAGAGATTTGCAGGCACATCTTTTAATCTTGAAGATTAGCTTTTAATTTGAAAATGTGAACGATCCGTGCCATTCCTGGTATTTCAGCTACATATCTCCTTGATCACAGAATAATGCACCCTAAGAGCTGCTAATGTATTCAAGCATTTGTAACAGTAATCATAAAAGAAGAAATTTTAGTGATTAAAGAAATGGAGAGGAAGAATTTGTTGTTTGATGAGATGTTTTAAACTTAAACAGAGAACTCGTTGTAAACTAAAATTCGTTGTCTGATCTCTGCTATCAGCTGCTCTTGTCTCATTTCACTTGTTCGTTCCATTTCGTTTACTTGACTACTCAGCTGCACATAAACGAAGAAATGCCCAGGCGAAAAGGAAATTTAAGATCGAGAATGAAATGTTTTTAATACCTAGTGTACATCCATATGATACTCATACTTCTAAAACATAAACCAAAAGAAAAATTGCACGACGTCTTGCCACGTCCCTCAAATTCTCCACTGTATTCCCCGTTCCAGTGTTTGTGTCCATATATGCAGTGAACTGGTCAGTGCTTTGCACAGTAGTAGAACTTGGTGGCACTTCCCAATTAATAAACCAAGGCTGTTCTACAGGGGGATGCATTGTAAGGGATCTGCGCGTGGTGTTTCCACCACTCTTCCGTGTGCTGGCTGCCTAATTGACCTCCGCCACTCTTCCCTGTGTAGGCTTCCTAGTTGACCTCCGCGGATGTTCAACCACGATATCAGCGTCCATGATATTCATGGGCATGTTTGGAGGGATAAAGATCTGTATCAAAAATCATTATGAGAAAATCATTAACTTTTGCTATTCATGGCTAACTTCAATTGTCAAAGATTGAAACTCTACTTGAACAGAAAGTCATAGACACAAGTATCAAATGGAGAACATAAGGCGAGAAAGATGCATAAGTACCATTTTGAGCACCACCAGTAGCCTGTCTAGTACCGGAAAGATGCATTTGGTTATCAAGGCACTGCTGGTTTTAATAAATGTCATTGGGATATCTGCTCAAGTAGAGTTTGATCAACCTCATCTAGTCTGGGATGGAAGTTGCGGCTATCTGCTCTCGTCTCCGCATGATGAACTTCCGCTTGCTGTCCTAACGCAGCAAAGTTTGTATTTGTCTGGACATAAACAAAGAAATGTGCAGGCAAAAAGGAAATGCTTTTCATTCCTGTGCATACATATAATACTCAAACTTTAAAACATAAACCAAAAGAAAAATCATACCTCGGGAATTCCTGCTTCAATCATGAATGTATTGGCTACGACAGCCTGTTTAGACATCGTTAACCCGCCCAACACTGCAGCCTCAAACTCCCCATCAATGTTGTATGTTGCAGTAGAAACACCTGGTTCTTCCAAATTAAAGAAAGGTGGTATTTCCTGATGGCGACGTCGGGGAACGGAAATGGGTACGAGAGGTGGAGACTCTAGCATCATCTCCATCACATGGAAAAATATTACCAACTCTAACATCATCCCAACTACAGAATATCTTAAACAAAAACAAGAAATCCCAAATCAGGCCAAATGAATAAGATCCAAATTCCAAAGATTAAGATACAGTCTATAAAATTACAAGTATAAACCTTAAATCCAAATTCCATTTAAATCCTATTAATATTAGATTAATAATTCAATGCATATAGATAAATCCTAAAAAGAATATCAAAGAAGTTAAGATCAAATGTAGCAAAGAAAAAACGACAAAATCTTGGTACATATAAGAAATCCAAAGTGATAAAAACGCATAAGACGTAAACCCATGAAAAACAAAGAAAAAATAAGATCAAAACAGACCAATACATACATTTGATCACTAATTACAACAACTGTTGGAATAGCAGCTTAATATCCTGTGTTTAATTGACTTCAAAACTTGATTAATTATCCAACGGAAAAAAAAAAAGAAAAGAAAAAAGAGAAAGAAGAATTACCTGGGGTTTTTCCGAATCCGCACGTACCGATTCATCAGGACCTAAAGCACCATTCCTTTTGTACCGATTCATCAGGTTTACACCTTAAGACATGTTGAAATTCATTGCCACCAACCCCGACGACATCGTTTAGCTTTTATTGAATCTATTGATAATTTCTTTCTGCAATACATTCAATAACACTACGGTTACGAAAGATCAAATGCAACTTAATTCTAAGCACAACCATAAGAAACAAAGTGAAATTGATAAGTTGGACGAATTCAAAGGTAAATTCAACTCAAAATTCGTAGATTCTGTGCACAATTGAGTTTATAAAAGTAACAATCAGAATCTCAGAAAGCAACAAATACAATGAAAATCTAACAGAATTGAAATCAAAAGCAGAGAAATTCAGCGAAAATTGTAAAATTGATCTAATCAGAGTTTAGTGATTGGTGATTAAAACTTACCTTGGTGAATCCTTCGACTC
Organism: Papaver armeniacum; assembly: GCA_023531295.1. Classification (NCBI taxonomy): domain Eukaryota; kingdom Viridiplantae; phylum Streptophyta; class Magnoliopsida; order Ranunculales; family Papaveraceae; genus Papaver; species Papaver armeniacum. Next base: position 213,216 of record JAJJWW010013832.1, on the reverse strand, counting down.
TGGGGTTTGAAGATCTCTAGGGCTTTTGATTTTGGGGAATTTTGGAGTAAATATCAGAGGGAGTAGAAATAGCAAGAGAATGAATGATTGATGATGGTGGGTGGAGCCGTGGAGGGGCTCTATCCTGTGACTGGGAGTTTTATATTTATAAAATAAAATAATCATGTGAGTGGGACCAGATTATCAAGAGTTGTGATGTATTGGTAGCCGTACAGCTGTGCCATAGATGATCTATGATTCTTCACCTACCCTGGGAATCCAAAGAGGAATCCTCGTAAATCTTTACCGAACAAAAATGTGTATTAAGGCTAGTTTGGTATTGCTGTGAATTTTAGAAAAGCGACTTTTCATGTTGTCTTTGTCTTTGTGTGTTGATGTCTCTTGTGAAAACAAATCTGCATGACGTTTGGTAACTATAATTTAAAAAGCACTGTGCAATTAACAAACTTTAAATTTTGTTTGGTAAACTGGTATTTAAAAGTGCTGGTGATGTAGTTAATGACGAAAATAGACATATTTCAAAAATTAGTTTTAATACAATTTTATTATAATAAATTATATTTCTAATTTTAATATATTTAATAAAATATAAGTAAATTTGTTTTTAAATTTTTTATTGTTTTTATTATTTAATTAAAAAATTTATGATTATAGTTTGCTATGAAAATATTATTATTTTAAAAAAAATTCAAAAATAAATATTTATTAAATTTATACTAATTTTTTTCATTTTTTATTTTAATATTTATGAATTTTTTTTTTTATTTTATATAATAATTTTAATTTTTTTTTATATTTTTTTTTTTTTTTTTTTTCATATTATTATATATAATTGTTCGAAATTATTACACAGGGCTTTTGGTTGGCAACCTAGCGACAAGCTGGGCCTCAACACCTCTTTGAATAGTAACTCCTAAACGATAAAAAATGAAACTACCAAAACCACTACTAGCGTCATTACTAACCAGACAGTTCCTTAAACACTTAAAAAAAATCGAGTGTCCTCACCAAGCTCCCTTAATGTAGAGAAGGCCAAAGACACCCAAACCATAACCGGTAATGCGACACACTTGTCCAAGTATTTGGCACGTTCCAGAAACCGCACTGAAATAATTTTAATTATTATTGTATTTATTATTTTAAATAAAAAATGAAAAAAATAGTGAAATTAAATTAAATTATAATTATAATGTCAAATGTACAATATTTGAGGGTAAAACTTGTCTTTATAATAAATTAACAAGGTTAAAATAGAGAATCAGTTAAATCGAATTATGTGGTTCCACAAACACGCTTTTCCCGCTTTTAAAAGCTAGTCTTTGAGTAGCTTTTAAAAGCGGGTGCCTAAAATAAAAGTGCTTCTCTCCAAAAGCACTTTAAATTTTTTACCAAACACAATTTTTGGTAAAAATTTGTTACAAGTTTGTTACAAAGTGCTTTTGGTTGAAAAAAAGCAATCCCAAACGGGGCTTTACTCACGGGTCCAAGCTTATATAATCCAATGGCTTCCACTATAGTTAGGTGATAGAGATTCAGTTCCCATCGTAAAGGTTTGAGGCTATGATGTGGTTAGGCCACGTCCTTGAAGTATGTAGCCCCACTTTAAATGCCGAACCTTACTACAAAGTAGGAAAAAACTTAAAAACAATTTTATTAGAACCTATGATTGGGGATATCAAAACTATTTGGTAGATAGAAGAAAATGACAAAAAATGGATCCAAATATTAAATCAGGGTCACCCCTTATCTAAATATTTTACTTAATACCTAATCTACCCTCACTAATCAGGTTTACTGTTTAATTATAATTAGGAAAAATCTTAAGTATTTGTTGAATGATTAGTGTGTATTTTTATTTGTGTTTGGGTAAGTGGGGTGAGAGTAGAAGGAGGGGAAAAGTATTTGAGAGGGAGCTTTTTATGGTGAAAATGGAGGATGATTGTGAAGAGAGAATTGCTGCTAAGAGGTTGAAAATTTGATTTTTTTTTTCTTTGAATCCCACCATTTTTGTAGCTGAAAAAGCTCGGTGCCGGCATGGACGTAGTATGAATACAATGTTGGAACCATTTGTACCGGCATGGTATTCATACCACGTCCATGCCGGCACCTAGCTTAACCCCCATTTTTAAATTCAAACCGGCATAGTTTTCATCACTTCCGGCATGGTCTTCATCACTTCCGGCGTGGTCTTCATCATTTCCGGCATGGTCTTCATCACTACCGGCATTGTCTTCATCACTTCCGAATGTAAAAAAAAAAAAAATGTTTCCAAAGTGAGGAGCCAGCAGAGAAGGAGAAGAAAATTTGAAAGGGAGTGGGGAAAAGTTTAGAATTTGAAACGGAGTGGGGAATATTTAAGTTTTAAAGCCTTAACTCTAAAAGAGATTAATAAGAGGTGAAGATGGAGACAGGAGATATGATTTTGTTTTTTGATTTTATTTTGAGGAAGGTATTTTAGTATTTTCATACCCAAAAATCACCCCTTAGCAGTCACTATTGGTTGGGGGAAGTAATTTATATCCCCTTATTAGTTTCAATATCCCTAATCGTTGGTTCTTTTATTACCTAATTGTTTTTATTTTTTATTTTTTTAACTTCCTACTTTTTCTCAAAAAGTAAAACAGTTACGGGGATTTGGAGGGGACAAGATTTTTAGTTAAATATGTGTCAAAACTACGATCAATTTGTTGGGAAACGAATGATTACCGGAAGAAAATAAATCAAGAAACATAACCAAATCAACTGAAATTATGCAAAATTATTACAGGAAAATGCTTCAATTTGTGATCGAATCTAACTGACAGATATACTATGAAGATAATTAGAAGAAATTTCAAACATTCTTCAGCAGATTACTCAGTTTCGAGAACCGAGTTCTGATTAGAGATCAGAGGAGAATGAGATCACAGTTTTCACTTGAGAGAAGAAAAGAAGATGATGATCACACAGAAAGGTTGTTGAAATGAACAAATGGTTTGTTTCAAAAAGACGGTTGGTGAAATCAGAATTCTGCAGCATAGCAAACTATGAGATGAACCAAGATATTAATGATCATTTATACATTTTTAGTGAAAGTGTTGGGAGATATATATATTTAAAAACATAGTTTTGTAATATTATACTGAATTCAGAGAAACAGTTTGGTGGTATTATTTTGGGCTCAAGTCTCACCCCATACATTTGTGTAGGTATATTATATATATCTATATTATTTATCAAAAGTCTGGAAGAGCGTGGTCTTGGGAGGTGTGATTTGAAAAAATAATTTTTGCAAATTTGATTTTTGGTTTTCAAAAACGTTTTAAAGGAAATTATTTTTAATTAATTTTCATTAATTTTGGTATTATATTCTTCCTGTTTTACAATTTGTAATCGGAATATTAATTTTGGGTAATTAATCGAATTCCATTAATTGATTCTCTTAAGCCATTATAAGGCTGGTTTTCTGAAAAGAGAAAATAATATGTTTTCGTGTGATCCTAAGCAAGCATTAGAAAGAGTGATAGTTGGTTGGATTTCTCAAGGTGCGGAGAAATTGAGCAACATAGTATCAGCTGTTTTATCCCATAGGATTTTCGAAAAAAAATTTGATTCGTTTTTTATTTTTTGTGCAGTTTCCAACATGAAGAAATTATAGTTAATCTTTAATCCTTAGAGCATCCACGGTCGCAGAGTATAACCAAATTTTTTAGTAAAAAGCAGACGCAGTGGAGAATGACTAAAGACCAAACACCAGACTATAACCAAAACCCAGACCATATTTAGTCTTTAGTCTGGTCTTTAGTCGGGCGTAATTTAAAGTTACGCTTGATGGAGCGGGGTGTTGGGATTGCGCCTGATGATGGGGCGTAAACAAAAAAAATAAAAAATGGGGCGTAGTCTGGGATTGCGCCTGATGGAGCGGGGTGTGGGGATTGCGCCTGATGATGGGGCGTAACTCAAAGTTCCGCCCCATAACAAAAAAAAAAATAGGGCGTGGATGGCCCGACCAAATTTTTGCTCCTGCACCGTAGTGTCACAGCACGGAGTAAACCAAATTTTTTGAGTTTTTTTTAGTCTTTGGTCTTTGGTTTTAGCCTCAGTCCTCAGAGGGCTGCACAAGACCCACCCACGATACCCATACCCGCCCGTACCCGCTAAACCCGTGGTTTTTTTTTCCATACCCGCCCGTTGTGGGTGCGGGGTTGGTTAAGAAAAAAAAACCCGCTGTCTGTGGGTGCGAGGTTGGTTTTAGGTCATACCCGCCCATACCCGCCCGAAAAACCCGCTCAATATACACCGATGATTACAGCTAATCCTTCACTGGCCTTGAGAAATTCAGCTCGCTCCCTAGACCACCTCTTTTGTCCCTTTCTCTGAGAGACTTCACGTTTTCAATGGTTTTTTGGTGTCTTATGTGTGAACATATCCACAGAGGTGCCAATTTAAGAGATGGCCTTCTAAACGTTCAGAGATTTCTTTACCATCAAAAATAAAACAGAAGCGTATTCGATTTTCTATCACTATAATTAGCTGCACGCGTCATGAAATATATTAAAGCGAACTCCATGGATTGTAATCTTGAAAATTTCAATGTGGTGCAACAGATTATAGCGAACTCCTCCTCCTCCTGATCAGTATATCTAATTTTTGGATTATATCTAACTATTGCGGGTTTAAGCGGGTTTAAACCCAAACCCACCCTACCCGCAGCGGGTGGGTAACAAAACCCGCCCGCTGTTTGTGGGTGTGGGGTTGGTTATGAAAAAAAAAAAACCGCAGCCTGTGGGTGCGAGGTTGGTTTGAGCTTATACCCGCCCATGTGCAGCCCTAGTCCTCACCACATTTTCCAAGAAAAAAAAAATTATTACTTCCTGCGTGCTATCGGCCACAGTTTCCAAGAAAAAGCCAGCTGGCAAACCAGCTAACCTATATGGCCTATCGTGTGCCCCTGGAAATTGGGCTAGGTTGCTATTCATGAATAGTGTAATAATTGCTTGCATCTTTTTCTTTTGGTTTGATTATTGACAACACAAGCCTGTCACAATCCATAGCGCGAGAACCAAAATGCAATCACAACTCCATGCGGAAGGATGTCGGTCACTATATGCACGTTGAAATAAGTTAAATTTACTCCGGTTTTAAGAAAAATCAAACTTCAGATTTGAAAAGTTAAAACCAACTTTCAAATAACAAATCCCATGGTGTCATGCTGTCGAACATCCAGATGCTCCAAACAATTTATCGTGAAGGTACAACCCAACAATACAGGGGTTCAATTATTTCTTATCACCCACTCATATACAATCTTTCAAGTTTGCACTCATGCAAACAACCAGCCAACTCTACCTCGAGTCTGATAGACGGGGAGAAATTTTGTTCCTATGCAAGTCATTGTCGCTTGTCATGCTTATCCCTGCACCGCACCACACTGTACAACATCATAGCTGTAAGACTTGACCTGAAACCGAGAGCGGAAATGCTAAACGTCCCCCACCCCTTCCCCCGCCTATGTGTCAATCATCTATTGGTTAACCCCAATAAAAATGAGACCCCCTGCTAATCTCAATCCAGGAATCAATGACACGTAATGGGGGAAAGGAGTAGGAGAAGTGTAGCACTTTCGGACCGAGAGTCGGGGGACAGAGAAAAAACTTGTTGGCGTGCAAGTCATTAGTCACTTGTCAGGCTTTAGTCATTATCAGATTCTTCACCAAAAATTGGCCATTGCCCACCCCACAACAACTTCCAAGAAAAATCTACTATTACTATGGACATCACAACTCCCAAGAGAGCCAGTTGGCTCAGCTCAGCTCTGGTTCATAGGTACCGAAGCTTAGCTCAGCTGGAAGTGTTTCACTTCTCTCAAAATCTCTGTTATTTCCTCTTTTGAAGAGGTTCCAACATTATGACTAAACTATCATTCATTAAACAATGACATTGGCAGGTAAGCCAAACTCAAACAATGACATTGACATTGGGATAGTCTGAACTCTGGAGTTTAACTCAAACAATGACATGCTTAACTACTAAGTTGTAAGATTCGCAACCAATGTGTGTACAGATTATCATACAAACTCGGTCAATATGACAAAGACTACAAAGAGGACTAAGATACAATTGAAAAAACAGTATCACCAAATCTAATCGTTCCAGATCATCTACAGCTGCACACAGTGCAGATACATTCAAAAGTTTCGGCAATGACTTCTAAGGCACAGGATGATATTAGAAAATCATGCTCTGCACAAACATATGGATTGGGGACATAAATTTCATCAGATATGGAGTGAACTGCGGATGCGCCTTACCATCCTTTCAACTGTTGAACGAGGGATATAGGGCAGTAAACTCCAATGACTTCTTCTATATCATCATCAGCTATCTCATCCATCAGGTGTGTCTTTTGCATCTTCAATGTCATTCTCTTGGGGAACCAGCTCGGGCAAGTTTCTGAAAATCAAAGAAATAAAAAGGTGATATATTGTTCAATAAATTCTAAGCGTGATACTACAAGATTATCAAATACAAGCACTGAACACATAAATTGAGGACTCAAATTTGCAAAGATCAAATCAAAAAGATAGATGGAGATTATCCTAGATAAACGACCAAAAATAATACTTTAGGAGAAATCAACAGTGTCCAATAGCTTCCACTCGCTAGATTTTCAGGCTAGTAAAAGTTTTCAAAATTGAAAAGAGTTCGTATCAAAAGCAATGCTGATAGTTTATCCTTCTCAAGCATTTCAGAATCAACCAAAAGATTATATGGGATATGCAGGTGTGGGCAACAACTTTCAGCTGTACTGTAGAGGTGATAAGATTGTGCAGAATAAGTCCACCTTTCCCTAATGGTTGTTTGTCGGTGAACTAGATCAAATGCGAAGGGAATATGCGGCCTATGTTTTACGGTACAAAATGGTCTCAACTCTCATCTAGTCTTAACTTTAAGTACAGGTGAGAAATAAGGTAATGATGCTGCATAAAGAGTATCACGACTTACTATTATTCTGAGAGGAAGTATCATAATGCTTCTGCATATACGATTCTACCTACGTCTCCACCACCACCACATTCCCATACGGTGCTATGAGAGTGTTAGTCTACAATAGATAGGGATTGCGGCTCAAGGCTGGTACCAGTTTGCTCAGTTGTGCTATGAGAGTGTTAGTCTTCGGAGCATTTTGCGTAGGCGAATCGGAAGAAGGATTGTGCGGCAAAGGTTTCTCAGCAAGGAGCTTAAGAGGTGGTTCTACAGTAAGCAAGACCAGCTTCGCAGCGAAATCAAGATCATCCTTGTAAAGGAGGTCTCGGCTCCAACACCAACCGGGTATAGACACTAAGTGTAAACTATGTAATGAGCATGAAGAAACTATGACACATTTGTTCTTGCAGTGTAACTACGTCTCTCAGGTATGGATGCATTTTAATTATGATATGGATTTTATACGGAATGGTACTGTTTCCTTCCATGAATGGTTAACCGATTGCTTCGCAAATCCCCAAAGGGGAGAATATGATATTGATTGGTATGTCTTATGCAGTACTATAATCTGGTTCATATGGAAAGTGCGATGCAAGGTTGTTTTCAAACATGAAAAGCAGAATAGTGTAGTGACAGCAAATAACATAATTAAGTTTATAAATAGTTATAATGCTACAACCAAACCAGGGCATAGTATAATGGATGATTTGTTTTACAGCCCAAAAAATGATGAGTCACTTCAGATTACTACAACCCTACGAAACTGGACCCAACAGACTGTTAATGTAAATGAAAAAAGAAAAATGACACTAACAATAAACATAGCTTTACACAGGATAGACTACTCTTCTAAAGCTGGTGTTGGACTGACTCTCTGTGACCACGCAGTTACAGTCAGAGAAGCAAGAGGACTCTATGCCGACTGTACAACCAGAGATGATTTAGAAAAGGTGGGAGCAGATGCAGCTTTCCAATGGGCAACACAGTGGAGCGGACACAGAATCTCTTTCACGAGTGATTCAGAACCAACCTTGTTGCTGCTGATAGGAATGTATGCAAAAGCACGCCAACAAAGATACAAGATCAGTGAAGATTTTGGAAACAACACAAAATTTGACATTAATTTTATAGCCCAAGATTTTACTTTAGTAAGAACAGAAAATGTCATTTGAGGTCATGCAAAGCTAGCTTATTTTTGTAACAAGTATATGATCAAACACTCTTTGGATGGATCACGATCTGTGGGAGATGCTTAATTACCTAACTATTCAGAATTTGGAATGAAATCAGTAATGATGAATCGTTGTTCCTAATATCAATGTAATTATGGAACAAAACGAAACCTTAATTTCAATGTATTGAGGGTGACCTCCTTTATTAAAAAAAAAAAAATTATGGATAAGGGGTTTTGCCGGATAGGGCTATCATCATCAGAAAAAAAAAAAAAAAAAAAAAAAAAAAAAAAAAAAAAAAAAAACTTCGGTCGACTTCTTCAGCTGCTCAGGGACGGGCCTAGCAAGGGGCTAACCCGGGCTATAGCCCGTCCCTATTTTTAGGTTGATAAAAATTTTGTATAAGCAATTTTTTTATAATTAATAATTAGCCCTCCCCTATTAGTAATTAGCCCTTCTTTGTTTATGATTAATCCTTTTAGTTGTAGTACAATTAATTTTTAGCCCAAAATCTTGTTTAAATTCTATATCACATCCATTTTTTCCCATTTTTATTTCTATAAACCATAAATTCCTTTCTCCAATCACTTTTAAGTAATAAAAATTGACGGATTTTAATCTTATACTTGTCCATATGTCTAGTATTTCATAGGCAAATTTCAGTAAACCACTGTTTATGTAACCCATTTCAAAAAAATTGCCGCGGCCTTCGGCCGCATTGACGACTAGTGATATTCTAGCCTTACTCTATAGAGATTTCTGGGTCCGTCCCTGCTTCAGCTCACCCTTCGGGATGCTAGTGTCGAGCTCCTAGCTCAAATATAGGACCCGACCCAGCGGATCCTTGGCACAAGAGACAGAAGCATTACTACCTCCAGCACCAACAACGAGTAAGAGCTTCAATTATATCAATCCTATATATACAAATAAGCAAACTCAGTCAAAATGAGTAAAACGACAAGAAGATTAACATAAACTTGAAACAACAGAAAGTGCATTACCAAGTCTAATCACGAAGCAGACACTTAAAATCATTGCTACTACATGTTGCCCAATAGAAAATGCAGGGTACTATTAGTTGATAATCAATAACGATTCTTCTTCCATTACAAAACTTTCCAGTTGTAGCATAAGCACCCAAGAAGAAATTAACAGAAAAATCAATGAAAAAAATCATTAAAATAGGGGAAAATAAAATAAAAAAAATATATATATTGATGTTATATAGCATACAGATGTAATATATATAGCATACAGATGTGCAGTGGTATCATATAGCATACAGATGTCTGTCTCTTTAATTTGTTTTGGACTGGACACTAACAGAACAATACAGTACCACTACTATGAATAACTACACTCATGAAAATGTTGAGATGGTCTAGAATGCCTTTGTTCATCAAGTACTCTTTATTATCCAATAGAAGAACATATTTTTATAAGTGAAACAGAAGTAGAATAATAAGTATTAGAGTTAAACTTACGTCTTCCCCTGCTGTGGACAAACTATGGTCGTTATACCTCTGAATTGTGTCCCATTTCCATCTCGGTAGAGTGCTTTGTGCACTCTTCCAGCCATCAACACGGCATTATTCGAGCACTGTGTTTGAAACTCGCTCTTAGATTCTGACAAAGAGTCGTAGTGATACCATACTCCTTTCACAACATCGGGATGCAAAAGAGTGAAGTGACATCCAATGTCAGGTTTATCTGGATCCGAAGAATTGTTCATAGGGATAAATAAGTGCTCCAAATCATCAATTTTAGCAGCCGCTAGGAAATATTACTTGGGTTTTTTTTCCGAGTCCGCCCGTACCAAAATAAACCACCATTTTGCTTCTTCCTTTTCTTTTTGGTCATTTTGGAAGTCAAAAACCACAATCGATTTGTGAAGATACTAATTTTGGTTTCAATCTGGGCAAATTGAGTAGGAAATGTTGTTGAGATATGGATGATTACCGGAAGAAAATCAAAAAACCTAACCAAATCAACTGAGATTATTCAAAATTACTACTGATGGAAATAATTGAAGAGCTAAAGGATTGAATGGGTTTTGAAAATGTGTATGACTTACATAATAAACTCTCTGGACACTCAAGTGGGTGATGTTTTGGGAATGAAAATTTTATTGCTTTTTCAAAACTATGGTCGTACACAGACCTTAACTCTCTTACACAAGACACTTTCTCTTTTACACCTTACCATACACTTTTCTTTTCACTCAATTACACCTTCCCCACTATCTCTACTACCCTATTTATAGGGAGCATTCAACCGACACTATCTACTCTAGTTGTATCTAGAATATTCATTAGTCTATTGTCTATCTACAACCGACTTTGACCAAATACAACTCTAGAATACTCCACGTTTCTTGAACCCTAAACTAGCATTTCTTTATTCACATCATAGAAATCTCTGGACCTTGTACTCTAGCTAATTCTAGATCACCGTAAGCTTAGCTAGGACATGCTAGCTGTGTCTAGATTATTCTAGGCTAATCTACAAATCAAGTTTACATTTTTAACAGCCCCCTAAACTTGATTTGTAGTAACTCCAAGAATTTCCCGTAATTTAGTGAAGACCTCATGCTTTAGTGGCTTCGTGAATATGTCTGCAACTTGGTCTTGAGACTTTGTGTATTTGATTGTACTTTATTCTCCGATATGCACTCACGGATAAAGTCGCATCAGTGTGTCGATGTGCTTGCCGCGATCGTGGAACACCGGATTCTTTGCTAAAGCCATAGCCGACTTGTTGTCTACAAATATTGTAGTCGCTTCTTCTGCTCCATTTTAAGCTCCTTCATTAAACTCCTTAACCATATCGCGTGTGAGACACATGATGTCATGCGACGTACTCGGCTTCGCAAGTGGAGAGTGTGACGATTGGTTGCTTCTTCGAACTCAAGTGAAGCTTGGTATCTCCAGGAAAAATACAAATCCAGTAGTACTTTTTCGTTCATCTAAATCTCCGGCCCAATCACTATCACTATATCCAACGAGTTTGTACTTGTCTGAGGACGAGTAAAATAAACCGAAATCAAGCGTACCTTTTAAGTAGCGCAAAATTCTCTTGGCAGCCTTCATATGGGTAGTCGTAGGTGCTTCCATGTAGCGACTAATTAGCCCCACTGCATAGAGAATATCCGGCCTTGTACAAGTTAAGTATCTCAAGCTTCCAACAAGACTCTTGTAAAGAGTCGGATTGACCTTCTCGCCTCCATCGACTTTTGATAGCTTTGATTCCGCATTCCACGGGAGTGATTGCTTTGATTGCACTTCTCCATTTTAAATTTCTTCAGATTTCCTTCGCATATCCTTCTTGAGATATAAATATTCCATTTTCTTGTTGTTTTACTTCAAGCCCGAGATAGTATGACATAAGACCGATATGCGTCATCTCAAATTCTCTCGTCATCGCTTTCTTGAACTCTTCGAACATTGTCGGGTTATTGTCCGTGAAGATCAAATCATCTACGTACGAGCGGGGACGAGCAACATATCTCCTTTTCATTCACCTTCACATAGAGAGCATATTCATGCAGGCACTTACTCAAGTTATTTTCTTGGAAGTACTTGTCGATTCTCAATGTACCACGCCCTTGGTGCCTGTTTTAGGCCGTATAAAGCCTTTTTCAACTTAAGGACTTTGTCTTCATGTCCTCTTGCTTCGTACCCGGTGGTCGCCGACGTATACCACCTCTTCAAGATGCCCATTTAGAAAAAGGTGACTTGACGTCCATTTGATGGACTTTCCATTTATTTTGAGCAGCTAGAGAAATAATTAGTCTAATAGTTTCAAGACGGGCGACGAGAGCAAATACCTCATCATAATCGATGCCGCTCTTTGGTTGTAACCTTTTACAACCAATCTTGCCTTGTATCTTTCAACCTCCCCTTTAGCGTTTTTCTTGGCTTTGTACACCCATTTCACTCCAATTGCTCTTTGTCCTTTCGGAAGTGTTACAAGCTCCCGTGTTATTTTTCTCAATAGCCTTTATTTCTTCATCCATCGCCTTTCTCCAATTCTCGCTTTCGACGGCTTCTTCGAAATTTATTGGTTCACTTTTACGCAAAGAGACAAAAGAGAGATATATTGTCTCCGTAGATATCATTTAAACTCCTCGTCCGTAAGGGCCTTTCACTAGAACTTTCATCTCATGGGATGATGGATCATCATGATGCCTTTTGAGGTGATGGTGGTGGTGAAGTAGTTGGAGCAACCTGGTTGGGTGGTTGTTGTTGTTCTTCTTCTTCTTCTACAATAGGGAGCAAATTGTAATCCTTTTCTTGAACGCCGAAATCCCGGAAAGCCTTCTTCATCGAACTCCACATCTCTCGCTTGTAATGACCTTTTTATTGATTGGATCGTACAACTTGTATCCCTTGGATCGAGGGTCATAACCGATAAATATGTACTTGGTGCTCTGTCATCCAACTTCGTTCTTAGCGACTCGGCACATGAGCATATGCGATATTCCCGAATACTCGTAAATGTGAGACGCTTTGGTTTCACTCCGCTCCATGCTTCTAAAGGAGTCATGTTCCACACGCTTTTTGTCGGACAACGGTTTATTAGGTAAACCGCACAATCAACTCTTACGCCCAAAACTCCTGGGCACTCTCTTTGTCTTCAACATACACCGGTCCATGTTGAGAATTGTTCTCATTTCTCCTTTCGGCAACTCCATTTTGTTGAGGTGTATATGGAACTGTAAGAGGCCGACGGATTCCATTGTCTTCACAAGAAGACTCGAACTCCCTCGAAGTAAATTCTCCTCCTCCGTCGATCTCATAGCCACAATTTCAAAGCCACTATCTTTCTCCACAAGGGATTTAAATTTCTTGAAATTGGAGAAAATCTCCGATTTTGTTTCAAGAAATAAACCCATGTTTTTCGACTAAAATCATCTACAAATATGAGGAAATAATTATTTCCACCATACGAGGTTGGTTTTATTGGTCCACAAACATCACATGTGAACTAACCTGCAGCGGTCTTGTGGCTCTTGAGAATGTTTCCTTAGGAAAACTTTTTTCAAATGTTTCCCAAGTAAACATCCTTCACACAATTGATCCGGGTGGTCTATTCTTGGCAAACCTCTAACCATCTTTTGTTTGGACAATAACTTTAACCCCTCCAAAATTGAGATGTCCATACCTAAGATGCCGTGAGCCATGACGGGTCTTTCACACAAAGCATCGGACATCTTGCGACGTCATTTTGAATGTTCAGATAGAACATCCTATTTCCCGTCATTGGCACTTTGGCAATTAGTTTCCCTCTCTTATCTCTTATGAAAAGACTAAGGTTTTCCATATTCATCCTATAGCCTTTTTCTAAGAGTTGTCCCAAACTTAATATATTCATTTTTACGTTAGGGACATAATAAACATCAGAAGTAAACTCATGATTTCCATTTTTTAATCGAATCAAGATTTTGCCAAGACCACTCACCGGAGTTTTCGCTCCATTTCCGAACGTCACGTTGTTTTAAATCGATTCATCAAGCTCCACGAACTTCTCCTTCGTGCCGCACATATGGTTGCTTGCTCCAGTATCAAGCACCCATGTATGATTTTCATCAGGGTCACCTCCTTTGCACGCCACCAACAAGGTCTGGTCTTCATGATTTTCTTTACTAGCGTAGTTTGCTCTCTCCTCGACATTATTTGAAGAAGATCGACATTCCGAAGCATAATGACCACGCTTATGACAATTATAGCACTCAACTTGAGATTTGTCATACCTTGGCCTATTATTGTTGTGCCATGAATTGTTTCCTCTGCCACGACCTCTTGTGAAGCTTGACCTCTGGCCCCTTTGATCATCGTTATTCTGCTTGCCTCTTCCTCTTCCGCCGTAGTAGCCGCGTCCTCTTCCTCTAGCATTACTACTAGAGCTCTCTCCTTTGTCTTTCAAAGTGAGCTTCGCTTGTAGAACTTGTTCTACTGCTCCCTCTTGCTTCTCTTCCTCATCCTTTCTTCATGGGCTTGTAACGATCCCATGAGCTCATCCACGGTCATGGTTTCGACGTCTTTGGACTCCTCAATTGCGACGACGATATAGTCGAATTTTGGAACAGTGACCGCAATATTTTTCGATCACACGACTATCACTCATGACCTCACCATTTCTTCTTAGTTGATTGACGACAACTAAAACTCTTGAAAAATAATCCGAGATTAATTCGGACTCTTTCATGGAGAGAGATTCGAACTCACCTCTTAGAGTTTGCAATCGCACCTTCTTTACTTTATCAACTCCTTGAAGGAATTTTGCAAAATCTCCCACGCTTGCTTTACATTAGCGGCTCTTGATATCTTCTCGAACGACGACTCGTCCATGCCTTGTGATAAATAAGGAAAAGAGCTCTTTTATCTCTTTTTCACGTAGCATATCTTTTTCATTTTGCGGTAGCGCCGCTTCATTCTCTGGTTCGACATAACCTCTTTCTACTATCTCCCATGCATCCTGCGAGCCTAATAACGCCTTCATTTGGATGCTCCAATTTTCATAGTTATCTTTGGTGAGTTTAGGGATTTGAAAGGGAAACATTTCAGTAGCCATTATGATCTATGGCTCTGATACCACTTTGATGGAAATAATTGAAGAGCTAAAGGATTGAATGGGTTTTGAAAATGTGTATGACTTACTTAATAAACTCTCTGGACACTCAAGTGGGTGATGTTTTGGGAATGAAAATTTTATTGCTTTTTCAAAACTATGGTCGTACACAGACCTTAACTCTCTTACACAAGACACTCTCTCTTTTACACCTTACCATACACTTTTCTTTTCACTCAATTACACCTTCCCCACTATCTCTACTACCCTATTTATAGGGAGCATTCAACCGACACTATCTACTCTAGTTGTATCTAGAATATTCATTAGTCTATTGCCTATCTACAACCGACTTTGACCAAATACAACTCTAGAATACTCCACGTTTCTTGAACCCTAAACTAGCATTTCTTTATTCACATCATAGAAATCTCTGGACCTTGTACTCTAGCTAATTCTAGATCACCGTAAGCTTAGCTAGGACATGCTAGCTGTGTCTAGATTATTCTAGGCTAATCTACAAATCAAGTTTACATTTTTAACAACTACAAGAAATTGAAGAAATTTCTCACTTTCTTTGATATACACTCACTGGCTTGCGAGAACAAGTACATCTGATTAGAGATGAGAAGGAGAAAGAGACGATCAATCGATATTATTAGTTCTCTGATCTCCAAATTAATGTTTCACTTGAGAGAAGAAAAGATGATGATCAGATCTTGGACAATGTTGTTGTAATGGAGTAACGAATTCAGAAAACAAGATCTGATGATTACTTATAACCAAACATAGTCATTCTCAGCGGTACACGTGTGGTGTATGACAGACTCTTGTATGAGGGGCATGTTGGGGAGCCTACTAGGGGTTTTTGTGCCAATTTACTGTGATGATTTGGGTTTGGGCTGGAATTAACTTTCAAACAACATTGAGAATGCTGGTGTCACTAGTATATTAATATTAAACAAAATACTGTTACCAATATATAGTGTCATGAGTATGATTGGTTCATCTAGAGGTGTAAAACATACCTACCGACACAGCGCAGCCCTCGAAATCACTGCTTAGCATGTTATGTGTCGTGTTTTGCTGTGCCAGAGAATATGACGTGTCGTGTTGTGCCGTACAAAAAGGCGTGCTATGCTGGGATGTGTTCAAAAAATAAACGTGATGTGCCGTGCTGTGTTGTGCCGGCTATATTTATTTTACACTTTTCAATATAAATGTTCTCTAAATATTTAGGTATTACATGTGTTATTATGAAAATAAGTCAACATAACGATAATAAAATGTCAATAATTGGCTCGAACAAAGGCTCTTTTGTAAAATATACACAAAATATGATGTACCGTTGCATATTGTGTAGTATTTTATACATATTATGACGTGCTTTGTTAACATGTTGTGGTGTGCCATCCCACGTGTTTATGTGTGCCGCGTGCATGTTGTGCAGAGCACAAAGTTGGACTCTTTTGAGGCCTACCAGTCTTAGATTGTATTTGCAGCAAATTCTTAATTCTTAACTGCAGTAACACTTGCAAATATTTCAGCAGATATCGACTAGACCACTACGGATTTGAATAGACATGATATCGTGCTCGACTTTGAGATGACAAGTAGCGAAGGGCCAGTTTTTGGTTTGTTAATTGGTTTTTATTTTGAATAAATAAGATTGAAGTTACCAAATCATTCCAAATGCAAATATTAAAATAGTAAAGAATTTGGTACAAATTTACAAAAACTCTCTAATTGAGCTTTAGAATCTCTTCATTTGTTGTTCATATTTCCCCAATTCATGTCAGGAATTTAGACTAGAATGGCGTTTGGCTAACAAGCTAACTAGCCAAGAACAGCCTTCACTTTTCTCTATCCCTGTTCTAGTTATTTTTTATCTACTGGATAGAACATTGGACATTAGACCTGGTGGATTCACATTATTTCATCACATTGCATATTTCTGGGTCCAGGATCTGGCAGTCATATCATACTTGGCTCTGTCACTCTTGTACATTTGCGCAATCTCAGGCATCAAGGGATGATCAGGATTCGGATCAGTAAGCAGTGAGCAAATAGACAGCAACAACTTAGATACGGTAAGGGCTGGACTCCAATATTGTGCTCTGAGAATGCCCCCGTTTCTATTGATATTCGGATGAAAAACTGGTGTTATGAAAGCAACCTTTGGTGGCTTCAAAGGGTAATCTGTTGAAAAGTGAATGTCGATGAAAAACAGACCACCAGCAAAAGGGCTGTCTGTTGGTCCCGTTATGGTGCCTTGCCAATGAAACATATCCTCACCTACAGGACCTGCACTGCAAGAAACAGGTGGATCACTTTGGAGCATTTGCAATTCCTTCTGAATTCTCCTTAATGCCATCGTATACTACCACGATGGAGATTCAACTGCTGTTTTACCTCTCGTGTGATTTGTTTACCCCTCGTGTGATTTCACAAAAGCTGGATTTGAAGTTATTGCAAACCAAACAACTGTATTTACAGATTATTTATTTATTTTTTTTGATGGGGTTATTTATAAGTGTTTTAACGAAACAGTTTTGGAAGGAAAGGGTTTCCATAACTTAGCCTGGAAATTAAGAATCCCTAAAAAGGAAATTTCAAGTTTTCTTAATTTTTACATGGTTATGCTTCCTTTATTTTGACAATCGTTATGCATTAATTAGTGTATCATGATTATGTCACATCACCGGCGTTATCCATGTTTTTTGATAAGAATCATGTCACATCACCGGCATTACTGGTTTAAGAGACTTTTCTACTGTTTCTCAAGGTTCTCTCGAGTGCTACCAACTTGGTAAACCATCAACTCCCTTGCTTATGTAATCTGCAATCTTTGAGGCTGGAAACGTGGCTTACTAGAGGTAGCTTGCGCGCGATAGCATACTTACTCACCATCTCTCCGAATATAAAGACTCTGATCCTTAAAGCAAACCGGGTAAAGCTGATCCGTATGCATCAGTGGTGTCCAGCATGGCAATGTGATCTATTCGAGGTAGTTTGTATGTTATTAATCTACAAGCTTTTTTTTTTTTTTTTTTTTTTATAAAATGCCCATGTGGAGAAATGCATTTAAGAAAATGCCCACGTTTTTTTCATTATTATATATTTAATGCCCATACCGTTTACTTTTCCGTCAAGGCCTACTGGATGGTCAAGTTTCATTGAGAAAGTCAATAAAAATATGGCGTTATTACCTATCTACCCTTACCAAACCCTAACATTCTTAGCTCAAAAGAGAAAAACGATTCGTAAGCTCTAAAAATCTTAAACTTAGAGGAGATGAAGCTCTGTTCGAACGGCCGAAAGTAAAGTTTGGGAACCATATCCAGTAAAATCAAGACTCACATCAAAATTAAAGAAGCCCACATCAACAATAGAATCAAATTACTGGAAATCAAGTAATAAACAAATCGTGGACCTAATTTACAAAATCGCGTCAATTGGTTTCTATATTTATTTTTGTCTTCAACAAAAATTGTTCATCTCTTCTTCTGTATGCACTTGGAAAGGTGAATTACAAGGATGAATTAATTGAAGGATTGATTAGATAGATAGGTTGGCTGAAGAGAAATTGGAGGAATAGGATAGGGTAGAAAGCAAGTCTACTGTGTGCTAACATTATAGGGAAGAAAACAAGTATTTTAATCTTGTTGTCGTCGATTCATTTTTGTGATGAATGGAGATGATTGATTGTGATTTTAGAGTTTCTGTCGATTTAGAATTGTTGGGTAGTTATGAAATTCGAATTTGCAGGTAAAGAAGATGCGATAAATTGAGGTGCAAACACCAACAGTTGACACCCCTTCATCAGCAGAAACGCGCTTGGAAGGTGTTCGACATAATTCTCAAACCAGTTCCGGAGAAAACATACGGTTAGCATCAACATACGGGAGACAACTAATGATATTTCTGGTCATCGTCGGGTAAATCTTAATTTTTTATTTGAAATGTACAGTGATTCCCTAGGATTTCATTTTAGGAAAAATGAGGAAGAAGATGAGCAGCAACGATTTGAGTTTGCTCGGCACTGAGTCACACTCCTAATTTAAACTGACTCGCTGTTTCAACTCGGTCCGACCCAACTGATTCAAGGGTTATAATGTCTTTTGACATGACAAGTCAAGGCCACCTGTCCTTTAACGGATTTTAACCGTTTTTTCAAAAAAACGGGATGGAAAAGCAAACGGTATGGGCATAAAATATATAATGAAAAAAACGTGGGCATTTTCTTAAATGCATTTCCCCACATGGGCATTTTATAAAAAATCCCTTTTTTTTTTTTTGGCTCACTTCATAGCTTGCAAAATAACAACATATGCTTCACATGTTGCTTACTTATTTTTCCAAGAAATAGTTCGTTTGCTGTGCCAATAGTGTTAGTATCGTAATCAATTGATGCATCCACATAAGCAACATACATATCAGATGAAATTGGATTTGCAATTCTAGAAAAAGTGGTTGTACTGGGTTGAGTATGCATAAATATAATGAAGTTTAGTAAGTGATGCTTAATCCTAGAGACTGTAGAAACTGGATTGATCATTCTTGTCTTGAAAGATGCGCTCGTGAAATATTTTCTAACAACTTTTTTATCTTTTCATGACAACTTACTGCATATTTGTAAGAGTCCTCCAAAATAGACTAAAACCGGTGTTACTGTGATATTTTCTTTCTTTTCTTGAATTTTATCAAGATATTGGGTGTCGCCATAAATTATCATATTATTTTATTTTATTTTTAACATAAGGAAGAAAATTTATTAAGAGAGTAGAATGTACAAGAGTTCAACCAAATTAGAAAATCAAAAAACAAAGTGAAACTAAGAAATTAGAAGAAGACTGTATCCCAATTGCAGACTGAGTTGGCGAAATTCGTATGTACTCTATTCCCAGCAGCTGCTGCCAAAGAAAGGATTAGATATTTAACATTGTCACAGAGCTCCAAATTAGTATTGTAAGTGTATTTTTCTTCCAAAACAAGACAATTCCTATCCCTCCAAATGGTCCAAAAGACGACTGCAGGTATAAGATCCCGTACCACCTTCCCTGTATGAGAAAGATCATTGTTGTTTGGACATGTATGAGCTAACCCCATCACATTTGCTGGAAACACCCATGCTCAATTTCAGATGGTGTTACAGCAAACCAAATTTTTGCAGCAATCTTGCAATGCAGTAGTAAGTGTTCTTGGAATTCAGGGCTATCACCACAAAGGGCACATGAACTATAAAAATTCATGTCTCTGTGTTGTAACATATTTAGAGTATTGAGCTTACCATGGAATGAACACCACACCAAAAAAATTAATTTTCGGAGGAATACGTGTTTTCCAGACAAACTTCCATGGAAAATCATCTACACCATCAGCTGCAATCATTTTGTGATATAATGACTTAACTGTAAAGGAAGCGGTGATGGTTAAGGTCTATCTTCTCGTGTCTATTAAAGAATCGAGATTTGGAGGAATCGTACCGATGACAACGAAGAGGGTAACAAGTTGATTTGTTTCTTCATTTGATAAGGAACGCTTGAAATCAAAATGCCATGATCTTTCTGTCATTATATGCTGAGCAACACTGGCATGTGAAAGTCTGTCCAGTTTGCAAAGCGCAGTAAACTCCTCAGTCAAAGTCTTGTTTCCAGCCTAATTATCATACCAGAAAGAGAGTTGAACACCTGAGTGAATGATGATATTTCACTAGGCCAAATGTGGGATTTGGTGACGGTTAGGAATTTTATACCATGATGGTTTTAGAAAAAAGCGTCGCAATAAGTTGTCGGTCATTTATAGTTGACGCTTAGTAGAGAAACCGTCATTATAATGACGTGATATACTGTGACGCTTATCAAAACTGTCATGGTACCCATATAATGTGGCGTTTACCGTAATGAACTGTCAGTATATACCGACTATACGGTGACATTTATCAACTGTTACATATATCAAATATACTGACGGCACTCATTAACTGCCACAGTTGCTTGTGAATAATATGGCGGTTAGATAATAAACCATCACAATAGCTATGATATGTAATGACGATATAGGTGATAAGCCATCATAATAGGTCATAAGTTTTGTGTTGAATCACCTACAAAAAAATCCTTGATTAACATATACAATTTAATTTAAATTTCTTTGATAGTGGATCCTGTTTAACAGTGATTCATCAACACCGCCACATGTGTACGACAGATTTGAATGTTATTTTTTGTTGTAATAGATATGAATGTGGATGGCTGAAATTTCTTATGTAGAATATTTTCAGTCTACTTTTGAATTGGATCACAATTGGAATACTTGTAAAGTATTTTTCAATTGGATCACAATTGAAATGCTTGAAGAGAAAAATGGAACTATATACTGAAAGAACAAAAAATTGGAACCATATGAAGAGCAGTACAAATGAAAGAAATCATCCGAAAGTCTTAACATAAATTTTTGCTTGTATGCTGAAAAAAAATTAATCCATCAAAAATTTATTGGGCCGACCGAGCGAAGCGAGGGAGGACCTTTATATGGCCACTTTTTTGTAAATTGTAAGTCATCAATTGACACAAAAAGATTGGATTTTGGTGTCCCAAACATTTTTCAATCAACAATGAAAGGACTAAAGAGCCCCTCCATGCATTTATTTCTCACTAAAACTAGCGTAAATATAACACAAAATGAAGGGTTATCTCGTGAATTTCGTGGGCAGAAAAAAGGACACGGAGGTTGGAAATGTTTTAATTGTTGATGGGTAGTTTAGTAAAGTACTAGGTAAAGTGACCCAAAGGTGGCAGGATCGAATCCCGGCAACTCCTCCTTCTTTTTTTTCCTTCCTTTTTCTTTTCCCTTCTTCTTCCTTCTCCTTCGTTGTTTATTCTTCTTCGTCCCCAAACTCAAACAGAGAAACTCTAAACCTCAATCTCTTCTCCATTAAAATCATCTCTTATTACCTCCATTTCCGAATAGAGAAGATAGGTTGATTGATTTCACATAAACGCTGAACAATTTATAGATACGAATCAAAACCAATTAGGGTTTACAGGAAGGATTCGAGTTGGTGATTGAGATCAAGGAACCGAGTGACCGTTCATGTCAATCAAGGAAAAATTGAGTGAATTAATTGAATCAGGAAGGTGTTGGTAAAATTGAGATTTTGATTGGGTTCAGATTTCTCATCGATTGAAGAAGAGCAAGTCAGTGAGAAATAAAAGTTAAGGTTTCTTGATTTGATTACGAAATTGAGTGGAATTAAAGTTGAACACAAGCAAGGAAGGAGGGTTATGTTGTGTAGCGATCAAGGGAAAAGAGGTGGCATTCTCCATTTTCAGCGATGAATCAGTGAATTAGGTTTTCAATTAGGGATGGATATTGAGAAATTAAAGGATGGGTTTGCATGATTTGAAGACCTGAATTGAGATTTGAACTCAAGCAAGGAAAAGAGGATTTAGGGTTGTATTTTAAGGTTTCGAGAATCGGTGATGGTGATGAAGAATTTATTAGTTGTTGGTTGAATTGAAATGGGAAATTGTTGATGGTCCCGAGATGGGTAGTCAATCGAATCAAATCAAGGAGCAACCGATATTAGTTGCTTGAGTGGAATTAATTTGAGGTAATGGTTTTTCTTGGTCAACTAAGTAAAGTCGTATATATTCAGGTCTAAGTTTATTGGAGTTATATGTGTGTTTGTATGGTTGATTAACGTTAAGTAATTCTTTGCTTGGGAGAATACGTGAACGGTTAGCCTACTAATTTCAAATTCTCTTTCGAGAAATGCACGTATTACTTTGAGATTGTTGTGGCATTGGGCTTCTGTCGCAATCCCGAAGGTCTTCCAAATTAGTCATTACAACTTGTTTGGCGTTGGGAACTCGTAAAATGGCTCGAGAAGAATGCACTAGTTTGGAAGTTGCCCGTGTTGAGACTCGGGTTGTACTCATCGTGATTTGTTCTCGACAAAACCGGTACACTCACCACCAATCGGATGGCAGTTTCAAAGCTAGTGGCGGTGGAAGGCGTCATCGAAAGGGTTCGCACTTTCATCGTTGATGGAACCACATAGTCCATTGGACGAAAAATTCATGATTGGCCAGCTGGTTGTTTAGATTCAAATCTGCAAACAATTGCTAAAATAGCTGCCGTCTGCAATGATGCATCTGTGACACAATCAAGGTCACATTACATTGCCAATGGAATGCCTACTGAGGCAGCGCTCAAGGTAATTTTGTTTTTATTAAGGCTTTGTTCTGCGTGTTCTATAGTTTCATAATGGTTATTTCTTTTAATTTAATTTGATGTCTTAACACTCTGTTTAATAACCATAATATAGAGGCAGATGATGTGGATCATGGTTCCTAGTCTACTGTTGGTGAATCTAGAAATCAGTGAAAAGTTAAACATGACCATTAATAATATATAATATATCATGGGTTATTATATTTGTTGAATATAATGTGCGACATTGTTTTATAACAAATGTGTGGCTTGATTTCGAAAGAAAATTGTTGACCTCTGTCTGTTCCTCTGTTTCGTGGTTCTAGTTGAGAAAATGGGGCTTCCCCGAAGGGCTTGATCGCTCGTCATCGGTTTGGATGTTTTGTCATGTGAGTGAAATGATATGTGGTGCGCTTCTATCATTTTCATATGGATAATGCTATTTTCATAAATAACATCTTGTTATATGTTAACTCAATCGCTTTTGAATTTTTCCATTGTTCAAGGTTGCAAGTGTTGGGGAGTTGTTGAACGTCGGATTGTAACCCTTGAGTTTGATTGCGATAGAAAGTCTATGGGAGTTATCTTGAACTCATCATCTAGGAAAAATACACTAGTAGTTAAGGTATGTTCTTTCGATCCTCGTATTTAGACTCTTAAGAAATTTTCTAGCTAAGAAAACAGGAGCCTTCTTTAAAGCAAAGATGCATGAAGTTTTTAAGGAAACATTTAAAAGTGGGACTCGGTTAGTAGGATTTTGTAAGTGTATGAAAGAGGTGAAATTAAACTCATGCTCATCTTGGTGTAGATTGCCTGTGCATCCAAAAATAAATTCTTTAAGTTCTTTGGATTATCTTGCTTAATTTCTGTTTCTTAGATTTTGGTTTTAAACTGTATAGCAAGATCTATTATGTGTTCATTTTGGTTTCGAACTGTATAACAAGACCTATTATGTGTTCTCACTTCTCGATGATCTTAAAATCTTTTGGCTCGTTTGTATTTTGGACTTACATAAATCATGTTCTTTTCTCGGTGGTGCGGTAGAGAATCTACTTGGAGAGAAGTAATTACATTCAGGCTTCTAGATGGTTCTATTGTAAAATTGGATCAAAGTTCACTACCCTTATTTTAGAATCTCTTCATAAGATGTCTTCAACTGCGCTACGTTGTTTGGGTTTTGCCTACAAGGATGAGCTTGCGGAATTTGCAACTTATAAAGGTGATGAAGACCATCCAACTCACGAGCTTTTACTTCACCCATCAAATTATTCCTCAATCAAGAGTAATCTCATTTTTGTCGGCTTAGTTGGACTGAGGGTGAGTTAGTGCACTGCATCATTTCATGTTTATAAATGGTTAATTACATCTTAAATGACCTTGGCTAGATATTGGCGAACTGATGTTGTATGTTTTATTTTTGAACTTTAGGACCCTCTAAGGAAGGAGGTACACCAAGCAATTGAGGACCGTAGTCTTTGCAGAATCCACATCATGTCCCTCAACAAATGACCTAGGTAGTCCTAATGTTTGCTTTAGAATGAAAAAAAGTTAGAAAGAGTGAAGAGAAGTAGAATGAAATGTTATGTATAAATACTTGGTGCTTGGCTGTTTCTAATGGAATAAAAGAATGAAGTGTTGCCTGCGGTATGTCTAGTAATTTAGATATGTTCTTTGGCATTGGTGTGGTGTTGTTTCTTGGTTTTCTGACAACCTTGTATCATGATTCATGAAGATCAATTTCCAATTCTAGTCCATGTCATTGCAGAGACGTTATTTTCCTTTTCTTTTATGATAGCCATACAAAATTGGAGTTCTTATATGAAAGATAAACTTGGTTCATTCATTCATTCTTCAATCATTTAGATATTAAGTTTATTCCTCTCAAAAGGGAAATATGCCTGGCTGATCAAATTGAATTGCATAAATGCTTACAACTTTTTTAGACTAACCTTGTGTCGACTGTTCGTAAAACTACGACCATGAGGAAAAAAGACTTGCGGACTATCGATATTTCCAACTGAACACCTTCCAAGTGGTTCTCGCGGAGGACTATGTCGAAAGTGTTCGTGCATCTTTACCTCGAACTCCCGAAAATGAAGCGCGGAGATTTGAGAATATGGGCCTCTCAGCATGTAGGATGTATACGTGCATCTCTTTTACAAAAAAAAAATTCCTTTAAAAATTTGAATCCATGCAATCACGTAGTGGTGTCGTTTCGTCATGTTATTCGGTCGGCCCTTCCACCGTGGCAACGGTTATACTAGTTTACATACAGATGAACTAGCACTATGGATGAACTAGCACGTGCAAAGTGCACGGACCAAAAATCTGGGCCCTAGATCTCCTTTAAGTCTTCCTTGGAATTGCTAATAATATAGTGAAAACCCTAATTATAATTCTATTTACTCGTTCTCCGCCGCTCGGCCGGGCCTCTCTCCTCTTTACAAACGCCTTCATGATTTTTCTTTCTTCTCATTCTCTCTGAAATTAATCTTTTCCATAAGCTTTCAATATTCTTAGTTAATATTGTATAATGTTTGATGCCTACAGGCCCGGTCCTGGGTTTTTGGTGGCCTCAATCGAAAAAGTAACTTGTGGCCCTTCGGTATTAATTACATGTTTTTTTTTTTCATATATAGAAAACAATTTTGTCATATATAGCAGAAAACAAAATTAGCACTCCTGAGGAGAGAATCACTATTAGCAAACTAAATAAAATCAAGTCTCTCATTTGGTTTCTTAATAACCAAATAGTAGGGAAATGTGAGATTTTTGTAAACAAATCAGAATTGAATAATTATTAACTTCTATGCAAAAGGGAATGATGATATATATGTTTTGATCAACTAAATGATAATGCACTCTTTCCAATCCGTTTTAGTCGGTGTTCCAAAATAGATGAGGGTGTAAGCATTTTCCACAAATTCTCATTACTCTGCCCCGCTTTGGAATCGTATAGTATTAATTGGTAATCAACATATAAATAATTACTTCCAATTTTTCAAATCTACACCATTGAGGATATACAAGTAACCTACTATGAAATTCGTGACTTATTCTAGAATCAAGAAACTTAAGAAACTAAGAAATCGGTGTTTCAAACTTTCAAAAAGGTAAATTGGGAAAAAATTGTACTCTTTTGTTCTTTCTTATCCGCAAAAACTCCAGAACATCAACTAAAACACATAAGAATTAAAGGTAGTATCCATTAAAATACGTAGATACTATGTACATCTATGCGGCCACTTGCTTCAGAAAAAAAAGGTTTTACCTAAATACCACCCACACTTTACCTATATACCACCCACTGTCTAAAAACACAATAAATTTAGACCTAATTTAACGTGGGTAATGAAACTCATCTTCTCCATTACCGGCAGTACCGCTCTAATACTACCACCGGAAATAACCAGTCCCCATCCCCCATCATAATACTGCATATAGCTATTAATGGATCTTAGTTTCAAAGTTTTCAAATCTTATATTATTACATCAAATATTGGGAAGGCCCTAGTATTTTTTCGTATAGTGCAATCAAGAAATGTTCATCAGAACTTCTCGACATTAGAATGGCGACTAAGATTAACATCAAACATAATTTGTCTCTGATAAAAATTGAAATCTAATTGATCAAAATAAAATATGATTAGGATTAAAATCGTTATTAAGATCAAGATTAAGATTAAAAATTAAAACTCAAATACCAGGAAGATTTAGATCTTGAGTCTATATATAGACTGGGATCTTGAAGTTAAATATATAGTTATACATTAGTTATTTTTAGCAAATTGAAAGTGATAAAGGTGGCGACGGGTATTAACAGGTGGTGGCTCTATTGAAAGTGGTGAAGGTGGGGACGCGTATTACAGGTGGTGGCTCTATGATACTATATTAGGTAATAGTTAGAGAGGAAGGTTAGTTTTTATTACCCACTTCAAATTAGGTACGATTTATTTTACTTTTTTCCTTTGAGTGGTATATAGGGAAAACGTGGGTGGCATTTAGGTAAAACCAAAAAAAATGTATATGACCGAAAAAAAACAAAAATAGGGGAAATATATAGTATTTCATATTAGCTCCTAGAATCAGGGAGCATGCTACAGCTAATTACGCCAAACATGTCAAGCGTGTATAAAAGATCATATGAAGTGTTTAAATCTGAGCATTAGACATATTGGATGTGTGTCCCCACTATGCAATTTTCATACATAGTAACATAACTCCAGTCCAGTTATGGGACAGAGATGTTTTGAAATTTTGTGGCCCTCTTTGTTTTGAGGCCTCAAGCACCGCTTGGTTTGCTTTAACTACAGGGCCGGCTCTGGATGCCTACACGAGTAATCACAAATGTTTTTGTAAAAAAACGTCGTACTTAGATTTGTTCCTCTCTTTCGCGGCAAACAAAAGATTTGATAAACTAAAGTTTTTGTTATTGTTCAGATGAAAAACAAAAATACGGAGGAAAATATGCACATGAAATCAAAAAATGGTGTGGAATAGTTGGTGATTTAAGGTTGAATTACATGGATCTGATTTCTTGGTTGACCATTTTTTGTGTTAATTGCTTGACTTTTTTCCCTTTGTTACTTTGTCTAATGGAATGCTAACGATTGTGTTTGTCAATGTCAGTCATAGTAATCGGGAGCGATAGTCGTGGAAGAACAAGTTGTTAAAGATTTCAATTGACGGATAAACTCTGATAACTTCTATTGACATCTTGGAATTGGACCTCGATTAATAAAAATCTAAAACAAAGGGTAAGAGGATTGTAGCAAAGGGTCATGCTCACAAATCCTTGAAAGGTAAACAAAGATTGCATTTCTAGATTATGATGCCTCAATCCTTGTGTGGAAAACATTTTTGTCAAATTACTATTTGTATCTTGTACAGGCACCAGAAAGTGCTGAATTTCATTAAAGATTGTAACTGGACTCCCAACGTTATGGAGTCAACTTCAGGCTCCTCCACCGTTCCAAGTTTGCTTATCATGTGCCAAGAGCTGTGAGATTGGCAGTATTGATCGAAGGCGTTGACAACCAGTGTAGAATATAATCTATATATTGAACTGTATGTACAAATTGTTGCACATATGCTTATAACATCTGTTGAAATGTACATTATTTTTTCTTCAAAATATCATATTGTAAACTAATTAAGGTCATATGTTGTCAATTTTGCTTCATAGACATTTTAAATTAGTAGTAGTACGAGAAATTAGATTGGATCCTTGTCAATGATCTTTAGGTGGCTGTTCTTAAAGAAAAGTGTTACTTAAGAGCATCCACAGTCATCGACCAAAACTAAAAATTTGGTCGAAATCACAGACACTATCGAGTGGAGTAAAGATTAAATCCTAGACTAAAACTAAAAACCAAACCAAATTTGGTCTTTGGTTTAGTTATAGTCTGGCGTAATTTGACACTACGCCTGATTGGGGCGTAGCTGTAATTTGCGTTTGTTGATGAGACGCAAATTTAATGTACGCCCGATTGAAACGCAACTTTAGACTCCGTCCGGTGGGACGTAATTAACACTTGCGCCTGATACCAAGCGGCACCATAATATTGCGCCTCACTCAAGCGTACTCACAAGTTACGTCTGACCGGGCGTGATTTTAAAGTCCGCCTGTAGTCAGGCGCAATTACTAGTACCGCCTGTTGAATGCTGGGCGCAATTATAAGTAACGCCTGTTGAATGCATGGGGCGCATTTATAAGTTACGCCTGTTGAATGCATGGGAAATATGCAATAGAGTATGTCCCTTCCATAAATTAACTGAGTACGTAGTTATTAGAAGCACAGCTCTCGCTATCCTCCCAAATATAGTTTACTATTTTCACGTCATCATCTACATTTTGCATATGCACTTGTTTTGTTCAGAGAAGAAATGTAGACAACCAGGCCCTCCCAAATGAACCTTCCCACCATGTCATGTTTAACTTTAACCTTTTTGAATGCATAATGGGATGGTCGACTTTTTCCCTCTCGTTGATAAATTTCCTCTCCCCCATGGTGAAAGTCGTGTCTCAAATTTCTCGATGATGGGATCCCATATGGCTATAGAAGAATCATTTGCTCCTAGTGGCATGCTTAAATACAAAAATTGCATAGAATCAGTTGTGCAGCCAAACTCAATGGCCTAACCATTGATATCATGGACGTCACCAATTTCTATGAGTCTTGTCTTTGAAGTATTCACCTTTAGACCAGCAATATATTCAAAACATTTGAGAGTTGAGAATAAGTTTACCGATTTCTCCTTATTATTATCTAAAAAAAGATGGTATCATCACCATAATGTAAGTGATTGATAACAAGACTATTCCTAGAGACAGAAAAGCCATTGAAAAACTTCAAATTTTCCGCTCTATCTAAAAATCTTGAGAAACCCTCTATCGCAATGTTGAATAATAGAGGTGATAATAGACAACCTTGTCTAACACCTCTTGTACTTCCAAAAAATCCAAAAGGGGACCCATTTATGAGAACCCAGAAAATAACCACTTCGAGCTGCCCATTTTCCTCTACACAAACTCAAGGTAGCTCCAATTGACCCTATCAAATGCTTTCTCAAGATCAATCTTACAAATAACACCCGATTTTCCATCTTTTAATCTAGAGTCAACCAGCTCATTTGCAATGATAATACCATCAGTGATTTTTCTTTCTTCTATATAGGCACACTGCATTGGAGATATGAGTTTCGACATCACCAATTTCAGTCTAGCAGCAAGCACCTCGGCAATAATTTTGTATACACTAGTCAGAAGACATATAGGCCTACAGTCTTTGATAGTTCCGATATGATCTTTCTTAGGAACCAGAGTGGTAAAAGTAGAGTTATGCTTTACATCTATTCTTCCACTCTTGTATAATTCAGATACAATAGCCATGATGTCAACTTTGATGAAATTCCAACATTTAAGAAAGAAAATAATCGGATATCCATCAGGTCCGGGTGAGTTATCTTGCCCAAGATCATTAATAGCTTGTAAGAGTTTCGCTTCAGTGAAAACTAACTCAAGAGTCTCAGATTCTATGGAACTGATGCTATCACACGTAATATCTTCTAATTCAGGCCTTATAATTTCTTCTTCCATAAACAAATCTTTGTAAAAACTTACAATGTGATTTTGCAGCCTAACTCTGTGTGAAACATCCATAAAGATTTCCAGATATAGCTCAAAAATTTAGTGTCTCTATCAGACGTAATACTTATGATGGGGTAGAAGGAACCTACACAGGCGGAGTGATTGATCCTGAAGCTGGAGAATGCATGGTTATTTTGGAAGTGTTAAGTCCGGTCAAAATTCTGAATCTACACACTGTCCGCCTTGTTTTTGATGCCGAAATATTGGTGTAGTCAATCAATTCTGCCACCAATCAAGTTAGATGGTAGAAAATAATTTGATTAAAAACATTAAGTTTCTATTTCATCTTGTTTTACTTCTTTTAAAATCTCTCATGTTAATTGAGAAAGAAATAATTTAGTTGATGCAATCTCTAAAAAGGTCAGGCAAGACAGACTTTGTTTGGAAGAATACATGGATTTTCCATGGGTCGGGTCTTTGTTCAACATGCATTTGATGCTTGAACCTACTTAATTTCTTAACAGAATTTCTTATTTATCAAAATATAAATAAAAGTTGTTCATGAAAACTAATAAATGTTTAAGATTTTTGATATCTTATTTCTTATCAAATACAATGGATCTCGTGATTTAATTTATATTTCACGACTTATCTTTACACTCCACCACTATGATCCCTTAATCCACTTGATCCTGACCACCCATTCGCTTAAATTTATTGACTTAACGATCGAAAATTAATTTGTAGTCTTAATTTTTTACCTTTGATAACTTAATTATGATATTTAAATATGGTCATAATTTGCATTAAAGGTTGCAAAAATTACGAGTACGACTATGTGCACCCCCACTAAACCAGGGGTGCACATTCCTCCCATCCCCATTGGATTAAATCTAACCTTAGTTTAACTTTTCTCTTTCCTTTCTTAGCATTTTTTCTCTTTCTTCTCCGGTTTAATTTTTATGTTCTTCTCCCTTTTAATCTTCATGTTCATGGAATTAAATCGGATTTTTCTCCGAATCAACAATAATCTCCAACAGTTCAATATTTGACTGATAGCAATATGAGAATCAACTGAATTCCATCACTATGGTGTCGGAGTATTTGCTAATAGTCCACCCATGAAACCATCACCCCCTGTTAATGCTGCAACAGGTGGTATTGCATTATAATATCCTAATACTAATGATGATAAGCTACTGATATTTGTTTACCACTTGCATCAAACAACATTTTTTTTTTTTTTATTTTTTTTTTTATTATGGATGAATCAAAGAATTACTAGAAAAAGTATTAATGAGAACCCATATTGAAAATCGATTGTTATTTGATTTTTGTTGACGGGCTTTTGATGTAGATCTCCGTTGATTATTACATACTTCTTCCATCGACTTTTTCGCGCTGGATTCTCGAGTACATCAGAGTTCTATTGGTTTTATGTTAACATTGTTAGATGAAATTCTAAAATATTCTATAAATTAAGTATATCCTATGAAAGAGATGTGTTTGTAATATTATGATTGCTAAAAGTCAGCAGGATTTTCCAAACATGGAGCAGCTGAATAATTCAGAAGAAGGAGGAAAAATAAAAATGCGAAGAAGATGAATTAAACGATGATGCAGTTTTATTTCTCCAATTCCCAATATGTCAAATAACCAGGGTTAGGTTTAATCCAATGGGGATGGGAGGAATGTGCACCCCTGGTTTAGTGGGGTGCACATAGTTGGACTCAAAAATTACACATAGCAATCCTAGCTTTTTTGAAACAATTATCACGGAGATTAGGCGTGGTAATCTTTTATGAGCACTAAAAAGAGAAAACAGTGTATGCACATGGAGGGTAGGTGCAACAAAGATGGATAATGATTTCAGTCTCAAATACTTAATACACATTAGGCCATATCATTTCGTTTATCTAGCAAAGTGAACTATGTGGTGGATACATCAAAAATAGTTTTTATATGAATTGTGTCTCCAAGAGATTTTAGCATGAAATAATTTCATATATACATTTCTTTGCAATTAATCCTTTGTCTCTAATCTTTGATTTTGTATAATTTTTTAACATAAATAAAGACCTAATTATACATTATTCAATAAGCTAATAAAGTTATTTGTTCTAGAAGATATGGTAATGGAGCAATTTCCATTTGACGGTAACAAACTATATGGCTTCGCTAAGCAAATCAAATGATTAACCTCGAAAACCGTCTTGCAAGGTTATGATTGCTCTAGGCTTATAAATCGCAAGATCCAAAAAATTTCATGTTTTGTGGGACTAATAATCTCAACCAGCCCTGTCACGTGTAGCCACCTTGTGTCTAACACGCGAACATTAACTCGGGTGATGCGGAGTAATACAATGCTCAAATAACTCATCATAAACAACCTACCATATTGAATCCATGAGCTTAACTAACCTTGAAAATCGGCTTGCAAGGTCAGGGTTGGTAAAAGCTTATAAACCGTTTGGATCTTAAATTTTCCATCTAGCTATGTGCGACTAATAATATCAATATCTATATATATAGATAAACAAAAAGAATATTCACCCAAAAGTTAATAAGTATTACTTTTGGAAGTGGCAAAATTAATAAATATTACTTTTTAATGATAAACTATTTTAATAAATATTCTTTATTTCATTGAGAAATTTTTTCAATAGATATTTGATTCACATAATAACCAAATACATCATAAGTTTTTTCTCATAAACCCAAATGCATCATCGTGAAGCAACCAATTTTTAACAACATGAATTTAAATAAAAGAAAAAGGAAATACTGGATTGATAATGAGGTTCTCCCGAAAATTATTACTGGGACCTAAAACGCCATTAGATTCTTTTACAGCATTATCCACCGTGTCTTGAACTAGAATCATTTGTAAGAAAATATCTTTTGAAATGGAAAATGTTTATCTTCTTCACTTCTACCATAGTAGCCACCATCTCGACGAATGCTCCAAAAACATTTATCTGCACAATATACATTATAGTCTCTATTTGCGTCGTAAGCATAAAACTCCATTTCTTGAAATGGCTTTCCATTAGGATCATACCAACTTGATGTGCATATAAATTTAGTTGACCAAAATAAATTAATATGAAATTTCCAGTAGAAACTTTGTTTGTAATATAGTGTATGCTCGCCCAAATCATCCTCACTTGACCTGCAATGAATTTTTAAAGCTATTTTTGGATCTATATCATTTTCCACGGTGACAATCTTTTTGTTATATTTAAAGGGAATACCATCAACTGATTGAGCAGAGAATAATGACAAAATAAAAAAAGTGAAGAAGATGGCACAAGCAGATCCTAAAACTGGAAATGATGATTTTGACATGGTGTAGGGAATTAGAAACAACCTTTGAAAATCAAAATTATGTATAACGTTAATGGTTATTTCTTGGTGTTTTATAGTCATAGGGTTCACGGATATGAAAGCATGTTACCTGAGGAATAAAATATTTGCTCATGAAAACTACTAAATGTTTTCGAGATTTGATATCATATTTCTTATTAAATACAAATGGATCAAATGACTTAATTAAGATTCATGAAATATATTTACATCCATTTTCTCCATTGATATGATCCTTTAATCCACTTGATCCCAACATTCCATTCACTTAAATTTCTTGACTTAATGGTCGAAAATAAATGTGTAGCTCAGATACCAGCTGGTTGCCAGGAACAAAGCAAGGCAGGGAGAGTGGTGTATTCTTTTACCTGAACTGATGATGCTTCTGACAGTTGAGCATTTTCTCCGATTTTTAACTATTTCTCTCTCTCCTTCTTCTGGCACAGGTCTACCGATCCCGGATGTGGATGTGAATGCACAGTGATGTGTATTGGTAAGTAATTTGCCTCCGTCATTCACCTCTCTTTCTTTTGTTCAAAGTTAGTAAGAGTCCACTCATCTAACACATGGAACGCACAGTGATGTCAGCTCTATGTCTATTTTTGACTTCCACCGAAGATGCTTGGAGTGTGAATTTGATCTATGCCTTGCATGTTATGGGGAGATTCGAAAAGGTTGTGTGATTATGTCAACAGATGCAGGAAAATTGCCTTTGAAAACGTCGACAAAGCGCAAACAATGTCCTAGATGTGTTGTACTTGGTCGACATTTTCAAAGGCAGATTTTCATGCATATAAACTTGTCATCTTGGAAAACAAGTGTAGGTAATGTTTTTGTGCAAATGGTTAATGCAAAAGCAGTGAAAAATAATTAAACGGAAGTATACTCTGCACTTCGGCAGACAACCCTACAATGATGGCATAACTCACCCAAACATGATCTTCTCAATTCAAAGCCCAATCCTTTTCTACTCTCTCTTCACTCAATCAATGAGCATAAATATACTGAATATATACACACTGGTATAAACTACTAAGTCATGCCCGAAAGTAGGTGCAATAGTTTAAATTTCAGGGATATCTTTAAACCCAACCAGGTATAAACTAAAAAGAAAACACAAACTAATACAGGATGCAATAGTTGTGACATCTCTTTAAACCCAACCAGGATATCAAAAGAAAACAAGATATATTGACATCCTACTGTTCTCCCACAAATATGTACAAGTACAAACTTTGACATCACTCAAAACCAGATATGCCAAAACAGATCTTCCCTCAACTTCCAGGTGCTGAGCATATAAACCCATTCCAAGACAATCAAATAATAAACACCTAAATCAATAGCAACTCTAAGTATTGCCGCGGCTGATCCAAAGTGATTTACTTGAGATAATCAAACTGGAAAGACTACTCATGTTGTAGTAATGTATAGCAACATCCCAACTCAGCAGTTTCTCAGCACAACAAATTGCTATGAAGAATTCTTGTACTAAATTCCCCACTTCCAGTAACCTAATGAGAAAATAACCACCCAAAATTTAAGCATGACAACCAACATGAATTCAAGTAGAGCAGTTTTTAATTACATGGTTAATGGGAAAAAACAAGGATATACAAATGAAGTACCTTGGAGCTGTCAGAAGTATCCATTTCACCGAGATATTCATGTGAATGGTAACTGAGGATCTCGAATCTTAAATCACTGGTTGTATGAGTTTCCAACTGACATAGAACTTAAAATTACAAGTCATCCTCACATTAACATTAAAGAAAACGTTGTCATACAGAATACAAATGCAATGGCAACGGTTTTTTTTTTTCTTTTCTTTTTGTTAATGTGAGGATGATTCGTAATTGTAAGTTTCATCCAGTGTTTTCTATGCATAATATTTTGTTTTGGCCAATACTTGCTCAGTTCTTGACGAACCTAAAAAGCAGAATATCTGAAAAATCAGGAGAAATTGATAACTAGAGAAAGAAGAAAAGACAAAGAAAATGGAATAAAACTAACATTTCGAAAAGCATAAAAAAATTAGAATGAACTAACTAATGGTAGTTACCGCTTTATTACACGCCATGAAGATTCAGATGCATTAGTCTCTTGACAATGTGGAGCAGCTTTTCATTTAATAAAGTTTTAACACATGCAAGAACTGATTTTGCTAAAGAGTCCAAATTATACCCCCTCCATGGCCATCACAATTTTACCTTTCCCAAAGTTCATTAGCTGAATTTTTTAAAGAAAAATGCTAAATTAGAAATGAAGAAAAATCTCAGATGTAATATCAACGAAGGGCCCAATAAATGAAGTATGCGACAATAACAAACATTAAAAAGGAATTAGAAGCCATCGCCCGACCTTTTTCATCATTACAGAGAATCCAAATGGTGTGACATGACATTGCCCGAGAGGATCACCAACAGCTGCCCTGCAGAGTAAGTACGCCTCTGACGTAGTGCAGCACCACAAACAACTAGCTGCAAAAGAGCAATCAAAGCGCGAGAAGACCGAAGCTTTGTCCAATGTTGCAGAGCGAGAGATAGAGAAGCTGAAGGAGAGATTGGTTGCCGCTGAAAAGGAGGTGTCTGCTGCCAACACCAAGGTTAAGCAGCACGAAGCAAAATCCCTAGGTAAAAGCCTCGAGTAGATAGGGCATCAGGGTTCTTAAGTTCATCTCTTGAATCAAAGAATATACTGCTCGTTCTCAATAACTGAGTTTATCTGAGAAATGGAGTATCATAAGTTTGATGCAGAATATAGATGCTCATATGTATACGTCATGAGTGTGAAAAGCAAAGAAGCAATGTCAATGCTCTAGCCAGCCAATGCTTGAAATTACATCTACAGAAGAGGATGGAACAAACATTTTACAAATCAAATTTATCCTGCGATATGCCAAAACTACTTAGCAGTAATGAATTTAGCAACCTTCTCAATGAGCAAATGTTCAATGTAGCAGAGAGTAAAAATGCAGATATAACAAATAATGAGAACTCAATATGAACAAGCTAGAAGTTTCGCAAGTGAAATCTCAGGTATAGAGTTGGAAACTATGCAAGAGATCATGCCAACAAAATAATGAAACCTAATGAAACAAGTAACAGGAAAAACGAAGAAAGAAGACCTGCATCAAATCCTCCAGAAATAAGAATTATGTAAGTAAAAAAAAAAAAAAAATATTCTCCTTCTTAAGCACAGACACTAAAAAAAAAAAAAAAAAAAAAGATTTATAGCAATCAAATATAAATTACTATAATACCTTGAAATCATCTGAGTAGAACTGCTTGCACAGCCATTCACACTTATCCGTAGATAAGCCTTTGTTCGGGTTAGCTTTGGATTTATCCATGCGGTCTTAAACTGGATGAAATATTAATAAGAGTTTAGTAAACAATTGTTAAAGAAATTTCATATATATGGAACTACCGATAAGAAATCAATACACAATTCAACACTAGCTAGAAAGCTTCTGTTGGGGAATGATACCTGTAGAATATTACATTTTCGAGAGGAAATATCATCATGCTGCCATCGATTCAGAGGGGTTATATTCCTTCCACCACTGTCCCATACGAAACCAGTACCTATAATCAATTTACATGACATTGGGGTTTATGACGGTGCTCTTCAGGGAGAGAGTTTAGAGGAGGGAACGATGGATTAGGGTTTAGGGTTTATGACGGTGCTCTTGAGGAAGAGGGTTTAGAGGAGGCAACGATGGAAAAGACGAATCAAATAGGGTTTTAGGGTTAAATAATAAGTTGGTCAAAGCAAGTCTCAAAACCCTAGGTATCCCATAGTAACACCTTGTTTGTTTGGGTCTATCTAGGCCCAAATCAGATGGCAGATCGTTAGTTTCTCATTTTTCCTACGTGTGATTCGGCTCATAAATCTGATAAATCTGATTCTGAAACTTTGAGTATCCAAAAATAAAATAAAGTTTTTTGACTACAAAATTTGTACCTTTGAGTTGTGTCCATGCCAAAATAAAATAGTTCTTAACTATGGTTATGTAAGTTGAGTTCTGTGCTTTCCTAAAATTTGTATAAATTTAGGTAAACATTATTCTCAGTAGAGATGACTAAATTTTGCATTGAACTATTTATAACATTGAATTATTTTCAATCATCTCTTATTATTGTTATCTCTTTGCAGCATATCCCTCCAACTGATGGTGTTATTCAAGTTCAAGGCGATATCACAAATGTTCCAACGTTTAAAGTGGTTTCTTTCTGGACAGTTATGAAGCCTTAAGACTTGGGATATATGCTCATCTAAAGAATTAAAGGCTTAACAAATAAAGTTCCCACGTTCAACAGCGAAGAAACGTTCGTTTCCTACTGGCCCAAATAAGGTTTTTTTGAGTTCGGTGAAACGAGAGTTTTGGTGAGGACACTTGGCAAATTATGAATGTAAAAAAAAAAAGGAAAAAAAAAAAAAAACAAATTCAATTTGGAATTCAAACCGTGAAAACTTGGAATTCGAATTCAAGACGTGAGAATTTGGAATTCATGACGTGACAATTCAGGCAGTGACAATTTGGAATTCAAAAGCGTGACTAACATGTTTGGAAACTAAACCTAGCATACATAGAAAAATTTTAATGTTAAACGTGACAAATTAATGTGACTATGCATCGTCACGGGACGGGCGAAGCCCCACACACACCAAATCGAAAATGTATTTCCACGTGACAGGAAGAAGCCTCGCGCACACCAAGTTAAAAGATAAAAAATGCCCGGTGTGTAGCACGGGCACAAATCTAGTTGAATTTAGAAAGCTAAAAGAAAACCCAGTTTGATGATGAGATATAAACTTGGAATGTGAATCAGGGTATGCAATTGTAAAATATCTTCTCAATCTCTTATTATCTTTGATTGCCAATAAATCAGGACCAGCATATTCTAGTAATCCCCATGGGAGTGATAAATAGTTGAGTTGATACCATTTGTAGATGAAATTAGGGCTTGAGAGTAATGAAAACCAAACCTTGGAAACATACTTGAACTTGGAGATTCCGCTAAAAGAAAGATGAAGGAAGATTTCAAACCAAATATCTTCAGTTAAATCATTTCGATCAACGGAAGAATCTAAAAACGAAGAAGAACCCAGCAGCTTCATTTTCTTCGGTTTGTGTTTGCTAGGAAGAAAACTAAATTAGGGTACTACAACACCTTATTATTATGACTCGGGTTTTCGAATCGGCACTGAGGATTTTATTACTCCGTTTTTAGATTTGGGGTTTTTCTTGTAATTTGGTTTTGTACATGTCCAATAGATTTTTATGCCCACCTTATCCTGGTCAGTACTGTTAGAATACGGGCATCCAACTCAAAACCAATTGGCAGTGAGTGGAGAGGCTCTAAGGATTATAAACCGCAGGATCTTAGATTGCCCAACAATGTGAGACTAATAATCTCAACACGCCCCCTCACGTCTAGCCTCGTTGGGTCTAACACGTGGACAATAAATCGGGTGGCACGGTCAAATGACTCGTCGCAAATAGCTTACTCTGATACCAAAGTGTGTGGGCTTCCAACTCAAAACCAATTGGCAATGAGTGGAGTGGCTCCACACCTTATATTGGGCACCATGCTAGAGGATTTGGTCTATGTGGGATTAATCTCCAACACGCCCCCTCCACGTGTAGGGTCTTTAAAGCCTCTATCACGTGGACCGTACATATGGGTATCCCTTTGGGCATTCCTCATACGGACCTCGCTTTGATACCATGTTAGAATACGGGCATCCAACTCAAAACCAATTGGCAATGAGTGGAGAGGCCCTAAGGATTATAAACCGCAGGATCTTAGATTGCCCAACAATGTGAGACTAATAATCTCAACAAGTACCATGTAAAAAACAAGCAGCAGTTCATGGTTCATATTGATTCTACATTTTCATTGAAATTTTCACAAGAGGTATTGGGTATTAGCGTCTTTTTTGAGACGATCTCTGATATGATTCATAACCTGTACTTATTGGCCTTGACAAGCATTGTATTAGTTAAGTCTTCTTCAAACTTTTCTCTACTCTCCGATAGATTATTGTTGGCAATCTTGTGAGACTAGTGCAATAAAGAAATACTCCCTCCGTTCTTTTTTAATAGGCTGGTTTTGTTTTTTGAGAAAATTAAGGAAATTAAGAGAACTAATCATAACAAGTGGTCCTCTTGAATCATACTTGTCAATAAAAGAAGTGAAGTGAAATGATCCCATGACACTTGTCAGCAAAAGAAGTAAAGTGAAATGGTCTCCATGACACTTGTCATCAAAAGAAGTTAAAATAAAAGTGGTCCAAGAAAATTAAAGTTACATTTGACTTTCCCAATTAAGAAACCACCCTATTTTTTTTGAAATATTTATTTATAGAAACTAGCTTATTATTTAAGAACGGAGGGAGTAGAAAAGAAGGATCAACTCCAATTAACCACAAGGCCCGATCCGTCTCAAATTCACTAAGGTTCGGCTTCCAGTAAACCACTCAAATTTGGACGATTAGGACCAGGCTTTCTTAGATGGACCAGAGTCTAACTGCCGCCGTAAAAGGTTATCCTTAATGAATACAGAACCCTAGCCGCCGGCTACCTTATATGTTCTACGGATTCTTGGGAATCAAGTTTCATATAAGTTTTATATAAGAAAAAGTGTTCTCTTATGAAACCCTAATCAATATAAATATAAACCATAATATTACAGTATTCATTGTGTATCTTGGTTTCAACTTGCAAAGAAATTTCGCTGCCATGGAACGACCCAACAACGGTATCAATCTCCCTCAGGATATTGTATTCTACAATATACTCCCAAGGATTAATCCCGTTAAGGATTTGCATCGATTCAGATGCGTATGCAAACCATGGTCTAACTTACCCCATGATCCTTTATTCAAATCTTCTTATACACATCATAGAAGTAATCGAAGTATTGATGTTACTAGTGGTGCTTATAAGGAACGAGGTTTCATCTCTTGCAAAGAGAAGTATTTAATCGGTGGCGATGAAAATAGCAAACTAACAACCTATTGTTTTTCCTTCCTTGATATTGACAACAAGGAATGTAAAGAAATTCATTTTCAATTACCAGAAGATTATTATGGTGATAAAATTCGCAATCAAGGTGCTTATATGAGTATCCAAGACTCTTTTAATGGGGTGTTGCTTTTACGTTTCGATGTACGTTCCTCTCATTGTAAAAGATATTATGTGTATAACCCGTCTTGTGGTTGCTGGGAGCGTATCTGCATACACAGCGACGATATGGGTGATATGGATAGCTACTTTGATGATTATTCTTTGGCTTATGACCCAATCATATCAAGATACAAAGTGGTTGGTCTTGAATCTTATGGTAAGAAAGGTAAGAAAGATATTTGTATTAACATTGTTGGTGAAGACCATTCATGGATACGTGTTTCAAAGCCTGCAGATTGCACTCGTGTACTTGGTAAACCCGTTTACTTAAATCATGCTTTACATTGGTTATGCAGAGAAACGAAAGCAAAATATTATGAAAATATACTTAGATTTGATGCTTGTAAAGAAGAAGTTTCTATAATTAAACTACCGGTAAAGGGTTCATCTGCATCCCGCCTGATCGAGATGGGAGGATTGCTATGGTTTCTTCATGGTTCCGGTTATCGATTGAAGTTGTGGTATTTGAAGAACCAGAATGGTGGCCACAAGGATGATGAGTGGGTTCCAAAGTGCAATATTAACTTAGCGACTGATATACGTTCCCAACAGCTAATAAGGTGTAGTGATGGATACTCTTGGAATCGTGAGCCTGTTGTTATTGTCACGGATCCTATATTCAAAATTATATTCACCTTTGTCGATAAAAAAGACAGTAGTAACAGATATACTTACTCTTATGACATCGAGTTAAAACACTGGGATTTGATTCATGCAGGGCCGGCCGTATGTTATGATAGAAAAAGAAAATATGCAAAAGGTTTTGATGAGCAGAAATTTCACTATTGGTATGACAACAAGAACGCTTTATCGACTTATGATGATTGTGAATGTTAAGTAACAGCATACTCATAGAGTAGTAATTAGTAGTAGATGATTTTATTGTTTATTGCACATTTAAAGGAACATTTTATTGTTCACTGCTCTCGGAACTATGAATTTATATAGCAGTGTAATAAAAGTAATGGATTTTATTTCTTAATTCACATTTAAAAATAGCTTTTTGTTTACTGTTCTCGAGGTTCTAATGGAAGACAACACTGCCTTTATCTTTACGGCCTTATTGTTAATTATCTAGATGGATTTCTGATGTTCAGAATCTTTTTAGTGGTATCTTTCACCAAGAACTTAGCATAGAATCATGCGAGTCCTTGAATCCTTAGATTCCATTACGAACCCAAAAACACTTGTGCATTAAATGATGATATAGAACCCGTCTTTGGAAAGGAGATAGAGCAAACAAGTCTATTATCCTGTCGGGAGCCAGTTTGTATACTTGTTTCAAATAAATGCTCTCCATGCGAAACGGCTGATTTCAAATGCAGACTTACTATCATTCTCGTCATTGCTCATATAGCACTTGTTCTCGCATATACCTAGCCAAGATCTTTTCAGTTCCGCCCTTTAGGTGGGTGTGTTTGTCTCTATCTCCTCTTATATAGCCTGGTGAAAAAAATGGAGAAAACATCAGTTTGTTGGTGCGCATCCTCCAGCATGTCTTACATCAATGTTTTATTTTAAGGGTAAGTTATTTATAATGTGTTCGAATTATGGTTACGTCGAGGTATCAATACAACATGGTTCTGACATTGAGGATGCAGAAGCTCTCAGTGTCAGTTATGCTATTAGTTTCAATTACAATTTCGAACAAGAATTGGTAGTAGGAGGTTTGGAGCGTCAGCGTCAATTTTATTATATAGAATCTTTCGGTGAAGTTTTTCAAATTTGTAGATTTCAAATTCTATCAGCACCACTGTACGCGCCTGAATGGTTGATGATTTCTGCAACTCCAAGGTAATACATTCCTGTTTTTTTTTTTTTTTTTCCTGTTCCGTTGTTTATTGAGGGAGGATCTGTTGACAGTTATTGTTAAAAACTGGCAAAATTTGACAATGCTGACTTTGCAGGATTTATGGGTTAGATAAAAAAAAAAAAAAATCCGCAAAATGATCTTCTCATGTTGTACTGCAGTCTAGCAAAAAAATTAGCGCTCGATTACATGTAACTTTACCATAAGTCTGTTGATATGATTAACTTGCAAGTGGTACCTATAGATGGATCTTCCCTCATACTTTGATGCATAGAATACATTGAATGTATTTACCTTGTCTGGTGTTAATTGTTTACCTCAAACAAAACTGTGCATCAATAGTGATACAAGTACTCATTTCCATCCAGTATGTTTTAGCATCCGGTGTTAATTGTTTCTTAGTATCAGGAAAGGGATATCCCACATAATTGGACACATCATTCTGTAGTAGTTTATTTGTGTCATCTGCACTCTTAATTTGGTTATACAAGGACTCTCCTGTTCTTGTGTTGTCCCACATGAGTATATCCTCCCTATTTGTGTTCGGGTAAACTGTGCATATCAGTTCCACTCAAGTTCGTTTTAAAAATGGATGAGTTCTTAAGTTCCAGTTGTGACCATCTAAATCCACCAAGTTACTCACCCTATTTATGGAGAGTGTTGTCTATCTGGATTGGTCTGTCATTAAGAGTTGTTTCGATCTGGTCTTTCAGATAGTTTTGTCTTTTTCCACTTACTGCATCGAGTTTTTTTTTCTTTGTATGATAAAGACCCTTTCCTATATACAAGCTAGCTCAAATCCAAAGTGAAATGCTAGTTTCTCTAATTCAATAGTGACTTTGCACCTTTGGTACTATCTGGATTTGTAATAAGTTTCTGTTCTTTTGTTTTGTAGGTTCGATGACAGTATAAGAACAGCAGACCATGTGTTAGGGAAGGACGAACACATACATAAAGTTATTAGGGTAACTGAAAACAGAACAGTAGATAAAGGCGGTGAAAACGAGAAACGGGATATTAAAGAAGCAAGACCATGGATCATGCTTAGTGATGACCATATGGTATGGCTGATATCTAATTATCTGCATCCGCTGGATTACGTACATTTACGTGGAGTCAGTAAAAAATATCGAACGATGTTAGATTTGAGAAGATCCTCATCTACTAGGAGGACAGTGCAAACCACAGATTTATCCCCATGGCTGGTTTTTCCTAAGCATCAAGCCATCTACAATTTCATAAATCCAATGCATAATAATGAGAACTACTTCATGAACATCCCTGAGCTGTTAAAAGATTCCAGAATTCGCTTTTCAAAAGCTCTTGTAAGAAGGAAAAACTTTGTTCTTCTACAATCCGTTCACGAGATCAACTGTCAAACTACCAGTCTTGCCAGATTCGTGCCATCATTATGCTTTCACAGGTATCTCATTCTCTTCCATGCCTACTTCTTCAGATTGCGTAGTCTTTGGCATTGGTAAAGAATTTGGTGGTGATCGGGTTGAAATCCTTTTTATCAAACGGGGAGGTCAATCTTGGACACATAATGTCTTTAATAACATTTATTTACCTTCCAGAAGGAAACATGTGAATTTCCAGCTAAATTTTAACAATCCAGTTTTCTGCCGTGGAGCTTTCTCTTGCTTAGACCTCAACGGAATTTTGGGGGTATTTAAATTTGGGTGTGGCATTAGTTGGGAAGTTCTAGCCATGGTTGCCCCGCAGAATTGCCAGTTTATCTACAAGAGTTTCTTGGTGGAGTGTGACGGAAAGCATATGTTGTCTGTATTATTAGGCCATTTAGGAAAATGGGTTCGTATTTTCAGATTGAACGAAACTGACATGATTTGGGTTGAAGTCAAGCATTTGGGAAAACATATGTTGTGTCTTAGCAATACATCCTGTGTCTCAGCAATGGCTCCGACTAGTCGCATGGAGAACAAGATCTACTTTCCGAGATTGCATAATGAAGGGATTTTGTATTACTCTCTTGATACAGGTATGTATCATTCTTTTGGAAATGAACATTCTGCTAAAGATTATCGTGATTCTAAGGAGACCTTGCACTGCAGCTGGATTCAACCTAATTGGTCAGAGATCTCAGATTATTATCTTGACTGGCTTAACATCTAGATACCAGATTATTATTATGAGCCCCCTTTGCAGTAGTTTCTTTATTTATATATGTAATGTGGGAGTGCCTCAGTGCTTTAATGCTA
This sequence comes from Papaver armeniacum, assembly GCA_023531295.1. Taxonomy (NCBI): domain Eukaryota; kingdom Viridiplantae; phylum Streptophyta; class Magnoliopsida; order Ranunculales; family Papaveraceae; genus Papaver; species Papaver armeniacum. The sequence continues at coordinate 168,611 of JAJJWW010013832.1, read as the reverse complement.
CTGGTGTGTCGCACTTTGGTGATAGATACCATGAGAAATATCAATTTTAAAAGTTATCTGACAAGATATATAAGATAGTTTATAGTTGGCAGTTGAAAATGTTTCCGATTATCATATTTGTTGATATTTAATTCGGTATCTTCCATTGTACCGGAAGTCCATCTTGTGTTCCAAAAATTTAACTGTTGTCATTATGACCTTCACCATGAAAATTTAACTGTTGTCATTGTGGCCTTCACCATAAAATTTAACTGACGGATGAATGGCAGCGCTTTGGATTTGACTAGATTTGGACTCATAGTTTGGTATATGTGGGAAAGATTGTAAGTGTGTCTTAGGGACCACTTAAATTTTCAGCGAGGTAATAGACTAGTAAATCTACGGAGATGACTAAAACCTATGCTGCTCCTCTATGCGCGGTTTTTATATGTTAATCTACCTGGCATAAAGGGTGATCCTTAGTTCAACACAGAACCCTAGCCGCCGTCTAGCTTATATTTAGGTCATGTTTTGCAACCGGCCGGCCACTTTTCCAGCGATTCTTGGGAATCAAGTTTCATCGGTTTTATAAGAAAAAGAGTTCTCTTATGAAACCCTAATCAATGTAAATCAGTCTGACTCCTTCCTGCAGCTTGCAAATTGATTTGCCATGGAACGACCCAACAATGATATTGACGGCCATCCTGCAGCTTCTCATCTCCCTCAGGATATCATGCTCTACAATATACTGCCAAGGATTCCCGTTAATGATTTGCATCGATTCAGGTGCGTATGCAAACCATGGTCTAACTTGCCCCATGATCGTTTATTCAAATCTTCGTATTCACATCATAGAAGTAATCAAAGTATTGATGTTACTAGTGGTGCTTATAAGGAACGAGGTTTCATCTCTTGCAAAGAGAAGTATTTAATCGGTGGCGATGAAAATAGCAAACTAACAACCTATTGTTTTTCCTTCCTTGATATTGACAACAAGGAATGTAAAGAAATTCATTTTCAATTACCAGAAGATTATTATGGTGATAAAATTCGTAATCAAGGTGCTTATATGAGTATCCAAGACTCTTTTAATGGGGTGTTGCTTCTACGTTTCGATGTACGTTACTCTCATTGTAGCAGATATTATGTTTATAACCCATCTTGTGGTTGCTGGGATCGTATCTGCATACATAGCGACGATATGGGTGATATGGATTTCTTCTTTGATGATTATTCTTTGGCTTATGACCCAATCATATCAAGATACAAAGTGGTTGGTCTAGAATCTTATGATGAGGAAGATATTTGTATCAACATTGTTGGTGAAGAACATTCATGGATACGTGTTTCAAAGCCTGCAAATTGCACTCATGTACTTGGTAAACCCGTTTACTTAAATCATGCTTTACATTGGGTATGCAGAGAAACGGAAGAAACATATTATGAAGATATACTTAGATTTGATGCTTGTAAAGAAGAAGTTTCTATAATTAAACTACCGGTGAAGGGTTCATCTGCATCCCGTCGCCTGCTCGAGATGGGAGGATTGCTATGGTTTATTCATGATTCTGATTCCGGTCAGGACCATAATTATCGATTGAAGTTGTGGTATTTGAAGAATCACAAGGATCATGAGTGGGTTCCGAAGTGCAGTATTAACTTGGGTTCTGATATTAGCTCCAAGCAGCTAATAAGTTGCAGTGGTGGATTCTCTTGGAATCGTGAGCCTGTTGTTATTGTCACGGATCCTATATTCAAAATTATATTCACCTTTGTCGATAAAGAAGACGGTAATAACAGATGTACCTACTCTTATGACGTGGAGTTGAAACACTGGGATTTAATTCATGCAGGGCCGATCGTATGTTATGATAACAAAAGACAATATGCAGACGGTTTTGATAAGCAGGGAAAGTGCCTACTCTTTGGAGCTGTTAGTTGTTGCTAAGGCTTGCAGGCCTTAGTTTAGTTCCCTTTTGCGGCACTTGATTAGTACTTTCTACTTCTGTAATTCTCTTTTTTCTTTAATTTGTTTAGTTGTGTTGTTTACAGCCCTTTAATCATGCATCTTTCATCTGTTTGCTTTGGCTGACTCGTTCTGAATCTGAATTGTTTGTTTGCTTATAAAATGAAAGACTTAAATTGCTTGTTAGGTCTGATACCTGCAACATATAAAATGTATATAGGTTCCTTCAATTTAACTTCAAGTTATAGCTATTTTATTCGAAAACATAAATATATTGAAAACTTAAAATCTAATATCGTTATTTATGCTCGTTGCGCAGATAATTCAAAGAGCTTTCTAAATATGTAAAATTTACAAAAATCCGATGTGTAATTTAAAAGATACGGAGTTTTGAAATATTTATCTTGATTTAAAAGAAAATTTCTGACGGTGGACAGGTTGTTTCCCTTCTTCCTTCCTTCTACAGATGAACAAGGTTGAAACACTTAAAGTTAATTTGTGCCTCATGATTCAGTCATTTCTTCAAAAACACATCGAGTACATTCTTTGCTGTTTCTTGTTAAACAAAATCCTGAGCAGCAGTTTTTGTCGATGTAAGGCACTTTGGATCTAAAATTTCAGTATAGAAATTCACTTTTTTTTTTTTTTATCCTGTGTTTATGTTTTCAACTTGTATTCTCTTTGGCACAAGGCCGCTAGATAGCGCAAATATTCTATCTTCTACTTAACTAAACATTTTCAGTATAACTTTAGGCTCTTCACAGCCTTCTTTATGGAGAAACGCGCGTTTGGCGCACCCAGTTGGGGTTGCATCATAGTTAAACAATGAATTGAGTTCCATCATTAGGTAGAACTTAGAATTTTCAGTGAGGTAATAGGCACTGACAGTGTCCTGAAGTACACAGAAGTCTTGGTAAATCTATCGGAGATGACAAAAACCTATACTGCTCTCCCTCTAGCAATATGGTTTTTGTGCACGGTCTCTATATATTAATCTACCTGGCATAAATGGTGATCCTTAGTTCAACACAGAACCCTAGCCGCCGTCTAGCTTATATTTAGGTGCAACCGGCCGGCAACTTTTCCAGCGATTCTTGGGAATCAAGTTTCATCGGTTTTATAAGAAAAAGAGTTCTCTTATGAAACCCTAAGTCTAACTCCTTCCTGCAGCTTGCAAATTGATTTGCCATGGAACGACCCAACAATGATATTGACGGCCATCCTGCAGCTTCTCATCTCCCTCAGGATATCATGCTCTACAATATACTGCCAAGGATTCCCGTTAATGATTTGCATCGATTCAGGTGCGTATGCAAACCATGGTCTACCTTGCCCCATGATCGTTTATTCAAATCTTCGTATTCGCATCATAGAAGTAATCAAAGTATTGATGTTACTAGTGGTGCTTATAAGGAACGAGGTTTCATCTCTTGCAAAGAGGAGTATTTAATCGGGGGTCATGAAAATAGCAAAGTAACAACCTATTATTTTTCCTTCCTTGATATTGATAACAAAGAATGTAAACAAATTCCTTTTCAACTACCAGAAGATTATTATGGTGATAAAATTCGCAAACAAGGTGCTTATATGAGTATCCAAGACTCTCTTAATGGGGTGTTGCTTCTACGTTTCGATGTACGTTCCTCTCATTGTAAGAGATATTATGTCTATAACCCCGCTTGTGCTAGCTGGGAGCGTATCTGCATACATAGCAAAGATATGGGTGATATGGATTTCTACTTTGATGATTATTCTTTGGCTTACGACCCAGTCATATCAAGATACAAAGTGGTTGGTCTTGAATCTTATGATAAGAAAGATATTTGTATCAACATTGTTGGTGAAGAACATTCATGGATACGTGTTTCAAAGCCTGCAGATTACACTGATATACTTGGTAAACCCGTTTACTTAAATCATGCTTTACATTGGATATGCAAAAAACAGAATGCAACTTATTATCGAGATATACTTAGATTTGATGCTAGTAAAGAAGAAGTTACTATAATTAAACTTCCGGTAAAGGGTTCATCTGCCTCCCATCGCCTGCTTGAGATGGGAGGATTGCTATGGTTTCTTCATGGTTCCGGTTGGGACCATAGTTATCGATTGAAATTGTGGTATTTGAAGAACCAGAATGGTGGCCACAAGGATCATGAGTGGGTTCCAAAGTGCAATATTAACTTAGCGACTGATATACGTTCCCAACAGCTAATAAGTTGTAGTGATGGATACTCTTGGAATCGCGAGCCTGTTGTTATTGTCATGGATCCTACATTCAAAATTATATTCACCTTTGTCGATAAAAAAGACAGTAGTAACAGATGTACCTACTCTTATGACGTGGAGTTAAAACACTGGGATTTAATTCATGCAGGGTCGACCGTATGTTATGATAAGAAAAGACAATATTGGTATGACAACAAGAACGATTTATCGGCATATTATCAGCATAGAGTAGTAAGTAATTCGTAGATGATTTTATTAATTGGTTATTGCACATTTAAAGAAACTTTTTTTTTTTGTTCACTGATCTCGGGTTCTCATGGAACTATGAATTTATATAGCAGTAGAAGTAGGGGATTTTATTGCTTACTTCACATTTAAAGATAATCTTTTTTGTTTACTGTTCCTCGAGGTTCTAATGGAAGACTATACTGCTTTCTTTACCCCTTATTGTTAATTATCTAGATGGATTTCTTAAGCTTAGAATCTTTTAACTAGTGGTATGTAGCTTAACTTCACAAAGAACTTAGCCTGTGAATGGATGCTTCAGTTACTTCCTAGGATTGATTCCTTGATTCGTTAGATTCTAACATGTACCCAAAAACATATATGATATATATACAACCCAAGCATCTCTGGAAAAGAGATAGAACAAACAAGTCTATGATCCTGCCAAAGTGAATATTAGGGTCCCATATGTATACGAAACGGCTGATTTCAAATGTAGACTTCATTCTCGTCATTGCTCATATACCTAGCCAAGATCTCTTCAGTTCCGTCCTTTAGTCACGAGAATTCATTCCTTAATTTGTTTAGTTGTGTTGTTTACAACCCTTTAATCATGCATCTTTCATGTGTGTGTGCTTAAAAAATGAGAGACTTAAATTGCTTTTCAGGGTCTGATACCTGCAACAACTTCAGTGGTTTACACTGTTGGAAACGTGCGTGTGCATGCCCAAAATCCATCTTGGGTGGTTATATAAAGTCATGTGCTTGACTTTGTCAAAAGAAAAATCCTTCTCCAACTAACCAAGCCATGGTGAAACATGTGTCTTGTTTCTTGCCACCATGTGTTTGCATGATGCTAACAAGTGTTTAATCACTTACTCCATATGTTTAATTATCTCCATGCTAACAAGTGTTAGAACTTGCTACAAGTGTTTAGTTCTTCCTTGACACTTGCCAAGAGAGGATACTTGAAGTTTGAGTATAAATAGGCTTCTAGTTTCATTTGTTGAAACATAATAAGAAGTAGATAATACTACAACTCAATAGTAGTGAGTTTAGCATGAGATAAACCAAGTATGGAGATTAAGCTAGAGAGTTCTATGTGAACATTCAAGTTAGCTAGTATTCAAACATTAGTTGTAGAATCACCAAAATCCCTTAGTGTCTTTTGGAGAAGAAGTTGAAGTTCGATACGGTATTTAGTTGGTGGAAATATAGTTTGTGCTTGTTTTTGTGGCACCTACTCATTGCCGAGTTTGAAGGTTCAAGAACGTGAAACGCAAGTGATCCACCGGTCCTAATTCATCCGCATTTGGAGCGATTACAAGGTATGAATTAATAACCCGCTTCCACATTCGATTTGTTCAACTTACGTATATATTAGTTATATATGACTTACATTGGCATTAGAGCCTTTTATGCGTTTTCATTATTTTTTTGAACGAACCATGGACTAAACGACCACTTCTTAAAATGACTATGACCTAAAATTAATTATGTGGAGACATCACCTTTGTGGTTTAATGTGTTCCAATTTTTGGCCTGACACCAACCATCCAATGGACCAAGGACTAAACGGCCTCTGCTCGAAAGGACTACGACCTAAATCAATTTTGTGGAACAATCACCTTTGTTTATAACATGCATGATATTAATATTTTTTTTAATATGATTAATTTGTTGAATAATGTTGTTTAATTTAATATCATTAGTTTAATCATAAGTGTCTTGCTCAACAAAAATACTTAGTGTATGTGTTTGCGAAAATATATATTGCTTTGTGTATTTCAGAATTTTAGAATAATCTAAAAGTGAATTTTTCAGTACTTCTGAAACGGGGCATATTTTTATTTTATTTTTTATTAGTTGAAAAATAATTTACTTGCTTTATTTTCATTAGTTGAAAATAATTTCAATAATATATGTTTTTAAAACAATTGCATATTTTTGCTTTATTTTTGTTAGTTGAAAATAATTCGTGAGCGAGGTACTTTGAAAATTAGTAGCAAGAAACTCCTGATTTCGTGTCCGTTTTCCACATGATGTACTTTATTTAAAGGTAGCTTATTTATCTCTGTTGATAAATAACTAATCATCATATGTTGGTTGACTTTAAGTGGTTTTTATTGGCTTAAGTTATGTGCTTTACCAATATTTATTAGTCCAAATTAATTGATGTTGGTTGACTTTAAGTGGTTTTTATTGGCTTAAGTTATGTGCTTTACCAATATTTATTAGTCCAAATTAATTGATAGAGGTTATATTAAAATGCATATTTGGGTGATGATTATGAGCCTGGCGAAATTTTCGATCTCGGATTTCTGTGTAGATATGATTTTATGAATTAGATTTTGAGACAATATAGTGAGTGTATACATAATAATAATGTCCAACTTTGTGCAACAAACATGTAGAAATGGCTATCAACAAGGGTGACAAACTTACTTGATGGGAAGAACTATGATGTATGACATAGAAAAATCTGATACTTGTTGGATGAAGGAGGAAAAATGGAACTCCTAACAAACGAAATGGTCCGACCCGTAGAGGGTCATACTGCCCAACACCGTCGTGATCTTGAAGCCTACGAAACTTGGGTTAAGAAAGATCGTAGTGCACGCCACACTATGTTGAGTAGCATGCACAATGATCTTGTTGGAGAATATGAGGATTTTCCTACTGCCAAGCAAATGTGGGACCAACTAAAATTTGACTTTGGTGGTACGTCCACCACTAGACTTCGCAGCTTAGTGCTGAAATTTGAGGTCTACCGGAATGATCCCAAGCATTCAATGACAGAACGTCTAAAAAGGATATCGTCAATGATTCGTGAGTTGAAATCTGTTGGGAATGTTCTAAGTGATGAACAACAAGTTTTAGTTGTGATAAGATCATTGCCTGATTCTTGGGTGCATATGAAGCAAATTCTTATTCATAATGAAAGCATCAAGAATTTCTCTGACATCTCTCGACACGTTGAGCTTGAAGCTGAACTCCAAGAGGCGACACGTGTGGCTACCTTATATGCTCATGGTGAGCGCAAACCACAAGGGAAGCGCAAGAAAAATCACCAAAGGGATGCGGAAAAGGCAGAAAAACCAGCTAAGCGCCGTCGTGACAAGCGTGGTGGTTAAAGAGACAAATCTAAGATAAAATGCTATAATTGTGGAAACAAAGAACACTTTGGCCGTGAGTGCACTGAGCCGAAAAAGGTACTTTGTTCATTTAACTCTGTTTACACATCTGTGTGTTCACATATAATGGTTGCTCACTCTCTCCCTGAATGGATTGTAGATACGGGAGCAACAAAATATGTAGCTCGAGATCGAGCGGGGTTCGTATATTATCGACGTATTTCACGTGGTACATATAGAGTTATTTCAACTGAATTCTTGTTCTCGGAATAGAATATACATCGGAACTTGAATTCTGCAATTCATTTTTCAAACAAGAATTCAACCCATCTCAAGTACACAAGTTCCTCAACCTCAGTCAACCTATTCATCTATTATCCCTCTACTTGTTTACATAAATCCTCATCCGTATCCCTAAACGTAGATGCTTCAGCTTTCACCTTCGTAAAAATCAAGTACAGGAAAAGGAAAAAAAAATTAAACACCAATGCAATCAGCTTATGTTCCTGGGAGACTGATATCTGAAATTTTTTGTCTAGTACAAGAACTGGTTCAAGCAATGAAGAAGAAAAAGGGAAGATCAGGTAACTTGGCCTTGAAAATGGATATGTCTAATGATTTTGATAGGTTAGAATGGGTTTTTCTGATTGAAGTTTTGAAGAAATTTGGATTCTGTGACAAGTTCTGCCAATTGATATCTCAATGCATCTCAACAACTCAAATTGAAATCATGGTTAATGGTACTCCTTTTTATTATTTCAAGCCAACAAGAGGCATCAGGCAAGGGGACCCTCTGTCCCCTTATCTCTTTATTCTTTCCATGGAAGCTTTCTCAAGATACCTAAATCACTGTGAGACTACCAAACAATTGACAGGTGTAAAAATATCAAGATCTGCCCCTAAGATAAATCATCTCTTATTTGCAGATGACTGCATTTTATTCTGCAAGGCAAACCTTAATCAAACTAAGAAGCTACTTGATACAATAGAAGAATTCAGTTTATGTTCAGGTCAATTGATAAATTTCAGCAAGAGTGCAGTATACTTCAGCAAAAATTTGAGTCCTTCTCATTTCCAAACCATAAGTGGTATCCTTCAAGTCAAACAGTTACAATTAAATGATGAGAAATACTTAGGTCTTCCTTTTTTCATTGGCAGAAATCGAAGAGTTCCTTTTTTCTATTCTTGAAGAAAAAATGGGTTCGAGATTAACTAAATGGAGGTGTATTAATATGTCTGAAGCAGCAAGGTCTGTCATGGTCCAAAATGTTACGAATGCCATTCCAGTACATCATATGACAAGTTTTAAGTTACTGATGCCACCATTCAAAAGATGAATTCAACTCAACAGAAATTCTGGAGGAAAAAGAAATCAAACAAAGGCAGACAATTAATCACTTGGAAGAAGATTAATGTTCCAAAAGAGGAAGGTGGTTTAGGTTTTAGAGATCTCCATCTGTTTAACAAAGCCTTATTGGCAAAATCAGCTTGGAGGTTATGTAATGACAGCAGTTCAATATGTTCTCAGTCCCTGCAAGCAAAGTACTTCCCGGATGGTGATATGTTTAATTTAAAGAAAAATACTTCCACAACTTGGTCATGGTCTAGTATAAGCTCAGAGTTGGAGTTCATCAAGAAGTACAATGGCTGGAGTCAAGGAAATGGCAGGAAAATTCAAATATGGAAACACACTTGGGTACAAGGCCTGTCAGTGCCTCCAACACCAAAACAGGATGCTTCTGATGCTGATCAATACAAGTTTGTATTCCAACTTCTTATTAGGGGAACTACAAACTGGAACTCTGATCTAATTCTCTCTCTCTTTGAATATCACACATCTAGATTGATTCTAAATATGAATGTCTTTCCAGACTATGAAGATAAAATGGTGTGGAATCTAGAAAAGAATAGAAAATTCACAAAGGAAGTCTGCATATAGGAGAATGTATGAAGAGAAGAACTCAAACACCGCAACTCCTCCAAGAATGAAGACTATCTTCAAGAGACCGTGGAAACTTCCGGTTACGCCAAGAATCAATCATTTCATCTGGAAGTGTGTGAAGAACATCCTCCCCACTAGAGACAAGCTATTTTATGTCATTCAAAATGGTGATTACAATTGTCCTTTCTGCAACCAACACTTGGAATCTGACACTCATATTCTTCTGGAATGCAATCTGTCTAAGTTAGTCTGGTTTGGTTCTCTGGGTTTTCATACTCCAGATAACACCAATTTGCAGGACTACATATGTAGTTTATTTGAAAATCTACAAGCTGGTCTTATTACTGAAGATATGATGTGCAGAATATCAATTGTAGCCTGGTGTATCTGGTCTCAGAGATGTGACAGAATTTTCAAGGATTTACCAGCATCCCCTGATATCATCATCAACAAGTGCAGAAAGTTCTTAACTGAGTTTATTGAAATGTCAAAACAGAAACCTTCTAGCACTACTAGACAACCTAGACTGAACTTACATTGGACTCCCCGTCCTAATGGAAGTCTCACTATAAATTCTGATGGTTCTTTTAATAATTATCAAGGAGGCATTGGTCTAATTATTCGTGATTTTGCAGGTTGTCACAAAGGCTCACGGTGCATCTATCTAGCTAAAGCTAAAAGTCCAGAACATGCAGAATGCAATGGTCTATGAGAGGCGGTCAAGTGGGCTAAGGAGATGAATTTGCGAGAAGTGCACTTTGAATTGGCCTCAAAGTTGGTAGTAGATGCAGTGAATAATGACTCTTTCAACATAGATTGGAGATTGCATAATCTCATTAGTGCTATCAAGAATTTTTTTCAAGTTTATAGCTCCTGGCATTGTCATTATGTCCAAAAGGAGAAGAATAAAATAGCGGATAATTAGTCCAAGTTAGCTAGAGTAGATAAACTAAGCCAAACCTGGTTAGAATATCCTCCTAACCAGATTAAGAATATTCTTGAAGCTGAAGCTTCATCTTATCTTACTAATATAAAGAAAAGAGGTAATTGTTTGGTGAAGCCTTTTCACATGACAATAATACCCTCATTAACTAAGGTTTTAGTTAATATTTGTATATTTACAGGAATGACATTGTTTTAAAAATAAATCTTATCTTATCTTACTAATACTAATATAAAGAAAAGAGGTAATTGTTTGGTGAAGCCTTTTCACATGACAATAATACCCTCATTAACTAAGGTTTTAGTTAATATTTGTATATTTACAGGAATGACATTGTTTTAAAAATAAATCTTATCTTATACTAATATAAAGAAAAGAGGTATTTTTTGTGAAGCCTTTTCACATGACAATAATACCCCATTAACTAAGTTTTTAGTTAATATTTGTATATTTACATGAATGCCATTGTTTTAAAAATATATCAAAAAAATTAAAACTTAGATATCTTTAAAAATACACATCGGATTTTTGCAAAATTAATATATTTGGAAAGCTCTTTAAATTATCTACGTAATGAGTACAAATAAGGATATTAAATTTTTATTTTAAGATTTTTTTTTCTATTATTATCAAATTTGGTGTTGTTAAAAAAATCCAATTCAAGCATGTGCATCGCACATGTGACCTTACTAGTATGTAATGGCCTAATCTTCAATATATTCATTTTCAGCTTCAAAAAAAAAAAAAAAAATTAAACACCAAAATTAAAAAAATTCGCGATGGGCCTATGGCGGCAAGTATGCCAAGAACCTAGGACAAAAAGTATAACCATCACCACACCAGCATGTAGCCAACCAAATGTCACGCCTCCATGACCGACGTGTGCCACTTGAACCACAAGCCATGTCCACTTGAACCATCAGTCATACCACCAACACACCACCACCACCTAGCCGTGTAAAAAGCTAAAATGTCTCCCCACACTATCCCAGTGGCAGTAACCACACCATTTCCGTGCAGAATATCCCTTGAAGATGCTTTCTTTCCAAATTTGCACCAAAAATTTCTTGGCAGTTTTTTCATTTCGTTGTATTCTTAGAAATACCAAATCTGCTACGCAACATTCAACCACCGCTCATCATCAAAGGATCCATTAAGCTATTACCCATCATACTTTTCTTACACCACATACACAAACCTCCACCGTTGAATTACATCTTCAACCACTAATCTAATTACACGTATTTTTCGCGTCAAAAAATTAAATTTCCAAAATAAATCGAAATTTGAAATTTCACTTTTTCGCGCTCCCGAAAGTTTCTCCTAAGAATTTCCGCCCTTTCCTTTTTCTCTCTCCTAAAATCTCCAAAAATCCTCTCACTCCACTTTTATCAGAAGAAACCATTTTCAGTTTCCCTCCGTCTGCAAAACCCTAATTCTCCCATTTTCCCCATTTTCTGAATCGAAATCTCTCGGAAACTTCAGTTTCATACTCTAAATCTTCTCTAAACCTCCAATTTCTTACTCCGAACCTCCAATTTTATACTCAAAACCTCTTTCCGAAACTCCAATTTACACTAAATCTACAAATTCCCATGGCAATTACAGCTGCTGGTCGAAAACGTGGTAGAAAACCACTGGATTCTACACAACCAGAACAAAAGAAGACTAAATTCAAAGATGAAGAGGCTGATGAAGAAGAAGATGATGATCCGATGGATTTAGATTCCAAAACAAGTAAATCTGTTGCTGATGATGCTAAGAAGATGAGTAAAGGAAAAGGGAAAGCAGTTGAATCTGATTTTCCAGAGATTAAATCAACAACAACAAGTAAAGGGAAAGGTAAAGCTGTTGATACAGAGGCTAGATCTTCAGTGAAGAGACCAAGGAAGAGATCTGCTGCTCCATTAAAGAAGAAGAAGTTTGTAAATGAAGAAGATGATGATGATGAGGTTGCAGATCTGGAGATTATAAACCCTGAGAAAGCTGTAGATGAGGAAGAAAATCAAATTGAGGATGGTGTAGTAGATAAATTTGAAAGAAAGGTCAAGTCTAAGAATGTAAATGGAAACTCTGCAAGCCGGTTAACTGGTGCTGTTCCTGTTGAAGAAGCAAGGATAAGATGGCCGGATCGGTATGATCCCGTGAAGGTAGTGATGATTCTGATTCTTTAGTCTATTGATTTTGTAGTTTTTGATTTTCTAGGGTTTGATTTTGTGGATTTTTGAAATGTTTTGATTGATTGTGAAAATTGCAGATCAGGGAAGGTGGAGCAAATTTCTTGCAAGTGAGACGGCACTTCACTAGTGCTGTGGTTGATGGGGAGACTTATAATCTGAACGATTGCTGCTTCATAAAGGTGAATAAATAATCAAAACTTTTTGGTTGTTCTATTCATTTGTTCTTTCCTAAATTCATGTTTTGTTCATACTGGTTTTGTGTATTTTGACCACAATTATGTTTCATTAAGGAGTCTGTTATGTGAGAAGGATCCTGTCATTCGTATACTCTGATGATTGAACATATGATGTTCAATTTTACAAGAGTCTTATATTTTAGGCAGAAGAAGGACAATTAGATTATATAAGTGACTGAATGAACTATACTGCTTGCTTGATGTTCTATTGAATTTTATGGTATCATGGTTGAATTCATACTCGTGTATTTTGTGGGTTTCAATAGTCCTTGTGGGTTTCACTAAGGACTATTGAATGTATGTGTTTCTTTTTTGTTTTAAGATTTAACTATTCACATTCATTTTAGATTTGCTAGAAGTATGTTTTATTGAGGAGTCAGTTATGTTGTTTAAGTGTCATGTTACTGTTATAATCCGATTTTAGATTTGCTAGAAGTATGTTTTTATAAGAATCTTATATTTTTGGCAGAAGGACAATTAGATTACATAAGTGGTTGAATGAACTATATTGGTTGCTTGATGTTCTGTTGATGTTTTTCATATCATGGCTGAATTCCTGCTTTGCGTATTTTATCGGTTTCATTAAGGAGCAAAAGTAAAATTGATGATTGAATGTACGAGTTTCAATTTTTTTTTTCAAGATTATGCTATTTACATTCCTTATTGTTAAGCAGTTGTTCCTGTTGTATATTCTTATATATAGTTTTACTTCATTTCAGGCAGAAAAAGGTCAGCTTGACTACGTTGGCAGAATAGTTGAGTTCTTTGAGACCGTTAAGAAACAGCCATACATCTCTGTTAAGTGGTTTTTCAGAGCTGAAGACACGGTAAGTTGTTAGGAACACTTCCACTTATTTTGATTGAGTCATGAATCCGTGTTCAATAATTTTGTGAAATTTTGGGTGTTTTCAGGTCATTAAAGAGCATTCTCATAAAATTGAACCGAAACGTATATTCTCTTCGGAGTCTAGAGATGACAATCCACTGGATTGTATTGTTCAAAAAGTTACAGTTGTTCAAGCATCCACAAATGTATGGGGTTCTTATGTTGATTTGATGATTTTTATGAATCCAATTTGAGTTTATAGATTAGCTTATTGAAAAATAATTTTTTTCTGTTGGTTTGCTTTCAGGTCCCTAAATGTGATTTTTATTATGATATGTCATACTCAGAAGAGTTTTGCACATTTGAAAACTTGCGGATAGGTAATAAACTTTATGCATTGAGAATACAGTACTTACCTTCCATTCTTTTTTTTTGTACTGGTACTAATAATATTGCTTTTTTGTAGGAAATCAACAAGATGCCGCTGCTTCATCATCATCATCCATAATTTACAGTGAAGGTAGTTCAAAGGCGGTTGATGTAACTACTGCTGATCCCAACCAGCCTTCCTCATCAGGTGAATCAGAGAAAGTCATGACTCTTCTTGACTTGTATGCCGGTTGTGGGGGGATGTCCACTGGCCTCTGTATGGGTGCAGCTGTATCAAATGTGAACCTGGTTACAGTAAGTTTGAATAATAACTTTTGTATTTAGCTGGACTGATTTCAGCAATGTGGCACAATCTGTTTCTTTCACACTGAAATTTGAGTATGTTCTTCCAGAGATGGGCAGTGGACTTCAATGAAGATGCCTGCAAGAGTCTTCAGTTCAATCACCCTGAAACAGAGGTACAGTAATTTGCTGTTATGATTGTCTTTTGTTTTCTGATTTTCAGAATACTTTTTTGAACACTTTTAATTGCCAATTGATTTCAGGTGAGAAACATGAAGGCTGAGGACTTCTTACAATTGTTGAAAGAATGGCACCGGCTTTGTGGGGAATACGATTTGTTGGGATCTGACTTTTTCAAAACTGGTGCACCAACTGAGAATGAAGAGAATGAAGAAACTGAAGAAGAGGCGCAAATGCGTCCTCCAGATGAGAATGGTGAATTTGAAGTTCAGAAGGTAATTGGCATACATTATGGTGCTAATCCTGACACAGATGAAGGGCCTGCTGCTTTACACTATAAGGTATATGTTTTGCAATTTCCAGTGGCTCAATCTTCTGACTCTACTTGGTGTACATTATACTTACCTTTGGTACTGATCTGTGAAATTCTTGTATAATTTAGGTTAAGTGGAAGGGGTGGGGTTCGGATTGGGATTCATGGGAGCCTGCTACTAACCTTAAGTATGTTCTCGTTCTTCTTTGCATTTCCTTTTAGACAGTATACTTCAGAAAGAAGCTGCAAGAGTGCACAAAGTTGATATTAGTTTTATATATTCAGGAATTGCAAGGATTGCATTGAAGATTTTGTTACCAGAGGTTACAAATCCCACATACTGCCGCTACCTGTAAGTGTCTATCCAGTTTGACTAGCATTTGTATGTACTGTAACTGCAGAAGAAAGCATGCCTTTAAAACTCAATACCTATTTGTGTCATCATGTAACTGCTTGACATTAGACACTTCCAGGCCTTTAACTTAGTGCGGGAAAGAAACTGTCTTGCTTGGTAGTCTACTTTTTGATACTAGTTTATTTTCGGTAGTCATGCAAAGGAATATCTTAGTTGCTTGTATGAATTATTCTTATTTGATTGTCTTACAGGGAACTGTTGACGTAGTATGTGGTGGTCCACCATGCCAAGGAATATCTGGATTTAACAGGTTTAGAAACTATAAGGAGCCTTTGAAGGACGAAAAAAATTTCCAGCTTGTTGTCTTCAGGAAAATCATTAAGTTCCTACAACCACGGTTCACTTTGATGGAGAATGTGGTTGACATCATGCGCTTTCTGAATGGCACCCTTGGACGGTATGCCATTGCTCGGTTGGTAGCAATGCATTACCAAGTCCGTCTTGGTTTCCTGGTAGCAGGAAATTTTGGGCTCCCTCAATATCGTATGAGAGCTTTTCTTTGGGGGGCGAAAACTACTGAGGTACAATTGATTTGCAAAATTTATTTGTATCACTTATTATTGAGACTGTCCAATTTAGTTTTACTGGATATCTTATTGCTAATCTGGATTTTATACTTAACTTCTTCTTATTGCAGATTCTACCTCAATTTCCTGTGCCTACGCACAAGGTTATTGGTCGTGGACATGCTCCAAAGGCATTTGAGGTATGTATGTGATTTTCCAGCTAAGGATTGTTAACTGTACATGTATGAACCAAAAAATTTGTTCTTGCTCGGTTTGTGTAGAGAAACCTTGTCAAGGGGGATGAAGCAAATATGTTGAAGGAATTACTTCTTGGGGACGCTATTTCTGATATGCCTCATGTAAGGAAGTTTGATCTCTTCCTCTATTAATAATTTTATGTAGTTAACATCGACAGCGGTATATTTACAGTATTTCTTCTGGGTTGTAGGTTACAACTCATGAAACTGCTGATGAAATGGACTATGGGAAGAATGTTCCTACGACGGATTTCCAGAGGAACATACGCTTACCAAAGCATGGTAAGTTTTTCCTATTAGTGTTTTTAAGTTTAAATTAGGCTGCTGTTAAACATCTTTCCAAGACATTAAAATAATGTATTTTCTTTCAGAGTTGATGGTGTCAGCTCATGCATCCAGTGATTCTGTTACCCATAAGCTTTATGATCACCGGCCCCTTAAATTGAGCGAAGATGATAATCTTCGGGTGTCCAAGATTCCCAGGAGGAAGGTTAATTTTTAGTTAACTTGGTAACTCAGATTCCATCTTGTATACATATACTGATGGTACTATATGTTCTATTATGTAGGGAGCAAATTATAGGAATTTACCTGGTGTTATAGTTGATCCAAAAACTAACAAGGCATCTCGTAGTAGAAAAATGAAGAAAGTAATCATCCCAAAATCAGGAAAGCCCTTGGTAAAAAGCTCTTTTAGTCTTATTTTTTGTATCACTAGTTATTCTGACAATTCATTAAATGAACAAATTCTTACATAGTTACATTACTGCAGGTTCCAGAGTATGCCTTAAAATATGTCAAGGGAACCTCCAGAAAGTGAGAATTTGTTTCTTAATTGCTCAGTTACTTTTAGTTTAACGAAGAACCTTCTTTAGCCCATTTTATTGATAATTTCTGGTTGGTTTTCAGGCCATTTGGTAGACTCTGGTGGGATGAAATAGTGTCTACGGTTGTGACAAGGGCTGAGCCCCACAATCAGGTGAACTCATTTTTCTTTCTATGCAAATATTCTTATTCTGGATGGAGTGTTTTAAACAAAAGAAGCTTGGATAAGCAAAGGTAGAAATATGCTATGTTTGAGGGATGTGGTAATCTTTGAGGAGTCAAGTAAATTGTATAACCGTCAAGTAAATTGTGGACATGTGTCGTGATTTACTGTAATCCTTAGTTCTTATTACTTCATTGTTAGGTGTTTTATCTAGCATATTCCTTCCAGACGTCCAATGCCTTCTTTTAAGTTAGCGGTCTGCAAAATAAAGTGGATATATAGTTTATCAATATCAATTGTCTGACTTGTTTGGTTTCTGTCAGGTTATATTACATCCCAAACAAGACAGAGTGTTATCGATTCGGGAGAATGCCCGTCTTCA
This sequence comes from Papaver armeniacum, assembly GCA_023531295.1. Taxonomy (NCBI): domain Eukaryota; kingdom Viridiplantae; phylum Streptophyta; class Magnoliopsida; order Ranunculales; family Papaveraceae; genus Papaver; species Papaver armeniacum. The sequence goes on along the minus strand of JAJJWW010013832.1, from coordinate 151,238 downwards.
GGGGTTCCCGGATTTCTACCGGCTCTTTGGAACTGTTAAGCAGAGGTATAATCGTCACTCTTGAGTTTTTCTCTTTTCCTCTGATATTTCTTTCCGTATACATTCAAACTGTATCTAATGATTCCTTGTATATTATATAGGTATATTCAGGTGGGTAATGCAGTGGCAGTACCAGTTGGAAAAGCCCTTGGGTATGCTCTAGGGAAGGCTGAAAAGAAAACTTCTGATGGTGGACAGGTTGTTGCCCTTCCTCCTTCCTTTTACAGATGAACAGGGTTGAAACAGTTAAAAGTTGACTGGTGTAAATGATGAGTGATTACCAAACAACAATTGTAATGAGGATTTTTTTTGTACCTCATGATTCAGTAATTTTTATGTGTTTTTTGTTATTCAAAAACACATCATATGAAATTCTTTGCTGTTTCTTGTCATACAGAATCCTGAACTGCACTTTCAGTCAATGTAAAGTACATTTAGTTCTAAATTCTTCAGTATAGAGCAACTTGTGTGCATAAAGGCACTAGAATTCTTCAGTATAGAAATTCACTTTTGTCTTCATCTTGTGTTTTTGTTTTCAACTTGTATTTTCTTGATAAGGGCACTAGAATAACACAAGAGTAATCATGAATTTTAGAAGGATTTGTGTCTCTGGAATTCAGATTTTTTGGATGAAAAGGAAAATCACCATAAGAGATGAGATAGCACTTGTGTCAGCTCTTATGAAGAGAAGAGATGCCAAATTCAGCTTACTTGCATATTCAATCTTCACTACTAATGCCAAACTCCAGAGTTCAGACTATCCCAATTCAAGTTACCCAGCATGACAACAAAAAGCTATTGCTAGAACATTCAGTCACTGTAAGCTAGAGGTAATAATAGTCACTGTAACCAAATTTAAAAACTAAACCCATGGATGAAAGCATTAGGCAGTACCTGCTGCTGGAAAATAGCTAATCCATTATAGGATTTCCATTTTTCTTTGTAGGGTGTTGGGTAACTTTTTGCTGGGTGTGTTAATCATATATGAGGGTACTTTAGTCATACAAGAACAATGTGAAAAGCTGCAAAAGAGGAAAGAACACAGATTCATTTGAGATTTGAGAGAAAAACAATCTGAGCTTAGCTGAGCTTCAAACACCCAGCCCAGGGAATCAGGTGGAAAAGATCAACCAAAAGTCTATCCATCATCATCACAGCAGTCTTATGAGAATAGTGAGTTTACTGAAAAATTGTAAGTTTCTTTCTTCACCATGAGTTACTGTAGTTATTCTCTCTGATTTTACTGAATCTCACATACATTTGATGTAATTAGAAAACCCAAATCATCAAAAAATGATCTTGACTTGTATTTGTGAGTCAATTTTGAGATCTTTAGGTGTCAGGAGTTTTAGGGTTTATACCCCATTTACTAGACATTTTGTTGAAAAAATTATTAGCTTCTTATCAGGTTCCCTATGGTTACAACCCTTAATAAGGATATTAGAGAACACACATTTTTGATAAATTTCAGATTGGATACTGCTGAGTCATTACTAGTAGTATCGTTCAGGTTTCTTTTGCGCTTTGAGATAGAGTTAATATGAGTACGCTTCAACCATTGGTTCGAAGAGGGACTGTAAAGTTAATTAAGGATGACAGTTTTCATAATATGTCGTGGCAGAAGCAACAAAGACTGCTACTACTTACCAGTCTCACAATATAGATAAAGTGGTTGCTCCAGAACAAGTTTCAGTTACAGCAACTACAGGCACAGGTGCAACAGTTGAGCCATTTGGATCATTTCTGTTCAATCTCTACATGAGATGGGTGATTCGGACATATCTATGGAAGTACCCTTTGATTCAGACCCTGCCCCATCACCAAAGTCCACAGCCTCCTTGCTAAACCACCAATTCAGATACTTTTAAAAATAACTATTAGAGACAAGAACTGTTCCTTGCGCAACAACCACGATTCTGATGCTGGCCGACTGAAGCACCATCCTCCTCCCAAACTTTCAGAAAGGAGTCAGTACAAAGACAAGAACTAATCCTTGTGTAACAACTACGTTAATGATGTTGACATCAGAAATTCTTGTCTTTGTGCTGACACCTTTATGAAGGGGATTTGAGAGAAAAAAAAACACACTCTGAGCTGAGCTTCAACACCCAGCCCAGGGAATCAGGTGAAAAATGAAAAATCAACCAAACTACAAACATTGATGCACCACTCTATTTATCATCATCACACCAGTTTTATGAGAAGAGGGAGTGAATAAACCTTAAAAATAGTAAGTTTGTTTCTTTGTTCTCCATGAGTTACCGTGGTTATTGTCTCTGAATTCCCTTAAATTCACATGTATTTGATGTAATTACAAAACCCAAATGATTAAAAACTGATCGGGACTTGTGTTTTTCAGTCAATTTTGAGATTTTTTGATGTGTGGGGTTTTAAGGTTTGACCCCCTTTACTACATTTTGCTTATTTTTCTGGAGGGTAGCTGAGCGCTTTCTTGTTATTGTTTTACTGGTCAGTTTTAGTATCACATGATACATTCTGCTGCATGCCCGTGCTAATACATCTATCTTACTCTTTATTTTTCCCTCGCAGATCAAGGAGTGAGCAAATTCACCGCCAATTCATGACCCAAAAAATGGAACACTGAACCACATTCCATTTATTTGCTTGTTATTCTCTGTTTTCAGGTAATATTTCTTTTTTATTCTTGTCGGAATGACCATTCTCAAATTATACCATAGGAGTAATTTGTTTTGACAAAAAGAAGTAATTTTCACCATTTTCTTTCACCATCTCAATGGTATTCCCATAACTGATTTTGGTACCTTCAGATATCTGGACTTCCAATTTTACCTCCACTGCCGGAAATTTATTAGGCGAATATTGCAGCGACCATCATCTTACAGTAGTTCAGTTCGATCTGCTAGATTTATATGGATTTTACCTCTTCTTACTTCTGAGCGACCTGAGGTAAGAACATAATCATCGTTATTATTTTTTTGAGTTATAGATTATAAAACTGGATTACTAATAATGGCCAATAAAGAGTGGGTTAGCATAAGATGTTTTGAATGGTCATACTTGACACTTACTAGGAAGTTGAGTTTTTTTATGCCATTAGTCTTTGGGGAGTGGAATCTAAACACAATGTTACGTCATGGCATAGTATTCATCTTAAGACAATGCATCCTTCCGTAAGATAAAGACATCAATAGTTAGGTTGGTAGTGCGGCTAGTTGTTTCTCATAGAAAAAAAAAAGTCTTTTGTTTATATATTTCTTTCTTTTTCATGGAACCTCCTCCTCCCACTTTCAATAACTCGTAGCACTACCATTTGCCTAAAAAAACAAGAAATAAAAGCTTAAATTCTTCTGCCATTTGTAGAAAAAGAAGAAAAAGATTCTCAACTCTTTGTAGTTTTGTAATAAATAGTGAAGGACATAAATGGATGTAGCTCAGTTGTCTACCACTCCCACCCACTAGTCTTCGCTAAATAAGGGAGTGAGATTACTAGCTATTCAGGCACAAACATAGTAAGTACAGATAACCCTACTCAACTCCAACAAACGATATTAGTTAAGATGGTGTGTGATACCAACTAGTTAATCTTCTGTATTTCTTTCTTTCTCTCATCACTTCAATACAATTCTGTTTATAAATAGCCACTTAAAATCCAATCATCTCTTCACTCCCAACATAATTTTATTGATTTTTATTAAAACATATTAGAAATTGGAATTACAAGTCTGATCATCACTAACACTGTTCTCCTGTTTCTTTCTCATCAGATCTCCTTTGACCTCTAAGGTATCTCTAACCTAGCTATGATTTCTCTTAGAAATCAACCTTCAAAGCTTTAATTGTTTACCCAATCCTTTCGTAAAACCCATATCTCAATTTTTATCACTTTTTTTCATCATCAACTTCTGAGCTCAAATCATGAACAGCCAAAGCCACAGCTGTATCCTAGCTAGTAAAAAAGATAGTATTTTTTGAATAATCCAATATGATGAGAAAGAAAATAAAGAAGAAACAAAGTGGTGGTTTATGTTGATGGAATTGGTATGAACGGAGTCGGAAAACAAGAAGTCATTGATCAGTCGGTGTCGCGGGTTAGCTGAAGGCTGATACTTGGAAAACCCGGCAGGTACTCTATCTACATTGCTGTTTACACTTGAATTATAGTTTAAATTTGAACATTTCATATACATAATGCAAGTTGTTCTTAGCCAGAATGTAATTTCCAAGATAGTTCTTAAACATCTTGTTGATCACTTTAATAGTCTTGATTGAAAGTGTTTGATGGTGCCTTCAGTTCCATCTTTTTGCCTTAATAATTGAATTTTGTGTTTTATTTTGAGACCATTTTATTGGGTAACTGATTGTGTTGGTTGGTTGGCAAAATTTTTGAACATCTGTTCTTGCAATGTAATCCATGTTCTTAAACTCTTGTTGATTCAATCTTGATTGAGGAGGTAGCAAATAATTGAATTTTGTCAAGTGTGGGTCTGACTCAGTTGACTTTTTTTTTCCTTCCTTTCAGATATATGCAAACTGTTGATAGTTTAAAGGCATGGAGTAGCTGCAGGAGAATCCTTTAAACACTCCTACAAGACGGGGTTCGCTTGCAGATTTCAGCCAAGTTGGAACTGAAAGGATGGGGATACAACTGCCAAAATGGATACGAATCTGAATCAACTCTCCAAACTTACGGGGATGAAATCTTTATTAATTATGTAAAGGTGATATGTGCTTATCAATTCATTTGTGTGACTCTTCAAGGAGGTTGATTAATGAGTGTTGTAAGTAGTAAATGTTTCGTATTATTATTCATAAATCAACAATGGAAGTTTGTCAAGAATGTGTTCTTCTTGTATCAAACAAATATCGAAGTTCATAGTCCATTTAGCATACACATGGATTTTCTTGATAGCATACATATATGATGGTCTGGACAAATCATTGCATATCTTTAAAAACTGAACGAATTTTTTGCCAGTTCCATGAAAGTTGCAACATTTATGTCCGAGTAATGTACGTCTGTTTTTTTTTTTTTTTTTTTTTGGTTTAACTTTAACTCGCCTACGATGACATATCAGGGAGCACTGGATGATAGGGATGCTGCGAAGTACCGTAAGAAGACTAATGAGGCTGCTTTTTACCATCCCAAGGAAAGCCTAGATCGAATGACCGTGAGGAAGTGCATGCAGCTGACACGCATCAACAACTGTCTAAGGCGTGCAGCTGCCCCAACCACCCGCATTAAATGCTACGCACATAGGATACGTGTCAACATTCCCATGGAGGAAGCACAAAGAGGTCATCGTAATACTAGGGACCGATGGACATCATCGGATCATGACGAAGACTACCATCGGGTCAGGCATGAGAACAAAGTCGATAAGGAATAGCGGTATCAGAAGGGTACCCCACACAAGAGTCCTATAAATACCCAGTTCCATTAAGTGAGAAAGGGTCGACAAAATTTAGAAAGAGAGAGAACTATAGTTCAGGAGAGAGAAATAGAAAGTGTAAGTATGAGTTCCATCTACTTTCCCCTTAGCATCGTGCCCAACTCAAAGTCAATCGACTATCCATTGTAATCTCAGATAATACATAGTGAAAAACCGAACCTCCGTGGATGTAGGCCTTAGTGCTGAACTTCAAAGTAAATTATTTTACTTCATTAATAATGGGACCTTCCGCAGTATTCGCTCGTGATATCTCTATCAGCAATCTAAATTATTTTACTGGATCACTGCGATTGATGAGCGCTTCCCTAAAATGGCTTCAAGCCTTACCTAGGAATACCTGGGGCTACGAGTCCCATTATTAATGTTTCTAGTTATAGTCAATCTTGACTTCTATTGACTATGGCAGCTGTTCCTTCTCTCTCTATTTATATTGATTGTCCTGTAACAGAAACGTTTTTTATCGAGTCTTCTTAATCAATTAATAGGAATCCTAGTATGGTTTTGGGTTTTAAGTCTCCATATAAGGAACGTCACTCACAAGTCCTAATCTACTAAACCAAGTTTACTCGAGCCAGATTGGGAAATATGTGTCACTCACAAGTCCTAATCTACTAAACCATCAATCAAAAGTCTCTTCTGTTCCACCCTTTTTGATCTCTAACGGAATTCAATTGCAGCTGATTTGGTGGTTTTGGGGACTTTGGGTTTCTTCAATTCTATCTGAAATCTCAATCTTACACGAAAAAAATGATAGTAAACCATGAATTCAGTTGCAAAGTAGCAAAGTTTGCCGATGAAAAGTGGGTACTACTACATTACAAACATACCAAGTCCATGCATCATTGATTCTAATGGTGGATGCATTATTTCGATATCGAATTAGCGATCCAACCTTTACATATAAGAAAGCTAATATAAGTAGTTGAAACGCGTAAACATGTTAGTTCAAAAGAGGTGCAATATTTCTTTCCTCTTCAGATTGATCAGTTTGCTTGTTCTGATCATAGTAATGAAGCACTGCTGCTCCTGATAACACCGCTAATGTTAACGCTTGTGCGTGCATCCTAGCATGAATAAGCCTCACACTTTGCCATATTCTACATTCTTAAAAGTATTTAGACCGGTTTGTTATTCTTTTCTAGGTTGAATCTGTATAAAAAAAGCCCATGCCCCCTTCGGATTTTGCCCCCATCAAAACTTTTCTCCTCTATTTATATTGATTGTCCTGTAACAGAAACGTTTTTATCGAGTCTTCTCTGAATATTTTTCAATAATATCTTTGTCTCTGAGATTACCAATAGTATCATGGTATCAGAGCTACTTAATCAATTAATAGGAATCCTAGTATGGTTTTGGGTTTTAAGTCTCCTTATAAAGTCCTATTTGGTGCTTTGCCATATTATACAGTATTTAGACCGGTTTGTTATTCTTTTCTAGGCCATTCAAGACCTGATAAGCTTTTTCCTAAGTCTCTCAAGTGCAGTTTTATTGGCTATAGTCCTATAAATGGACTCAAATATCCCGACCACTTTCTGTTACGTTGCAAGGTTTCACATAAGGTTTGGTTAAAGTTATTACTTTCTTCAAGTTGGTACAGATCCTTTCCAGGAACTCTTTATGACATTGCACATTGTCTTAACAATACACACTTATCTCCTTCTGGTAATGTCTTTTGGGACTTAATTGCGGCTTAAGTTTGTTGGGTTCTCTGGAAAGAACGACATTCTCTTGTCTTGGGTTCTCAAATCAGATGGAGATCCGAGCATTGAGGCTCTTGCTTCAGGGAAAATTTTGATTCCTAATTCTTCTAGTACTATTTTCAACTGGAATATATATAATTTTTACTTAACTTTGTTTTTCTGTTTATCATTGCTGAATCTACCTCTGGTAGCTTTTTTACATTCTTTCATCCGATAAATTTCTCTTTCAATCAAAAATAAAAATAAAAAAATATCACATGATACATAATGGTAATTGTTTCTCCAATAATCTTCAATGGCCCAAACACATTCAATTTAGAAATTCACATGCCATGCCATAAAATTTATTTTCTTTAAATCCATTCAAACTTTAGGTATGGGAAAGAGGTTAAAATTTCCAGTTTGCCATAAGGGTACGATGTCCCTCGTCTTTCACTCAGCTCTCTCTACACTCACTCCTCCCTGCCTGTCACCGAAGAAACTCTATCTATATATACACACAATCTACTAGAATACATTACATCCTATTCTTGTTCATGAAAGCAATTAATGATCGACATGATATCCTTCATTATACACATAACTTAGGCTGCAGTGCTTCTAAGAAGAATCAATTTATTGTCTTTAAAAACTTCACAACACTTCTTAAATTGTGGAAAACAGTGATAAGACCACTGAAAACGTTCAAGAAGAGTATTTTCCGGTGAAAAAAGTCACCTGTACTTGTTGCAGGTACATTATTTGTCTTTATATCAGACCTTTTAAAGAAATTGAAGCCTTTCTTTTTTTGAGCAACAAACAATTCAGGACGACTCGGCCACGGCTAAGAATTAAGGAATGAAAGATACATGATTAAAGGGCTGTAGAAAACACAACAAAAGAAAGTGAATTCTCGTAGCTATATAGGAGGAGATAGAGACATATACACCCACCTATAGAGTAATAATAATAAGAGAAATGTTAAGAGACAAAAGAAAGATTGTTTAGTGAAAGAAAACAGACCACCCACCCATCCTTGCAAAATCAGATCCAAGGAATTAACTGAAGCATCCATACATAGGCTAAGTTCAAAGATTCTAAGGAACCTCAGGCAGTGAACAAAAAGATAATCTCTATGTGCAATAAGCAATAATATTCATTAACCACACAGCTATATAAATTCATAAAATAAATTCATAGTTCTATAGAACAACACGAGAGCAGTGAACAAAAAAAAGTTTCTCCAAATGTGCAATAAGAAATAAAATCATCTACTCGTAATTTCTACTATATGCTGTTGCATAATAATGGCAACCACTATAAGTCGATAAAGCGTTCTTGTTGTCATACCAGTAGTGGAATTCCTGCTCATCAAAATCTTTTGCATATTTTCTTTTGTTATCATAACATACGGCCGGCCCTGCATGAATTAAATCCCAGTGTGTTAACTCCACGTCATAAGAGTAGGTACATCTGTTATTACCGTCTTCTTTATCGACAAAGGTGAATATAATTTTGAATGTAGGATCTGTGACAATAACAACAGGCTCACGATTCCAAGAGTATCCACCACTGCAACTTATTAGCTGCTTGGAGCTAATATCAGAACCCAAGTTAATACTGCACTTCGGAACCCACTCATGATCCTTATGATTCTTCAAATACCACAACTTCAATCGATAATTATGGTCCTGACCGGAATCAGAATCATGAACAAACCATAGCAATCCTCCCATCTCTAGCAGGCGACGGGATGCAGATGAACCCTTTACCGGTAGTTTAATTATAGAAACTTCTTCTTTACAAGCATCAAATCTAAGTATATCTTCATAATATGTTGCTTTCGGTTCTCTGCATATCCAATGTAAAGCATGATTTAAGTAAACGGGTTTACCAAGTGTATCAGTGTAATCTGCAGGCTTTGCAACACGTCTCCATTCATGGTCTTCGCCAACAGTAAAGATATAAAACATTTCCTCATCATGCCCAACCACTTTGTATCTTGATATGATTGGGTCGTAAGCCAAAGAATAATCATGGAAGAGGTAATCCAAATCACCCATCCCGTCGCCGCTATGTGTGCAGATACGCACCCAGCGACCACAAGCCGGGTTATAAACATAATATCGGTAACCACTGTAAGTGTAACGTATCTCGAAACGTATTAGCAACACACCATTAAAAGAGTCTTTTATACTCACATTAGCACCGTTTCTGCGAATTTTATAACCATAATGATCGTCTGGTAGTTGAAAAGGAATTTGTTTACATTCCTTCTTATCAATATCAAGGAAGGAAAAAAAATAGGTTGTCGGTTCATCTTTGTTTTGGTCTTCATCCCCGACGAAATAGTCCTCTTTGCAACAGATGAAACCTCGTTCGTTATAAGCACTTGTAATACTACTGGTCGCATCAATTATTTGATTACTTGTATGATGTGAATACGAAGATTGGAATAAAGGATTATGAGGTAAGTTAGCAGCTTCCGGAGAGCCGTCAATACCAGTGTTGGATCGCTCCATGGCGCAGCAACTCAACTTGCAAGTTGAAACCTGTTAGGGTTCTAGACCTTTGACACCGGAGAAAAGCTTAGCACGGATAAACCCTTTGAATTGGGGGTTAGCCACCAACTCTGAGAAGAAAAACTGAATTGTTATGTTGATTGATAATTAATACAACTCAAGAGTTAGGTATTTATACTCTACCAATACTTGGAGATCACGTAATAAGAATACTGAGTTTAAGAGATTTATCTAAACAAGGAAACTGACTAAAAATAAGTAAACTAAATAAAGAGAACTTAAGCAAACCAAAAAGGGAAATCAAAACAGATGGTGTTGGTGTCGTAATCGTCCATATAAGAAAGCCTGGTCTGGTCTTAATCGTCCAAATCTGAGTGCGTCTACTGGAAGCCGAACCCGAGTCTCTGGAACTACATGCAAAACACATTTTTGTTATGAGTCTCACTGCTCCGGATCCTCTGTTCCGAGGTCTCCCCTGTGACCCTGTTCGTACGCCTAATTTAATTTGTTTTTGCAATAATTCTACTTAGCCCACTAATGAATCCCACTGGTCCAACCCACTGCTCATGTGGCAGTGACTTGACTTGAATTTCTAGTTTTGCTGGTTTCACTGTTTAAGCTAACTGTTTTCTCTTTTTTTCATTTTTGGGTCGGGGGTATTTCACTTTCTCCTCTTTTTTTTTTTTTTTTCCGATCGGCTTGGGTACTAATTGGGCAAAAGAATGTTTACGTCCATGATAATCCTTTCTCACGATTGAAAAAGAGGAGAAGAAATTCCACACTTGGTAATTTATATGTAAACATTTTTCATGGAACAAATAATGGCATGTCTTACAAAAGTGGTTGTTTGAAGTTTACATTTCTAGTACAAAGAAAAACTGTACAATGTGTAAGCAATACAGTATACAGACAAGTTCTAATGATCAAAACAAGCAAAAGAACATCAAGTACAAACCAATTTCATTAGCCACAAAAGGATTGAATTTTTAACGTTACAATGCATCTGGTGTGCAATTTGATCGATGGTGCAGGGGTTGATAGAGTAGCAATGTCAGCAATGTAAGAGCATAAAGGAGATGTTGATGATAAAGAGAAGAGACTATTTTCTGAGAGACTTAGCTCTCTGTTGTTTCTCATGGCTAAACCTGAGAGGAGCCTGGTAGCAGCTGCAGCGGTTGTGTGAGCCATTGCCGTGTCTTATGGTGGTAAAGGATGATTGTGGTTTCCTTTATATAACCCGTACTCATAACAGTCTTGTCATGCGAACATCATATACACAATTCATATTCCATTATGGGTTTCCTTTATATGGGTTTAAGACTATCTCATTAAACATAGCATAGTACAGTACACAATTCATATTCCATTATGCAAAATACTAATTCAGTGCAATTAAGAAAATAACTATCATATACACAATCTCAATTAAATAAGAAAATGAAAACTTTATCGAAAAATTAATAACGATAAATTCTTCACCTGCTGACGGTGGTGAACATTTCCCTAGTACTCAAATCAGTCCATGCATATATCCCTACATAAGCTTAAGACGAAAGAAACATTTTAAATTCAAAACGTTGTGTTGTGACATCAACATTACCATAGTTCAGCTAACATTGAAATAGAACTTTGCCAAAATCACCAAGAAATGGCTCAGATTGAAATTAGGCTTATTAATACCACTGAATACAGATCGAAAATAATTTTCACAAACACATAAGCATTTGAAATGAACCGATGAGAACTACATACAGGGTGTAGAGAAAGTCAAGATTAATTGAATTAATTAGCAGCTTTATGATACCAAGCTTCACTGGGTTCAATTTGATTTTTATAAGCTAAAATCTTGAACTTATATGCAGTACTGATCTTTTCAAGTACTAAATACCTTTGTTTCATAAATCTGATGTTTGAAATTTTTGATGATAAATTGAAGATATTTTGTTTTGAACTACTTTTTCAGCATGAGATTCAACAAACCGAAAAATAAGGAATACAATAATTGAAAAAGCTAGAGTTAAATTTGAGCTTCGGGTTTAGTATTTCTGAACCTGAAGTCTTTGGTTTCTGATTTCTTCCATGTTCATCCGTTCAACCCTCTCTGGATATTGCTTCGATGAATTTGATGAACTAATTTCTGGCTTTATCCTTCTCAATCATCTATTCTATTCTATGTTAGAGAGAATTTTTGGCTTCATGGTTAGAGTTTGAGAAGGCGATCCAAAACCAAAATGCGAAAGAGAAAAACACACGCAAAGAAAACTAAGAAAACTAGAAAGTCAAATCAAATCACTGCCACATCAGCAGTGGGTTTGCCTGGTGGGCTCAATAGAATTATTGTTTTTTTTTTTTTTTTTTGTCTCTAAGCAAATTACCTCTTGTGTGGTTGATAGAAAGAACAAAAAATTGAGAAGGATTGTATTTTCAATTGAGAAGAATCTATTTGTTTACAAGTAATCATCCGTTGGTCTTTGTTTCTCCATGAGTTTCGTAGTTCATATGATTTGTAATATACTAGAATATAACCGACCAATGCAAACAATAGGATGCAACAGCTCTGCAAATCGGCGAAAACTGAGTTAACTCAGTTTTTTCCTTCTCTACTTCAAGCTTAATCCTATTCTCCATGATTACTCTCTAATCTGCATTATGATTTATTTTCTTCAACCTTTCTGATTACTCTTCTTTATTTTCTATCTCATTTCTCATTTTAATCTTTGTTTTAAATTCTCAGTTCCTTTTCTTTTCATGTATATTATTTTTCCCTAGTTTTTCTTTGCGTGTTCTGAAACATTGGGAGAACACAAGAGCAGGTGGTGTTACATGGGTCAGATACCATTGGGAGTGTCAACCACATAACATTTGTCCGCGTTGTTGGACCATAGATCACAACAAAGATGAATGTGATAACGTAGCTCATGATCTGAAAATAAGAAGGTATACAAATTATCAATATATTGCATATCTTCATGATTTGGCTGCTAATTATGGGGTGGAAATCTGTGAAGATTTCGATTTGCTAGTTCAGAAAATTTGTGAAGCTAGTAAAAATCAAATGGAGGAACAAGGTGAGGATCCAGAGGATAACAGAAGGCCCAAAAGATCAAGAAGCAATGAAAAAGAAGAACCTGACCCTATTGATGAGAATAATGAAGCCCCATATGAGCAAAATACTGGTAGGAATCCATCATTATTGAGTTTGATGGCATGGAGCACAATCGATTGACGAGTGAGAACAACACAAAGAAGAATGCCCATGCTATGGATGAGGCTCTGTGTCTTCAAACTCTACGGTAATTTTCTCTCTTAATTTTTACTCCTTAATTGTTTTTCTTACTCAGCAAGCTTTTTCTACGGTTTTACATCTCATTAATTGCAATTCTAGTTATAATTCTAGACTCTTTTTCAATATGAAAATATTAAGCTGGAACTTTCAAGGCTTTTTAGGCATGGATACTAGAGATCACCTTCTATATCTCAACAATCTCCATAACCCTGATATTATTTTCATCTGTGAAACCAAGATTAATGATAACAGAATCATTAGGTTATCTAACTTTTGTTCCATCCGTTGGTTTAGCAGGTGGCTTACTTTTTCTTTGGAATGATGGTTTTTCTATAAACATAATTCATCAAGATGAAAAAATATTTCATATGCGCATCATTAATGACCCTAGTAGAGGAGAATGGTATTTAACTTGCGTTTATGGAACTCCCTGTAACAATGAAAAAGAAGCTTAATGGTCTTTCATTAAGAATCTTGGTAGGACTATTAATAAACTCTGGGTTCTCATTGGTGATTTAAATATCACCTTCTCACCCAATGATAGGAATATTGAGTGCAATAATACCACTTCTAGTGATGTCCTAGATCTTATAAAGGCCTCAGACCTTACAGATTTAGGATTTTGCGGAAAGCCTTTCACTTCGACTAGTAACAAACACGGCACAGGTCGGTTTAACTCTAGGTTAGATAGAGCTTTAGGAAACAGTGAGTGGTTTTTAGTTTACTCTGAATATGTTATCCGACATCTTCAACAATATGGTTCAGATCACACCCCTATAAAGCTAGACATTTCTAACCAAAATAGGGTAACTGGTAGAAATTGTAAATTTTTTGAGCATTGGCTCAAACATGATACTTTTTATGAAAATATTAAAGATGCTTAGTCTACTAATGTGTCTGGTTCTAATGCTTTTGTCCTTACAAACAAGTTATCTAATACAAGGTATCTGCTGTCACTATGGAGCAAAAGTACGTTTGGTGATTTCAATAAACGTATCACTCAACTTCAGTCAGAATTAGACTCCCTGCAAGGAGTAAAACTTTGGTGGAGGTGGCTAGACAGACTTAAATTGGACATCAGCTTAGCTTAGCAAGAGAGCTGATCATGAGAGACGATAAAAAGGTTTCTATGATCAGAACAGGAGAACCATATTCACCAAATACTACAGTTGAGGATGGTTGGCAGTACCGAATTCCAATCAATAACGTTATGATTTATGTGGATATTATGTACGTTAAATTCAAAGACTTTTTCTTCTTATTATTATACTTGTATTTTATTTTAAAAATATAACCCTTTCTTACAATTTTCAAGTTATGACTTCACTAAAAATTACATGATTACTATGGAAGTGTTTACAAGTCATATACAAGGTATTAAAATTGCAAAGCAGGCTCCACAAGTCTCACACTTACTTTTTGCAGATGACTGTTTGCTTTTCGTCAAGGCGGATATGCACAATGTCAATAACCTACTGCAAGTTATAAACATGTTCAGTACAGTATCAGGCCAACAGATCAATTTTGAGAAATCAGCTGTTTTTTTCTCAAAACACTTCCCATCAAGGCATTGCAGATTACTCTTAGTTTTTTATTTTCTAAGTATTTAGTTTCCCCCAATATCTCAAGATACTAGTTTTCCCAAAGTTGAGGTTATTATCCTACTAAGTGAGGTCTGACGAAGGAATTAGCATGAGAAATTTATAATCTTCGATACAACTAAGGAAATTTATGCATGATGAAGGTGGCACTTATTAAACTGGAGTGCATCATCAATTCAACACTCAACACAAAACTAAAATTCAAACAAAATTTACATTTATTAAATATAACACTCATTAGTTAGACCCTATTATGGTAGTTGCATAGGAAAGAAAATGACCAAGACTCATTACTCTATATCTTCAACTCTTCAAGCAAGTATGCTCCCCAACCCCAAGGCCGCCTAATTGCTTAAAGATGTTTTACGTAGATTTTGGAGTTTCTAAACTAAATGAAATCAAAGATGAAAACAGTAAAAGTGTAAGTAGCATCAATTGAAAAGAGGAGCATGCAGAGATTATCTCTTTCTGACTTATTCATGCGTGAAGTTGTATGTGTTGGAAAATTGAGTACAATTAAGTATGTATATGAATAGAAAATCTTTGGTCTAGTACCGGTTTGGATTTGGGTTGTATATAATGGTTTGGGCTTAATCTTAATTTAGCCTGTTAGTTAAGTTAAGTTAGTTTTAGTTTCACGGTTGAAACTAAACAAACCTAAAACCAAAAACGTATAGGGAATTCAATTAGGAATTCAAAAGATGCAACCCTTGGGAAAATCCTTCTAGCATCATGACTCTTAATTGAAGAGGTATTTGAAGCATCATGATTCTTCATGAAGAGGTACTAGTAATTTCTATAAATACCCTGCACACACTTAGAAAAGATTAATCAATCAGAAACCTAATTATTATTCTTCTGCATTCTAAAATCATCTTCCAAGTTTTATGTCAAAGAGAGTTTCATCACTTTAAGTTTGGCTCGCCGTTTCTCGAAGTTTGGAGTGCTACTACATCGAGAAGAAAGTCGTTGTATCCTGGGAGACAGACATCGATAATCCGTAAGCACCAGTGCGGGGTGAATCTGTCTTAAGGCTAGAGGATATAATCCTTGCCTCGACTTTGTTTCATCTAATTGGTTTGCATATATCTTCTTCTCTGTTTGTTTTATTGCAGTTTATACACAAGATTGCCAACAATCTTAAGACAGATATTATGCTTATTATCTTGTGTACTGTACACGAATTGATTGATTTTTGTTTCATTGACTGCACGCATACTAATAAAATTGGTGTCTGTAGTCGTTGTACATTGCAGGTCGCAAAACTTTGATTGCTTTAGTTGAAATTTGGTTCTACAGTACGTACAGGTTCTCGTCAATTTGAACAAGGACTAAAATTGATACTACTGGTGAGATTATATGGCTTTGATTAGTGGCTTGCAGATGTGATTAAACATTCAATTGGTTTGTCTTTATTACTTGTTGAGATTTTGGTGGTCTACTGTTCAAATTTCCATCTCACTGGATTACTCAAATTCAAGGCTGAATTTTATGAACCCCACTTAGGGTCCCGTTTGAATGGTTTCTTCTACAGTAGTTTAAACTATTTCGTCCCTTCTGGATTTTTGTTCTTCCTTTGTTACCGTTAACGTACGGAACTCTCAGTCCGTGTCGTTTCAGTGTGTGCCTTGTTTCCTGACAAAGTATTTTGGAAGTTCCTACACAGTTAAATATGACGGCAGTGAAGTCAATTTGGTCGAAATTCTCGTGAATGGTAGATTGATAGCGGGGTGACGAGCCATATTTGTGCCGATACTACATATTCACTTCTTATCAAAGTGTGGAAAATGAAAATAAAAACGGTTGACCTCCTCTCTGTTCTTTGAAATTTAACGGTTTTTAATTAGTTACAGATGCATCCCTCTTCAAGGAGACGCGTCTTTGTCCATCCTTCATAAACCGTTTTGTAGGAAAATGGTATGTGAACAGAAACGAAGATGCGATTTATTTGGTCGCTTAGCCGAATAATGCTTTGTTTCACATGATGGTTTGAGTCAAAGTGGAGATATCAGATGTATCTACAAATATAATGATCACATCAAATTTCAGAGTTGGCAATTGAATGCCTAAAAGGATTCAAAGAAGGTTTTTAAGGAAGAGGCAGTTGAAAAGCCACTGTTACACAACAATATACAACTTTGTCTTGATTGGGTTGTACTCAAATTCTGATGGAATGTATCTGGTCAAAAATGGACATGCATTGTAAGTGTTGATCGTGGCATGTCATCATTTACCGAAAGTGGAAGGGCAACATCAAGAGATTGGTTAGTCGGGAGAATTGGTACGCAAATCTCATGGGTCTTATGGTCCGGTACGGAGCTCCTATTCCAGTTTGAATCTCACGGGTCTGGTTAAACTCAAGATTGAATTTCCTGACACCATTTAGGGATTCCTTTTAAGTGCTATCCTTTTCATGGCTGATCACGATAACTGCCATGTGAACGCACTGAATGGGTTCCTAAATTTGTGTCTGTTAGTGGCTAAGTTGAAATGAATATGATATCGATAACCCTTGGAGATTAGATAATCGATTCCCTGACGGTTTTGTGGCCATAATGATTTGTTTGGACATACTTTTGCATGTTCATTGCACACTCTGGAACATGGTTGAGCAGAGCAATGTGCCTGTTGGTATACCCAATTCAAATTATTGTGTCTTCCCAAGGGCAACCATTCAAGGAAGCACCTTTCACTTTCTTCACAGTTGTTTTAAGTTAAATGATTTGAATTAACATGGCAGTTAGAGACCAATTATTGTGACTGTTTTTTTGCTCTCAAGCCTTGTTAATTTGAGGTGATGTCAAATTCTCAAAATCCAAGTTTCTCAAATGGTCTTCCTTTCTCTCTTGCGGATACTGACACAGTACCCGCGATTCTCTCGTTCAAGTGAGATCAACTAAGGCTGTGCGAGAATGGGTGTGAATTTGTGTGAGAAAGTGATGTTGATGTAAAAACATCTAAACTTTCTAATTGGTTTTATTTAAGAATTCTGATTTGATTCTTATATACTAGGAACAGTCCTAGGAAATGCTATGTTTTGTAACCTTCAGTGGGTACATAAAAAATCAGCGAGACGGAAAATTTAGTTTGTGTTGTTGCTACACCAAAGAAAATTTTCAAGTCAGAAATCAACATATTTTGATTAGTGGGTTAATCAATGTGGGAACACATTTCATATCCAGATTTGTGAGTGCCTAGCTGGCTGTGGTTTAAAGGCGGAAACGGTCAATACTGTAGTATTATAATAAGCGTAGTCTGCCTAGACTTTGCTTACCGTCGCAATCCACTAGATTGGAGGGCACTATGAATTGGGAATTAGATATCTGATTGCTTACGGAGATTGTGGTCTCATGACCTACTGGGAATAGCCATGAAACGTGGGGAAAGTGTATGGTTATGGGTGTCATGATCAACGGTTGGTTGATTAGTAATTGAGAACTATTCTTGTTAACCAGTATGGTTTTGAGTTTCTTTGTTATTGGGTCAATGAAGATTCAATAACGTAAGAAGATCCAGTCATGCATGTGTGGATTAAATATCTATATATACCCATTGTGGTTTCATACCATGGACGTATGAATAATTAAAGTTTGATGTCAGCTACGGTGGTATGCCTAGCCCTTCCTTGGGTTAAGGCTTTGGCTTATAGTAATGCCAGGCTTATGTTTGATTGGGAGCACATCTGGTTAGAGATGTAGTCAAATTAAGTTTGAATTTTATTTTGTGTGCAAAGGTTTATCTAAGACAAAAGCAAAGTAGTGTTTCTACTCACTGAGACTATATGATGAATAAAACCAGTACCACATAATTGTGGGGGCGGTTATATAACAAGAGTGTTATATCGATAGATTCGTCAAAATGTGAGGGTATTGAAATATGCAAAATGAATCTTAGACATGGATGATTTAAAGTCATCAACGAGAAACTATGTGCGCAGTAGAAAAGGAAAATGTGATAGCATGGAAATTAACCAAACATGGACTCCGAAGCTTTGGACGCAAAGCCAGAGAAAAAGTAAGAGTGACATTGGAATTTCCATGAATGTATACTTATGGCCAAAGTATTCGCATATTCACATAGTTTGAGTATGGTAAGTCTCAATAAGTAAATCGACGACATAGTACATAAAGCAATTGCTCTCAAATGCGCGCATATAAAGGAACTGATGTTTGAGAATTGTATCAAGTCGCCAAATGATACAAATTCAAGAGAGAGCTTATAATTGTGTCATCGAGGGGAATGGGATTAAAGCCTACAGGTACGAATCGTATTAAGGGAAACCCAACCTAGTTGACTGGAGATCCCAAGATCTAGGTTCAACGGGACAACAAAAATTAAGAACGATTCACAAGAAGCACTGGGGAACATAACTCTAGATATGTTTCTACCCATTCCTATGATGAGACAGTGCAGCTTTGTCGCGTAGTCAAGGATAAGCATTGCTTTTAGTGATTCCTAAGATTTGGAAATTCCAAATAGGGTATGGCGGGGATACTTTTAATAGGAAATCACCTATGTGAAGTGAGAAGTGTGGCCGCTTCCGTGAGAACCTTTGATAGGCTAGGTTCATCTAAAAGCGCTTCATGAATTAGGGAATTGTTCGGGGCCGAAATGAACACAACCATGAGAACCAACTTGGTGAGGAAATAAATTGTGTGATGGTTATTGTCTTGGTTTACACTTAAAGCCGACGGTTCAAAGCCTGCAGCTGTTGACCCGATAGTAAGCCCGATAGCTATTCACTAAGGAAGGTTCAAGGCGAAAGCTACCTATCCCCATGCAATTTATTTCCGTTTGAACTCTCTTTAGTGTCTGTCTGCATTGTCCTTTGCATTTTTAGTCAATGGATTTTCATTCATGTGGGGGATTGTTGGAAAATTGAGTACAATTAAGTATGTATATGAATAGAAAATCTTTGGTCTAGTACCGGTTTGGATTTGGGTTGTATATAATGGTTTGGGCTTAATCTTAATTTAGCCTGTTAGTTAAGTTAAGTCAGTTTTAGTTTCACGGTTGAAACTAAACAAACCTAAAACCAAAAACGTACAGGGAATTCAATTAGGAATTCAAAAGACGCAACCCTTGGGAAAATCCTTCTAGCATCATGACTCTTAATTGAAGAGGTATTTGAAGCATCATGATTCTTCATGAAGAGGTACTAGTAATTTCTATAAATACCACTGCACACACTTAGAAAAGATTAATCAATCGAAACCTAATTATTATTCTTACGCATTCTAAAATCATCTTCCAAGTTTTATGTCAAAGAGAGTTTCATCACTTTAAGTTTGGCTCGCCGTTTCTCGAAGTTTGGAGTGCTACTACATCGAGAAGATAGTCGTTGTATCCTGGGAGACAGACATCGATAATCCGTAAGCACCAGTGCGGGGTGAATCTGTCTTAAGGCTAGAGGATATAATCCTTGCCTCGACTTTGTTTCATCTAATTGGTTTGCATATATCTTCTTCTCTGTTTGTTTTATTGCAGTTTATACACAAGATTGCCAACAGTATGTAAATACAGATATAGTGACTTGAAAAAAAATACATGATGCAGCCATGCAGCCTCTGACTCTCAGCAAAATATATGGAGTGACCTAGCCGATTGGAGTTGTATATGGCAATGATTTATGATTGCCAGGATCAACAATTTTGGCAAAATGCTAAATTTATCTTTTCCACTATCCGATTCATAACGACTAGGTAATTTAATAAAATATATATATGCACAAGAATATTGATAAACTATTGGTGTTCGTAACTCAACATTCTTCCAAAGAAGTCCATGGCATGGTCTCCGACTCTTTTGACAAGAACTACACATTTCATTAACAACAACTCGTATTCAATTTAGAAGCATAAGACATTAAATGGGCTCAGTGAATAACCCTATGAAGCATTGATGATGAGTTTACGAAATTCAAGCTAGAAATAGTAGATCTCTATCAACTTTATTACTAATAGTTTCTAGACAAATGAAGATTACAATTGAACACTAGCTTAAAATAATACGGTAACACCTTGACAAACACCACAATAATCTTTATTAGCTAAAGGCTTAAAATGAGGGTATTGGGCATATCTTTGTAAATGTCATCTCAAACTGATTTGAAACCACAGTTGAACATAAAGCCATATCATTTTAAGCCATCAGATGATAAATTTCAGATTTTGACGAGAATTTTTACTGATCATTGTTTCGCATTTCTAGATTATCTTGGTAATTGTGATTTCTACTGATCATTTCTAGATTGAATTTCTAATAATTAATGTTTTTATTTTCTAAGTATTTAGCTTCCTCCAATCTCTTAGTATAAAATTAAACATATTAATCCCAAAAATGGAGTTACTACATTCTCCCATGTTAGTTAAATCACAGTACGTACATACTCTACCAGTTAGTGTTGGTGAGAATTCATACATAGAGTTTTAGTGATTCTGGGAAGAAATGAGACGAAGTTTTACTAGACAATCAAATGCGCCATTATACTAAAAAAAAGGCTGCGTAGAAAGACTGAAGATGAATTTCTCCTGCCATTTGTAGAAAAAGATTGTCAACTCTTTGTAGTTTTGTGATAGTTATCGAAGGACACAAATGGATGTAGCTCCCACTAACCTTGGCTAAATAAGGGAGTTAGATTACATGCATGAACCTCATTGCTGGTAGCTAGTCAGGCACAAACGTAGTAATTAAGTACAGCTAACCTTACTCCACTCCAACAAACGTTATTAATTTAGACGGTGAGTGATACCGACTACCCACCTAGCTAATTAATCTCCTCTCTTCTTTTCTTTCATTACTCCTTGGCACAGTCCTGCTTATAAAAAGCCACTTAAAATCCAATCTTCTCTTCACTCCAATGTAATCAATCTTATTGATTTTTTTTTTAAAAACTATCATTTTTTGCACAAGAAATTACAAATATGATTATCACTAATACTGTTCTCAAGCACTAGTCCAGAAAGGGCTATTAATCACGCTTTTAAATCACAAACTAATTGCGTGATTAGGATTTCACAAACAAATTCCGTCATATAACTTGAAAATAGTGGGCCCCATCTTTTAACACAAAAAAACTGTCATTTTCAAATATGTGATAATTTACTAGGTGCGTGATTTAATCATGAACCACTAAATAACGGAATATATCCGATAAATAAATTTGATTTATGTACACCCACCATTAATCTTCTATTGCCTACCCAAAAGTGGATAGTAGCTATATAAAATGTCATGTATTCAAGTTCCTATAGCCATAGCCACCGGCATGGTTTCCATGAGTCTTTGTTTTCTGGTCGGTTGCCATAACCTAAGTCTTTCACACCTAACTTTATCCCAGACCCATCTTTTTATCTTCTCGAATCTCGGGCAGTCGCTCTTCCTCCTATTCTCTAACTCTAACCTAACTGCGCCTTTCCCTTTCTTCTTCATCTTCTTCTCTTCTCCTCCATATTGAGCGAAGCTTTTGGCAGATTTCCCCCAAAGCTAGTTTCTTTATTTCATTATTTTGTTTTTCAATCGTATTATTCAGTCATATAAATCTTGAAGAGAGAATTGTTGAGTTTTCTTCCTCTTCAGAATATATACGACTGAATACCACCAAACCCTAACCCTGAATCGCTCAATCACACGCACAATTTTACCTATTTCATTACCTTCTCAACCCATAGTTGTTCATAATTAGGCGTATAACGAGCCTAATTTTCGTTTTACCTTCAGAAATCCTACTTTGATTTTTTTTTCCTATTGAAGACTTGAAGTAGAAGGTAATGATCTTCGAACCTTCAATTTTTTTTTCATTATTATTATCAAGTTCTTCACTAAGCATTTTAGCCCTAGATGTTGTTTAAATCTCACTGATGCTTAAAGGGGTTTTGATGTTTGCAGATGTTTATTCGTAATAGATGCATGGTGTCCTGACTCTGATGGTAAAAACCCCTCTCTTTTCATTTAATAACTCTTATAAGTTCCAGATCTGTAATCATCAAACTTCTCTTTTGTTTTCGTTCATTCACTGATATTTTTTTCTTTTTTGAGGTGTAGTTTAAAAGATGCTTTCATATTGATGAAGATTTACGCTTAAGGTAATGGATACGTTACAATAATGCTTCCTTTTCTCTTGTTTATTCTGACAGTTTTGTTGTTTCCTAGGTTTCATTTGCTATTGATAGCTTGATTTAGTGCTCATACAAATTTTTATTGTGATGTCAGATGTGGTGATGTTTCTGGTACTCTAGGTAAGAATCAAACTCTAAAATGTAAGGGTTCATGTCTTCCATGTTTCAGTTTGTTTACAAACTTTTCAAAATTCTGATTGGATGTCTTCGCTGATCTCAATCCAACATTATAGGTTTGTATTGTAGGATTTAGTAATTCGTATCTCAAATTTACTGTCTCTTTTGTAGTATATTAGGATGGTGTTGGTGCATAGGTGTTTAGGGAGGAGGATCATGTTATAGGAGTGTTTTTTTGGTGCTTATGGTGGATTAGGAGGTGGCGGTGATGATGCAAAGGCTGTTGGTGGAGGTAGAGGAATAGGTGGTGAGGTGAGGGTTGCGCGCAATGCCCTTACAAATTAAGAATTTGTTAAAAGGCAATTTTCCTTTTTGAGAACACGTTCATTTCTTAATATGTCCATCTTATGTCTATAAACGTCTTAGTTAGTTAGTTTGCATGCCAAATTATAAAGGAGCAGGCTACTGGGGGTTGACACATGTCCTGGTATATATACATTTTTTAGTAATGAACATTCGCTTTGCTCTCCCATGAGAAAGTGAATGTAAATTATAGGGAACTTGGCTATTTGATACTTGCTGAATCCGTAGACTGCTACCACTGTTCTATTCCTTGTTCCGACTCAGTTTCCAGATGTTTGGTTTGCTAGAGTTAGAAACTTCAAGGGGCCGTGTCTTCTTATTTTCATTTCTCTCTTTTCATTTCTTCGTTACTTTATCAATTTCCATCATAAATGTTGTAAACTTTGTTGTTATTACTTTCCTTCAAAAGTAAAATAAGAGTCGTAGTTTTATTTGTCTTACCGTGTCATTTCTTATATGATGATTCAGAAGAGAAGTGAGGAGCTTGCTCATGCAGCTGGAGAGCAGGTGGTCGCAAGCAGTATTATTAATAATGGTATCTCAGGATCTAAAGGACATCAGTTTTCTGCTGCCACAACTGCTAGTGCATACACATATGAATTTGACACTTCTGTTGCAAAACTGTACATTGTATGCCCTCCTGATTTACTTGGAAAATAGTTGGTTAAACTTTTGTACTAGATGTGTCTTTAGGCATACTCTGAGTAGCTATTTTAATATGTTTGATTTACTTACTAACGATGTCTATGAATAGTGATGCATAGTGTATTATGTTCGAAGCATTTATGAATAGTGATGCAAAAGCACATCAGACCTTGATGTCGTATTGGGTAGTCTGCAGTTCTCAGTTTGGTCTTTTCTTTTTGAGGAACTTCATGAAGAAATCAGTTGCATCTGTATATGTGGATAGGGCTAACTCTCCAAAAGGTGAAATGATTAAGTGTCCAAAAGCTCATCTAACACCTGTAGGAGAGCGATCAAATTAAAGTCGCAAGGTGACAGTATATTGAATTAGTTTTAATGTTCAATATGTAGCTTGAATTAGTTTTAATGTTCAATATGTAGCTTTGTGTTGCTAGTATATCGTTTGATTTGTAATCAGAGATTCCATTTTTTATGTTATTCTGGGTAATTAATAAAGTTAATGTCAGTTGATTCTATTTCATATTCAGAATTTGTTTCACGTCCAGAATCTGTTGAACCGGAATTAATTTCAGATATATCAAATCTGAATCTGATTGAATTTAGATTCAGAAAATCTGAGTACGAAGTCTGAATCAGTAGGAAAAAAGATTAAATCAGCAGCCAAAAAAACAACATAAGATTCTTGTTTGAATTAGTAATATTATTTTAATGAAAATGCTTTTTTTTATGGCAGATATGAACCGTTATATTATTTTACATACAATAACCGTGGTATTTTAATAACAGATTATGTACGTGATTTTAAGTCACAAATTTTATTTGTCATACTTAATAACGTTCTTTATTCGTCATTTGAAAAGAGTCACACTAAATAAATAACGGTTCGAATAACATATAAAAACCGTGATAAATCAAGTTTTATAACAGACTTCATCTGTTATTTATAGCCCCTTCTGGACTAGTGAAGTTTCTTTCTCATCAGGTCTCCTTCAACCACTAAGTATCTCTAACCTAGCTATTAGTTCTCTTCTAAAATCAACCTTCAAAGCTTTGATTGTTTACCCAATCTTTTCATAAAACCTATATCTTATCATTCTTTTTCATCATCAATTTCTTCTTAGCTGAAGCCCAAAACAGTCACAGCTACAGTTGTATCCTAGTAAAATAGATTTTATTTTTCGACTAACCCGATATGACGAAAAAGAAAAGAATTCGGAATTGGTATGAGCGGTTTCTGTTGATGGAATTGGTATGAGCGGATTCGGAAAACAATAAATTATTTAGCCATTGAAGTGGGTGATTAGGTGAAGGCTGAAACTTGCAAAACCCCGCAGGTACTCTGTCCACATTGCTGTTTACACTTAGGTTTGTTTTAATCAAACCATTTACTGATTGAATTTTAACATTTCATAAACATAGTGCAACTTGTTAATAGTCAGAATGGTTGCCGGTTTCCAAGATAGTAATAGTCTAATGGTGAAGATATACGGAGAATAGATGCCAATTTTGTTCTAGGAATGCTGCTGGTTAGTAAAGAATTAGAGACTGTATTAAATGAAATTTTCTATATATAGTACAAAAAATTTTGGGAATTAAAGGAAAGTGTCCCTCTGCTAATATGTTAATTAGAAATGTGTCACTCTTTAATTTTGGGTGCAAATACATTTGACGTGGTACCTTTTTTCTATTTTTGAATTACGGATGGAAAAGCTTGTCAAAAGAACATATTTGTAATTCTGTTTAAAGGAGGAACATATTTGTAATTAAAATTATTACGAGGTACATAGAGTCAAAAAAAACTCAAATTTTTTCTCTCCACACACTTGTTTTTCCCTTTTCTGTCACCAGATAATATTTTTTTTTTAATTTTCCAACATAGCCCACTACTAATTTTATTTCCCAGTAATGCTCTTATTTTCTTTTCAGGAGATCAAGAGGGCGATCTTCAAGGATAGATACCTGCGTCCGGGTTTTAAATTGAATCGGAAATAATATTTTCCTATCTAATCCCAAGGGTTAAGAATGAACTAGATATGGACTGCGATTGGTACATACATGAGAAAAATATATATCAATATGACAGTCCTACAGATCTCTTCCAAGAATTTCAGAACTATCATCCGAGGCACTTTTTCTCTCCAAGAACGCTGATGTCTCATAAGAAGGTAAAACGATGTACCCGGGATGGAACCTGGAAGGAGGAAAATAAGATTGCAGGCATACGCGACCTCGACGATGATACTAAAATAATTGGTGCAAAGAAACTCTTTACCTTCAAATGGAATGTGAGTGCAATGAAACATGAGAGGGGCCATTGGATCATGCATGAGTATTCAACTAGATGGTAATTTCGACTAATCCAACATGACGAAAAAGAAAAGGAAGAAGAAACAAAATGGTGATTTATGTTGATGGAATTGGTATGAGCGAAATCGGAAAACAAGAACTTGTGCGTTGTAGCTGTAAGGGATTAAAACAAAGCGGAAACTTGGATAATCTCCTCCTATCTTTTTGCTTTAATCTTTTGCAAATTTGTGTCCTCAATTTGTATTTCCAGTTCAGCTTATATTTGAAAATCATCATCTATTTCATTTCTGACTTTCAGAAACTTGCTTAAACAATGACATTGAAGATGCTGATGGAAGAATTTCAAGCAAGATTACAAGATTACACTTGTAACTCCAGACTACGATTTCAAGCAAAGACACAGTTGTGGATCAGATAGAACAAGTGATAGGGGATTACGCTATATCCCATGTTCAAAAGTTGAAAGGATGGCAAGGAGCGTCAGCAGGTCTCTCCAACAC
This sequence comes from Papaver armeniacum, assembly GCA_023531295.1. Lineage (NCBI taxonomy): Eukaryota > Viridiplantae > Streptophyta > Magnoliopsida > Ranunculales > Papaveraceae > Papaver > Papaver armeniacum. The sequence goes on along the minus strand of JAJJWW010013832.1, from coordinate 124,630 downwards.
TGACAAAATCCTCAACGACCCTGTGTAAGGAGCTTATTCTCGAGTCTATAATTGATATTTTCTGGTCAATAGGGGATTGAGAATTTCTGTTCTTAATCCCACAGATTCTTTGATGCCATATTGAATGTCACAAGTCTTTGAGCAGTGGAATCGAATCACAATGTTACGTCATGGCATAGTATTCATCTTAATACAATGCATCCTTCCTTAAGATAAAGACACCAATCGTTAGGTTAAATAAGGGAGTTAGATTACATGCATGAACCTCATCTGCTAGCTAGTCAGACACAAACAGTAGTAAGTACAGCTAACCCACTATTCTCTCATTACTCCTTAACACAGTTCCGTTTATAAATAGCCACTTAACATCCAATCTTCTCCTCACTCCAATAAAATTTTATTGATTTTTCTTAAAACAGTCATTTTTTTGCACAAGAAGTTACAAATCTGATCAACACTGATATTGTCCTCCAGTTTAATTCTCGTCAGATCTCCTCCAAGAAATTACAAATCTGATCAACAACTGATATTGTCATTTTTCTTAAAATAGATCGTGTTTTTTGACTAACCCAATATGACGAAAAAGAAAAGAAAGGAGAAACGAAATAGTGGTTTCCGTTGATGGAATTGTATGAGCAGATTCGGAAAACAAGAATCTGAAGCACCAATAAATATTATACTGGTGAGGAATACACACATTCTTCTTTTGCATTACGTTCTGACATTCTCTTTCTATGTACATATATAGGATTCAGCAGCACCTGATTTAGCACCGTCGCCATCCGGAAGCTGCGTAAACTGTGTTGCGAGCGACTTTGATTCAGGAAACCAACCACCACCATCCGCAGCAGTATTGCATGGAGTGTTGATAGTACTAGGGGTATTAGGTGATATGTGTTATCAATTGACTCATTATTCAATATGTATAGGTGATATGTGTTATCAATTCATCTGTATTACTCTTTAACGAGGTTGAATAAATGAGTTGTAAAGTACTAAACATTTCGTATTATTATACATAGAATCGACAACGGAAGTTTATAAGGAATGTGCTTTTCTTGTATCAATCAAACATTGCAGTTCATAGTGCATTTAGCATACACATGGATTTTCCTTATCACATAGCACATAGGCATGGTTTGGACAATTCATTGTATCTTTGAACCCTGAGCCAACTTTGCCAGTTCCATCAAGATTGCAACATAGGTAGTGATTTTTGGCAAGCCAAGGGTGGGAGGGTGTAGTAAGTAACCTTTTGTCGGGTGTGAAAATCAATTTATGAGGGTAACTTAGTCATACAAGAATAATGATGGTCAAATCTCTGCAAAAGGTGGAAAAACACACAGATTTTCAGAGAAAACACTCTGAGCTTCAACACCTTGAGGGAATCAGAAGAAGAAACCCCTTAGTAACCAAAACACAGCTGCAAACTTTGATATGCACCACTCGATCTACTGAATCCACTGAATTTCACATTTATTTGATTCAATTACAAAACCCATTTCATCAAAACCTCTTCTTGGCCTGTTCATTTCATTTCTCAGTCCAGTTTCCTCAACCAAACCCCCCTCCCTTTTCTCCTTTAAACCCTAACTCTCTTCATCTAATCAATTTAGGGTTTCTCCTGGAAAGTTGAAACCCTAACTCTCTTCGTCTAATCAATTTAGGGTTTCGATGCGGAACCTTAATATGCTTCCACACGAGATCATGTTAGACATTGTAAGTCGTTTACCAGCAGAATCTATTTTAGAATGCAAATTAGTCTGCAAACCTTGGAGATATCTTGTTCGGCATCCATCGTTAGCACAGATGCACTTGAATCATCTCAATCATTCTTCTGGTAAGTTGAGCTGTATTTTCTCTAGTTATGATAATAAAGAATTTTATTACAGTGAGTATGATGAGAATCGTCACCATGCACCCTTTCATAGAAGAACAAGGTTGAATTTAAAACCTCCATTTCTGAATTATTCTTTTGTTGGTTCATGCAATGGCTTAATTTGCTTCAATGCATGGTTTGAACACAAAATTGGTGTATGGAATCATGGACCTGCTTATATCTGTAATCCAATCACCAGAGAATACATTATGCTTCCAAAATTTGATGAACAGTTCATGTGGACTGGATTTGGTTACATTCCTAAAACAAATGAGTACAAGGTTGTTAGGATATACGTCCCAAAGAAGATATACCTAGATGGGGAAGATATTGGAATTGGAGTTGTGCAGGTATACACTCTTGGGAGTGTCAGTGGGTGGAGAAACGTGGGAACAACCAACATCAATATGCAACGTTTTTCATACTGTGCTGCTGCATTTGCAAATGGAGCTCTTTATTGGGAGGAACACCATGGAACTACTATTCTTGCTTTCCATTTGGCTGATGAAAAGATTATCCAACTTCCAGCACCACCACCTTATTTGACGCGAACTGATGCTTCCTACTTTTCTATTAAATTTGGGGTTTTAGGTGATTTTCTAAGTGTTACTCACAAGGCTGACGATTATTTTGACATATGGTTGTTAAAGAAGAATGAAGATAATGATGACTTCAGCTGGATTAAACAGTTTAATATCAAGGGTGAAATACCACGGCCATTCGAGTTTACCAAAAGTGGTAGGCTTTTGTGTTATGGGAATAATAGAATTTATTACAGTTACGATCCAAAAGCTTCATCTGCCAAATGCGGTATCACTTTTGGCATGTCAATTTGTGAAGTGATTCCTCACAAGAATACGTTAGTTTCATTGAAACTATTAGGAGAGAAGGATACAAAAACGATGGCATTCGTTGAAACAATAAGTTCAAGTGAGGAGACAGTAAACGGTGATTAACTGAAGAAGCCGCAGTACGGAGTAAGAGATCTTTAGGTATGTGTAATGATCCTTCATTGAAAATTTAAGCATTTTGTTGCTATGGGTGCTGATATGATATTATCATGTATGAATTATTCTTATGACTCGAGTTTTTGTTGCTATGTTCATTCTGCATTTTCTAGTTTCCAAAAGTTAGTCTTCATGGAGAAATGTAATGCTAATTTGGTAAATTTATTTCGTTTTATAAGAAATTAAAATCGGTGTCTGAGAAGTAAATGTGGGAAACATTGTGGAAATCCTAGGCTCCTAACCTTTCAAGGAAATTTAATCAGTTCTTTATTCTCAACTGTTATCCTTATTAGTGCTGTTGTTTTGATATTTACTGTGCATTTTGAGTTGCTGAATTTGTTGAGTCGAAGAAAAACAGTGCTTCGGATAGGAAACAACAGAAAAGTTGTTTTCATTAGTCAGTAAATTTCATAAGAATAGTGAGCACTAATACGCAGAACCTTGTGATGGTATGTGAACCCTGAATCAGTAGTTAGGCATGTCATAGTTCAGACTATCCAGAGTTCAGTGCTCAGACTATCCAATTCAAATTCAGGTTACCTGCAAAGAGTAAACTGTAGCATGACAACAAGAAGCTATTGCTCCAAATTCATCCATGGTTTTGTAATATCATCCCGTGCCTTAGAAGTCACTGATGAAACTTTTGAATGTATCTATGTCATAGTTCCAGTTCCGACTATCAAAAGTTGAAGCATTTAGCTATGCTAGACCATTCAGTAACTATAAAACAAGAGGTAATAGTAGTTACCCAATTGCATCTTCCTTTTGTGGTGTTGGGTGACCTTTTGTTGGGTTTGATAAATAATTTTATGAGGGTAATTTGGTCATACAAGAACAATGTTCAAAGCTTCAAAATGAGGAAGAATACAGATTTGAGAGAAGAGAACACAGATTTCAAAGCTGCAAAATGGGTATTGAGCTGAGCTTCAATACCCAGCCCAGGGAATCAGGTGAAAAAATCAAACAAAACTCAGCTGCCAACTTTGATGCACCACTCTATCTATCATCATCACACCAGCTATGAGATGAGGGAGTGAATAAACCTTATAAATAGTAAAAGTTTCTTTCATTGTTCTCCGCGAATTACTGTGGTTTGTATTTGATATAATTACAAAACCCAAATGATCAAAAACTGATCTCTATTTGTATTTTTCAGTCAATTTTGAGGTTTTTAGGTGTGTGGGATTCTATCTATTCAGGTTCCTGATGGAATGAAGCATTCTGGTTTCTAAGAAGGGTGTAATGCTATGCTGTTCATCATGAACTTCTTAAAATTCTGCATTTCTCTTTTATGGGCTGCCTTTATAATGGTCACTAGTCATATATTCAGGTTTCCATAACAACTGTGGTTTCTTGTGGTGTTTCAAATAGCTATAATATGAGTGCGCCTCACCAATTGTTCGTAGAGGGAGTTCAACAAAGATTACTACTGCTTACCAATGTCCCAAATTGGAGGCACAGCCATTCGGACATATCTATTGAAGTTCCCTGTGATTCACTTGTTTCATCGACTGTCAAAACGACAACAGTTTCTGAGGGAGATGAGGAAAGTCTTGGGGAGGACAGGTAGCGTTTACTTAATCACTTCTATCACTGTATTGTTTCCTGCCGCATCGATAGATTCAGCTTTTATTGGCACTCCAGCTTATGCTGTGTAATGGCCAAAGCATATAATGCATCATTTTGCAACTTGTCATTTTCATAGAATGTTGGTTTCAGGCTTGGTTCATAATTTGCATCTTCTTCTTCAGGCAAGAGTCCCTCGTCTAATATCTTGGTTCATAATTTGCAAGGCTGCTACAGGGGTACCACAACTGCTTGGGTTACTAATTCAGTGGTGAAGACTGTTTTCTCTTATAGTAATTCCATCAACATAAACCACAAAATGACACAAATTTTTGGTAGATGCACGCATCATTATAAGTAAAAAAGAGTGGGTAGAAAGACTGAAAATGAAAGCTTAATTTCTTCTGCCATTTGTATAAAAAAAAAAAAAAAAGGAAAAGGATTATCAAGTCTTTGTAGTTTTGTAATAAATGGTGAAGAACACAAATGGATGTAGCTCAGCTGTCTTCTACTCCCACCCACCAAGCTTGGCAAAATAAGGGAGTGGGATTACATGCATGAACCTCATCGCTGCTAGCTAGTCAGGCACAAATAAAGTAATTAAGTACAGGTACCCCCGATCCAACAAACCTTATTAACTATACTCGCCTAACTAATTAATCTTCTCCCTTTCTTTCTTTCATTACTCCTTGACACAATTCTGCTTACAATTCGCCTAACTGAAAATCCAATCCTCTCTTCAATCCAATATAGTACTCCCTCTGTTCCTTTTTAATAGGCTTGTTTTGTTTTTAGAGAAAATAAAGGAAATTAAGAGAACTAATCATTGAAAGTGGTCCTCATTGTAGTTGCAGGAAATCCTACAATACATCCCTCACAGGAATTCATAGTATTCAAATATATCTTTAAAATCAACAATCAATGCTTTTATTAATTGAGTTAGAAAAACTACAAGAAGTAAAGGAAATCAAGAATATAAATGATACTCTAGACTTTCTCTCTCCTCAAAAACTTTCTCTCTACTCTAAAAAGATCTCTCTCTCCTTAAGCCTGTTCGGTTCTTTATATAAGACATTACATAATGGATGACTGCTAAGCTGTCCTTTATTTTCGAATCTGATTTGCGACATTATCGCAAGTGTACAAATGCTAAATCTCGCTAAGTCTTCACATCTTTCTCGTGTTCAGGCTGTCGTCATCCGTTGCGTCATTGTAATTACCAACCTGCGATGTCTTCGTGGTGTGTCGTTCATGGATTTCGCAAGGATATTGGTGTTACGATATTCTGATCCTACATCTTGCCTCTTCTCATGTCTTCTCTGCAAAGGAGAGAATATCATGAGAACTAATATTTTCAGAATGCCGCAGCTGTTCATTTCTTTCCATCATTTTTCTGCCGACAAGATTTCATGAATTAAACATAACCGCTTACGCGTGTTGAATATTCCCCCATTCACCGGCACATTTAATGCTAACCGGTCATCATTTTCTCGTCTATTTAAGAAGAAATCCATCCTAAGAATATTTTCTTTCTTTTACTTCGTCTTCTTCATCTCTACCTTCTTTGTGAATCCTTTTGTCGTCTGCAACTTTTTACTGCCAATCGTCTTTTTGCAAATCTTCTTCATCTTTCTGTTATTGTTCTTATGGAGCCACCAAGGTTTGTTGATTTTGCTGAAACTGATCTTTTTGGGATTGATCTCTTCTACTAAAATTGTTTTATTTGATATTGTTCATCTCTGAATAATTCTCATACTGTTTCTGTTTCAGCAAAAGTACCTCTAACACCAGGTTCACAATCCAGAACCCTAATGTTCCCAAGGGTTCGCAACCAAAAATTGTTGTAAACAAAAGAAAGCCTGCGAATAACAAGGTATTAAGAAACACTTATTTTTTAATAACAATATTGTTGCCTCTGTTTTTATTTGACTTGTGATTCGCAGGGTGATGAAAATGTCAATTGGCCCCCCAAAAGATCTCGCCATCCTAAAAATGTTGAAACTTCTGTTTCATTTCCTCTGTTTAAGCTTTCAACACCTCCTGTGATACCTTCGCAAGCCGAATCCCCTCTTCTTATTCGCGAAAGCATCGCCACAGACTTCTCCCCTGTAACTAACCTTTATATAAATGAAATTCCTCGCGATATCCCTGTTGGGAATGAACCCTTCTCTTCTTCTACTGTCAATGCCTCTTCTCTTGACATTGCCTCAGCTCCAGTCATTAACCTTCATCAAATTTCATCTTCGGATGACACATCTATGGCGAAAAATGATTCAACTCTCCCACCTTCTGTCATCATCACTTCTTCATTTGAATCTCTCCCTTTTATTAAAGAAAATTTGGAAGGGATGGATATTGCTTTCAAGGTTTTATCAGATATTCTGGATGATGTCAAGAAAGCTTCTATTGATTCTATCACATCTGGTTTCGCAAACATCCTTAGAAAAAGAAGTTGATGCTTTGAAAAATAACCTCCAAGCTATGACCTTGAAATGTGACACTCTTCATCTTGATAATCAAAAACTTCATAATGTTTCGCTGGATCGTGATAATCTTCGCAAGAAGAACGAGGAATTAAAAGGTATTTTTTTTTATTTTTTTTTTTTTTTTTTTTTTTTTTGAAATTCCTTGTTCGCCCTTTAAGCTTTAAACCAGAAATGAAAAATGGAGATATATCATACTGAGTCTGTCGCTGAAGAAGTTCGAATGGATAGAGATGCTTGGATGGGTCAATATAACCAATTAGATAATCTTCATACATATTCTGTTGATCAAGTAGATAATGTTACCAAGGAGAATGCTCAATTAGTTGAGAAGCTAAACTTATTAAGTAATGAATTATCTCGCCTCTCTTACTCTTTGACTAAAGCTAATCTTGGGTTAGAAACTTTATCATATGAGAATGAAACCATATCTCAAGAGAAGCGAATTCTTTCAAATAAGGTGGCTATATCTTCGCAACAGCTTACTATTTGTCAGAAAGTATGTAATGAGCATGAACAAACTCTTTGTTCATTGAGAAGTAAACTTAAAGATGTCACCATCGAGAAGGATAAACTTATCCAAGGTAGAATAACTTTAAGTGTAAAGGCCAACCAGTTCAAGGATCAATACTCCAAGCTAGAAGAATCCTACTCTTCTCTTGCGAAGGAAAACACTTTACTCATTTCCAATGAAAAGAATTTGCGATCTCGACTGAAAGGTTTGGTTGGAGATAAGTTTGACATAACCATGGACCACTTGGAGAATAGTTGCTTGGCTTTAACCCAACATCTTATCTCGCAAAAGGAAGGTAGTCATAAAATTTGACTGCCTCATCCATTTTTTCTTTGTCAAGTCTTCTTATGATATCCTCCTCGCGAATCTTTCGCCTGAATGATTTTCTTTGTTCTTTGTTTTTGTAGAATCTGAGAAAAATCTTCGCTCCTCCCTTTTTACTTTGGAATCTAGCTATGCCAAGATTCGCAAAGAGAATGCGTTACTTGCCTCTACTCTTGCTCGTTCTCGCGATCGGGCAGAAAGGAGATTTGATTACCTCGCTTACTCCAAAGATATCCAAAGTAGGAACCACCAGAAAACACCAGTGAGGTCAATGTTTTCATTAGCCCATCCATAAATGAGAACGTCTGCTCGTCTAAGTGTTGATCTCCCTTCAATTTGGTTTGTCAAAAAGTTGACAACCGCTTCTTTCTTTACAGAAATGCCAGCTCTCCACAATACATCATATAACGTATCTCTGACATGATCATGTCTATATTATACTTGTGTTTATTTTAAAAAATATGAACCTTGGTTACCATTTCCAACTTCACCAAAAATTACATAATAAACACAACATGGCGATTAATTTCTTTAATCTTGGTCCTTTGAATACAACTTGCTTTGAATTCTTCGTTTTCAAAAATCAAACAGCTTTTTATTTTTAAGTATTTAGTTTCCCCCGGTATCTCAAGATACAAGCTTCTCCGAAGTTGTAGCTTCTCCAAAGTTGAAGTTATTATCCTGGAGGTTGAAGAAGAAATTACCATGAGAAATTTGTAATCAAGTTCGATACAGCTAACGCAATTTATGCATGAAGAAGGTGGCACTTATTAAACTAGAGTGTATCATCAATTTAACATTAAGCACTAAACTTTTTCACTCATATTTGATGTGTGTTAAAATTTAAATTCAAAACAAAAGTTATATTTATCATTGTATACAACTACCACAATTAACAATTAACACTCATTAATTAGACTCGATTTTGAGAGTGCATAGGAAAAACAATGACCAAGATTTATTACTCTACATCTTCAACTCTTCTTTTGATGTCACTAATCCTACCATGTGTGCTAGTATGCTCCCCTAGGCCGCCTATTTGCTTAAAAATGTTATACGTAGATTTTGGGATTTCTAAACTAAATGAAACTAAAGATGAGAACACTAAAAGTGTAAGTGGCATCAATCGAAAAGAGGAGTATGCAGAGATTTTGGCAACAAATGTGGAGTGACCTAGCCGATTGGGGTTGAATCTGGCTATGATTTATGATTTCCCGGACCAACAATTTTGGCAAAATGCTAAATTTATGTTTTCCGCTATCAGATTCATAACCACTAGCTAGTTTAATAAGATATATATATGCACCACATTAGTTAAATCACAATACATACATGCATACCCTACCAGTTAGTGTTGGTGGAGGAATGAAAATTAACTTGAGAAAATTTACAATCCATTTGTGTTATAGATTTTTTTTTTTTTTTTTTGGTATTAACATTTGTGTTAAAATGCAAATGCATACATGAAGATTCCACTCATTAAAATAGAGTGGATTCATTTATTTAACACTCAAAACTAAACTTTGTGCTGACTCCTTTATGAAGGGTATTGGAACTTATTCAGAGATTTTGTTACTGTTGGAACTCAGATAGACGATTCTGACAGCTCCGAGGTAATTCATTTGTATATTCTTGTTTTCATTCCCATTAACATATCAGTTAAAGTTGCAGCCCCCACTTGAGTTCATACATAAAGTTTTTGTGGTTCTGGGTAGAAATGACACAAAGTTTTGGTAGATGATTAATGAAATGCGCCATTATACTTAAAAAGGACCGGGTAGAAAGACTGAAAATGAATTTCTTCTGCCAATTGTAGAAAAAGATTCTCAACTCTTTGTAGTTTTGCGATTAAATAGTGAAGGACACAAATGGATGTAGCTCAGCTGGCTAAACAAGGGAGTGAGATTACATGCATGAACCTCATTGCTGGTAGCTAGTCAGGCACAAACGTAGTAAGTATAGCTAACCCTACTCCACTCCAACAAACGTTATTAATTAAGACGGTGAGTGATATGAACTACCCACCTAGTGATATCACTCCTTGGTGCAATTCTGTTTGTAAATAGCCACTTAAAATCCAATCTTCTCTTCATTCCAATATATAATTCTATCGACGTTTCTTTGAACTGTCATTTTTTCTCATCGGATCTCCTTCGACCTCTAAGGTATCTATTACCTATCAGATCTCTTATAAAACCAACCACTGAAGCTTTAATTTTTTTTACCCAATCCTTCCCCTCTATCTCAATCTATGTCACTTTTCATAAAATCCATATCTTCAGTTTCTGAGATAAAGTCGAAAACAGCACAGCCACAATTTTCTATGCTAGTAAAATAGATGGTATTTTTCGATTAACCCAATATAAGGAAAAACAAAAGAAGCTACGAAAAAACAAAATGGTGGTTTATGTTGATGGAATTGGTATGAGCGGACTCGGAAAACAAGAATTCATTGACCCGGCTAGAATAGCGGATCAGGTGAAGTGTACTATTATGCCTAAAGATAATCAGCTTGCCAGGAGAATCAGAGGTGAACTTGCTAATGGGGAGTTGTTTGAGGTTTTAGAGTTAATGGATTTAGTATAGATCCGTGTCTTTTTGATTTTGTTCTGAAGTCTCTGAGTTGAATTTTCTTTCATAAAAAATAAATAAAGTAAAAACCTTCTTACCTTTGCTGATTAATTAGAACAACTAAAGTTCTTGAGTCATATTTTGTACTATTTTTCACCGACCCTGGGTAAGTTCTTGAGTCATATTTTGTACTATTTTTCTATATAAATTAAATAGTTTATCTCCGCTAGCGGAATCATCCAGATAGGCTGCGTTATCACGAAAAAATTAGTAGTTTAGATATAAGATTTATTCATTTGGACAAATTTCTCTTTAGAACAACAGTATCTGATATTGTATTTTTTGTGCAAATAGCTTCTGCGGGTATTGAATTCCTACTGTTCTGCAGTCTCAAGAGTGTCGTCAAAATTTATTTCACAATGGATTTTTCAGTGCCACACAACAGGGTGCAACCAATATGTGATATATTTTATGCTTCAAAAAAAAAAAAAAAATGACTGAATAATAAAATCTTTGTGTTCAAACAAGTTTCAGATGTATACAATTGTACAGTTTCATAAAAGACCAAAATCAACAATTCCTGGGTGAAAAAGACATGTAAAATTCGATAGTGTTTAAATGGACGAGAATGTAAAAATAGCCAGGATGTAAACAGTTTCATCCTACCAATTTTCAAATATTTTTTCTTATTTTTAATTTATATCAGGATGCATCCAGTTTCATCCTCGCTCTTTTTTAAGTTTAAGCTAGGATGAATCCAGTTTCATTCTTGCTATTTTTTTGGTGTTCATTTCGCCCATACTACTTTTTACTCGTCCATTGAAACCATGTTGTAAGAATATTTGGTCAAATGACCCATTTTCCGTTTCTTTTTTGTGTTTTTTTTTTTCTTTCAGATATATGTTCCTGCATGTTGATAGTTTCAGGGTCATGAACACGACTACAAGAGGCGATTTCCTTGTAATGATTTGCAGAATTCAGTCAAGCTGGAATTGAAGCGATGGGGATAAAAGTTTGTGAATGTTTCGTATTATTATTATACACAAATCAACAGGGGAAGTTTGTGAAGAATGTCCTTCTTCTTGTATCAAACAAACATTGTAGTTCATAGTGCATTTAGCATACACATGGATTTTCCTTGATAGCAGCACATACGCATGGGTTGGACAAATCATTGTAGTTTTAGTACTAAACAAACTTTGCCATAGTTCCATCAAGATTGCAAGATAGTGACTTTTGTCAAATAATAGCTGAGAAGGTTGAAAGTAATTACCTTTTGTTGCACATGAAGGATATACCAAAAGAAACAAAGAAGATAGAACTACTAGCTGGTGATCATCTAACTTGCCATATATCCTATATCTCCATGCATATATGTTGTATATTAATGGTATATGAGTAAAGTGAGGTGATTTGAAAAAAAGATATAGCATGGAAGAGTATAAAAAGGGAGAGCCTGTACATTCATTTTCATCTTTTGTTTTGGGTTTGCCACAAACTGTGTACTCGGAGAAAAGAAAGGCTACAGACTCATTTTAGGAGGTGATTATTTTGGAGTGGATTTATGAACGTGGCTAGCTACAAGGTATTAAGGGTAAAATGTTATGTTCCATGTAAATTTCCAATTCCAATGTTGTACAAGCAGCGAAACATAATCACAAGATAATCAAGTACACAAGGAAGCATGTAATTCCTAGCTAGCTTAACAGTCTGCATGAGATGAGATGTCATATATAATTCATTCATGTTCATATGATCTCCGTGACATTATTATTCATCACCAACTATCCTAATATAAATAATTATCGACATATATTTTTTGCTGCTCTATTCAAAGAGAACATGTTGGTAACAAATTACATATAGGAAGTGAAGAAATAATATTTATGAGATGTTGGAGAAAACTAAATATTTATAATAGGGATGCACGATGATCTCTCTAGGTATAACACTTGCTGCATAAATTCATACTTGTTGTTGTTCATTTTTTTGGTCATTTGCACCATATGTATCTGGTTGTTTATGGAACCAACGAAATCATTTCATACCTCAAAGAAAAAGATGTGTCAAAGTCCATGGCTTAATTTCTTATGCCGTTTGTAGAAAAAGATCTCAACTCTCTGTAGCTTTGTAATAAATAGTGAAGGACACAAATGGATGTAAGTACAGGTAACCCCACTGACCTTGGCTAAATAAGGGAGTGAGATTACATGCATGAACCTCATCACTGCTAGCTAGTCAGGCACAAACGCAGTAAGTACAGCTAACCCCACTCCAACAAACCTTATTGATTAAGATGGTGAGTGATACCAACTACCCACCTAGCTAGTTAATCTTCTTGATTCCTTTGTTTCATTACTCTGATACAATTCTGCTTATAAGTAGCCATTAATAATCCTATTTTTTCTTCAGTCCACTATGATCTCATTGGTTTTTTTAATTTTTTGCACCAGAAATCACAAATCTGATCATCAACTGAACTGTTCTCCAGTTTCTTCCTCATCAGATCTCCTTGGACCTCTAAGATATCTCTAACCTATGAGTTCTCTTATAAAATCATCCATTATAGCTGTAATTTTCCACCCAATCGTTTCATAAAACCCATATCTCAATTTATGTCACTTTTTTTCATTATCGGTTTCTGAGCTAAATTCGAGAACAGTCACAAGCACAGTTGTATCCTAATAAAATAGATCGTCTTTTTAAATATGACAAAAAAGAATATGAAGAAGAAAAAAATGGTGGTTTATGTTGATGGAATCGGTATGAGCAGACTCGAAAAACAAGTATTCATGTCACTGAGTGTTTAAGTGCAGGCTGAAACTCGGAAAACCTCGCAGGTACTCTGTCTAAATTGTTGTTTACATTTAGATTTGTTTTAAATAAAACCTACTCGTACCTTTGCTGATTAAATAAACAATTAGACTTTGAATTTTAACATTTCATAAATATAATGCCAGAATGGTTGGCGATTATCAAGATAGTAATAGTCAAATGGTGAAGATTTATAGAGAATAAATGAAAATTTTGTACTAGGAATGATGCTGGTTAATAACAATGTTGTAAAGAGTTATTTTAAAGGAGCAACCATGGTGGAATGCTCTTTGGATTATTAAAGTGCTTGATGGTGTCATTGGTTCCATCTTTCTGTCTTAATCTTTCGCAAATTTGAGTCCTCAATTTCTATTTTTCAGTTGAGCTTATATTTGAAAATCATAGACGTGATTTCTCTGACTTTCAGAAACTTGACTGATCAATGACATTGATGATTCTGGCGGCTGAATTTCAAGCAAGATTACATGAAACGTATCCTCCATTGTTATTCCAGCATACGATTTCAAGCAAAGACACACCTGTCGATTAGATAGAAGAAGTTATCGTTCAAAAATTGAAAGGAGCGGGCGAGGAGCATCAGCAGGTCTCTTTTAACTCTGACAAAATCTTTAACTACCCTGGGTAAGGAGCTTATTCTTGAGTCGCCTTTACTAAACCACGAACCATCTGATCTTTAATTTGGTTTTAAGTGATCCCCCTTCAGATGTTTGCAACTGTTGATAGTTTTAAGGGTCTTCAGTCCCCTCTACAGGCAAAATGTTATGTATCTGATGTTATATGTACGTGTGTTGTTTATGTAGATACCAAATATACCATCGACATGTGGCATTAGATTAAAGCTTCAACAACATACAATTCTACATCAACATACACTGCAACCATTTTATGTTAGCTTAATTATTAAGCTAGGGATAGTTTAGTAAATAGCTTTGTATCTCTTTCCTATAAAAAGGAAAAGATTAGGTCACAGAGTAGGGGGGCTTCTCTTCTGGATCGGTTTTACCTCTTTCACTTGCAGAGCTCCTCATTAATGGAGGCTCTTCATAGATAATAAAATTCACTAACCCGTGGACGTAGGCCTCAATATGCCGAACCACGTTAAATCAAAATGTCAACATTTCATTATCTCTCACCTCTTTCTTCTTACATTTCATTTATCATTCCATTGATATAATTTTCACCATTAAATTAGACTTGGTTGTGCTATTGAGATTTTCAGTAGTCACAATTTGGCGCTAGAAACAGTTCAAGCCTTGAAATGAGTTTAAAAGTTGGTTTTTAACTGTTTGCGAAAATGATTTAACGAATCATTGCTTTGGAACTTGTTTCCTGTTTAAGCCAGGGATCTGTTTCAGCTAGTTATTATTGGAGATTCCATCCGTTTCAGCTAGTTATTATTGTTTTCTCTTAAGAAAACCCCTATTGTTGTCTCTTCAACCTGTAATAGTATGTTTTAGTTCTTTGTCACCCAACCACTTTGTTTTCCTAGTATACTTGATGTTCAGGGACTAATTACTGTTAACATGTTTTGTCAATATAAAAAGATCACCTCTGGTGTCGACGATGCAATCCCGATCCAGTCAACGTTGTTGGAAAAAATCTTGGATACATGAAGTATAGAGAAATCGATCACACCAAATAATGGGTTTACAGCCAATGGTTGGGTGGATCAGTAAAGAATACACAGGCTACCCGATGTTGTATACCGTTGGGGCAGTCTTAGTACGAAGGTACAAGGAGCCTGATGATCTAGTGTAAGAGTACAATGATACGGCAACATAAAGCACGGTCCATCAAGCGATGATGGTGACGAAGCACTGAAGCACAATTCATCCGACTAGCCCAATCCCGATGATAGCCCGATGCGGTCCGGTACCACTCGATTATAAAGCTTCGTTTCCAAAGCACGACGATGTTACTACGCTCCAAGGTTTCTGACTCACGGCTGCTCAAACCCGCTAGTTCTAGGGTGGAGACTGTCTGCGCGAAGCACATGCAGCTCAGCTCAAGTTCAAGAACAGATGAGCCAAAACCCGATGCCGGTGGTGCTGCCAAAGTCTGAAGATGACTGCAGGGGAACCAAAGTACGTAGGAGGACGATGAAGACATTGCAGGCGATACGCAGATCCAAGCTTCATTCCCGCATCTCCGAGATAAATTTCCGGAGCCTCAAATCCGCTGATCAAATCCCTCCCCGAAGCTTCAGTTCCGCTGCTTACTTTCCGATGATCAACTCTCGCTCCGAAGCTCAATTCAACTCCGAAGTTTCGGGCTCGCTGCCCAACTCCAACTCCGAAGAGTCAACACCGAAGACTCCTACTCCGAAGCCTCAATTCCAAGCCCAATTCCGCAGCTCAGGTTCAACTCCCCAGATTCTATTCCGCAGTTCCGGCTCCGTAGGATATCACGCAGTGTAATCACAACCTCACGGGAACGTATAAGCTTCATTTCTTTTTCTCTTCATTTGAGATGATTCAACATGGTTTGTTCAATCCATGTCTCTAATCTACATGGGTTATCTGCTCATGTGGGAAATGATCTACTCTTCTTATACATGTTCATGCTTACCCAAAGGCTGCAGGTTGATCTTCAGAATCACAATGGATGATCACTATTTGTACTGCATTCTGGAAAGCCGAAGACAAGAGTTTGCTAAATGACATTTCGCACTACACTTCACAAGTGTTTGCCTCACTCATTAATCTCTGATATATTCCACTGTTTTGTTTCATAAAAATCCAGGGGCAGAAACTGAATATTAGCAAATTATTTCCCCACTAATGATAGTTCTTACTTTTTTCATTAAACCATTTGCACTAACGTTAAATTGTTTGTTATGACAAAGGAATTTAGTATCGCGTGGTTGGAGCAACAGTGTTACTGATCAATTTAGGATTATATCCTAGGAGCATCAACATTTTTGGTGCGAACATGGATGAGAACAACCTGACACACAATTGTCCCCTTACTGTATCGACAAGTTTTATCATTACTAGCAGCGCCTCTGATTACTATTTTTATTTCTCTTACTACTATTATATGATAATAACCTCTTAAGTTTCTCCTTTCAGTTCTTAATACCACATGGAGCAGTCCTCAATGCCACAACCATCTTATACTAATATAAAGAAAATAGCTCTTTTGGGGGGCAGAAAGTGAGCTTAGGTGCAAAAATGAGTGGGCAGGTTCAAGAATGAGTTAATAGCAGATTTTTCTCAACTATATGTACTCTCTCGACAACCTTTACTGTTACATCTTCGTTATTACTATAAGTAGCATATTCTTTACCAAAATTCTTCTACAAAGAGACCGAGGCTTTCAACAAGGGGCAGTATTTCTTATTAACGGTGAAGAGTGGTATTTCTCATTGCCTCATACTTCTAATTGGTCAATGGTCATACTTCATATATACTTATAATTGGTTATGGTTATACTTCATACTCCTTATCGGGATACCAATACTTCTTATTTCTCATACTCCATGCTTCTTATCGAAGAATATTTCAGATACTTCTACACTCATAAAGCGCTATCAGTCGGCAGGTTTTGCTAGAATATATCCTTCATACATATTCAGGAATCAATGCTTATTATTCCATAAGGACTAATTTGGCATACACAAGAACAACAAAAGATGCATGCGCCATTGGCTCAAGTCCGGACAAGATGCTAGTACATACGAAAGAGAACTGAACTCATTTAACCTACAACTTCGATCACCGCAGTTAAAGAGATCCGCACTTTGGGCTTGTACAACACAGAATGATGTATGTAAACCGAGAATGGTACATCCATTATACCTTCAACAACAAATTCCAATAGCATTGGACATGCGCCTCGCACCACCACCATTACGCGCATGTGTACTAAGAACGATGCAACTTCAAACCTTCACAGATTCAATCCTTGAGCCATACTAGCTTTTTGTACATTTAGATAACTTTTGATCTGTAATTTGCAGGCACAAAAGGAAACAGACATCCATTCAATAGGACGAGTACACTTTGCCATGAAAACGTAATTTTGAAACTATTTTGTTGCAGAACATTGATAAAGGATACCTCGGAATCTCGCAAACAATGGGGGCAAGTATGTATACTCCAGCGTAGCATTACATTCTTCACCTCAATTCCTTCGCCATCAACAATGAGCGAGAAGAACAAAATGAAAGTCGTGTCTAATGCGGTCAAAGTGAAGAAGTTCAACTAGAGCGAGCGAGCGTGAATCTTCCACAGGGGGAATCAACTCAAAACAAAAAGACAAAACTCCATTAATCAAATAAAAAATCCAACCACCTGCAGGTCAATTTAAAACTAATTTAATACATATTTGAGTCACTGAGCAGTATCGTTTTGTTTTCTTGTTTCAGAAACATAACAAAGCCTCCAGTACAATACAATTCAACGAAGTCTACCACGCCCCTAGCAAAGACGATTCCGAGGATATCAACCTACGGAATTGCACGCAAGACGATTCCGAGGATATCAACCTACGGAATCGCACGCAAGACGATGTTAGGAAACATGCATATCAAAGACATAGCGGAAGACTTGATACAAAAACTTTTTCCTAAAACCAGAAGATCCATCTACTTTGATTATACATATGAAACAAAGAACATGGTTGAATAACTTACCTTCTTAGCGATGATTGAGAAGACCCAAAGATTCCAACCTTGACTTCTTGCTCTGTGTTTTCTTCACCAAAACTTCAAACAAGAATAGTATACTAATAATGGAAAATACTTTTCTTTTGCTTGGGTTTTCTTATACCTAAAATACTTAACCGAGTTATCAAAAGGAAGAAGATAATTTCTCTGTTAAGTGTGGGCGTAACAAATAAATAATCCACCATATCTTTATATAGCAGATTTTAGTCCACTCTCCCACTAAGATAAAACCGTTAGGTCTTTTAGGGTTACGCATTTGTTAGCTTAATAATAGGTCAAAACCCCTACACGTCTCACGTATTAGTTTCTTGACTACTAATCACAAATCAGTCCACTATAAATTTGTGATTGAACCCTCTAACTCATGCTATATTTATTAATAAACCCTTTAGCCTTATTACTGACCACATAACAGTCCCTCCATTGTACACGACATCCATAAATAATCCATGGCATATCAACTCTTGCTTGTCGGTGTCATTACGATTATTTATGTCTTATATCCTCGACTATTACATGTGATGGACAACCATTATTAATCTAATAATCGCTCAAACAATTTGAGCGATCATTTTGCCGATTTAGAATAATAATTCTTGCACCGTAATATGAGGGGATGTCATAATTCATGGACTTCATATTGAACCATGTAATCCCTCTCTACTATGTCATCATAACTATCCATCTCGTTCAGAATATTGGATCACTCTATGACCTCACTTTGCGAGACAAGATGGAGATGACGAACATGTAAAAGGTATACATAAATTCTCAGAATTAAGAACTTTATGAAATAACAATAAAGAAGTACTCTTTGTTTACGATTTAGTAAAAGAGTTTCTAGTAGACCCATCAATATGATCTCATCACATTGACAAGATAACTCATATTCCTGCATATAAGTTAATCACATGGTAATTCATATAACAATATATCTCAAAGATTATGCAATAATCATTTATTAAACTACTTGAAAAATGTCACATTAATTGTTTTAGGGCATTATTCCCAACAATCTCCCACTTGCACTAAAAAACAATCAATCAATAGTGGCTCTAACGCCCATTCCAGTAACATGTGAATCAAAAACCTTTTGAGGTAAAGCCTTAGTAAAAGGATCTGCTAGATTCCTTGCACCTGGAATTTTGGTGACAACGATGTCACCTCTTTTGACTATATCCCTGATTATGTGATATTTCCTCTCTATGTGTTTCGCCTTTTGGTGATCTCTTGGATCCTTACTATTTGCACAGACTGCTTGTTGTCACGATGAAGAACAAGTGGTTGCTTTGCTTCCAGTACTACTGATGGGAGTTACATTAGGAATCTTTTAAACCAAACACCTTCCTTGGCGACTTAGAAGGCTGCCACGTCTCGGCTTTCTGTGGTAGAATCGGCAATGCATTTACGCTTCACACTTCTCCAACTCACCGCTCCTCCTCCAAGAGTAAATACACATCCACGAAGTTGACTTCCTTTCGTCAACATCCGATTGAAAATCGAAATCGGTATAACCAATCGGTACTAAGTCCTCACCACCGCATACCACGAGCACATAATCTCTAGTTCTCCGAGATATTTTAAAATGTGCTTGACCGCGATCCAATGGTCTTGACCGAGATTAGATTGATACTGCTAACCATGCCTCTTTGCATGACAAATATCTGGTCGAGTGCATAGCATGGCATACATGAGACTACCCACAAAGCGAGAGGCATAAGGGACGGTCTTCATTCGTTCCTCTTCTTGGATGTTTTTGGACATTGATTTCTAGAAAGAGGAACTCCATGTCTATAGGGACTAAATCCCTTCTTTGATTCTTGCATAGCAAAACGCACCAAAATTTTGTCAATATAAGTAGCTTGGGATAAACCTAATGTCCTAGTTTTTCGATTCCTTAAAATCTTAATTCCTAGAACATAGCTGGCTTCCCTAGATCTTTCATACTTGAAATGATTTGATAGCCAAATCTTAGTTGATGACAATGCACTGTATCATTCCCAATGAGCGGGATGTCATCTACGTACAATACCAAAAATGTTACCACAACTCCATTCAATTTCATGTATACACATGGTTCTTCTTGGATTTTGAACAAAGCCAATTGATTTAATAGCCTCATCAAATCGATGTTCCCGCTCAGAAGCTGCTTAAGTCCATAAATGGACTTTCATGCAATTTGCAAACCATGTGCTCTTGACCGGTTGTATGAAACCTTACAGGCCGGGACCATATAAATTTCTTCTTCAAGATTGCCATTAAGAAATGCGGTCTTGACGTCCATTTGCCAAATCTCATAGTCATAATGTGCAGCAATAGCTAAAAGTATCTGATGGATTTGAACATGGCAAGCTGCGAAAAAGTGTCCTCATAATCAACTCCTTGTTTTTGAGTATACCCTTTTGCCACCAATCTCGCTTTAAAAGTTTCAACTTTTCCATCAGACCTCTTTTCCTCTTGTAAACCCACTTGCATCCAATGGGTTTAATATTAGATGGTGGATCTACAATATCAAAGACTCCGTTGGAATGCATTGAAGCAATCTCATCTTCCATACCCACTTGCCATTTTGGTGAATCTTTATCACGCATTGCTTCATCGTATGTAGTTGGATCCGAATCAGATTGATCTGGGGATAGCTTCAAAGTTTCTCCCAAATGTAAAAACTTTGGGTTAGGCTTTACGATTCTCCCACTACGACGAACAACCTGGTGCATCTACATGATTAGAAGGGACATGTTGTGCTAGTTCGGTTTGAACTTGACGTTCGGAGTTCTTCTTTGTACTATTGGTGTTGTTGACGTACTTGGACTCTGGTGTATTATCACCAATTTGTTGTGTACCAACTGCATTATGATTAGTGTGAGGATTATTCAAGTGAGGTACCCCAAATTGGTATCGACAAAACGGAAGCCACGTCGTTCACTATGAATGGAATTTGTGAACTTTGTACACCACTAGTTACCGTCGATTCAATTTCGGATAATTCCTCTAGAATTACTTTACTACGAGGCTTGTAATCCATCATATAATCTTCTTCCGAAAAATTGCATTTGCGCTAACAAATACCTTTTGTTCCCTCAGATTATAAAATAAACCAGCTCTAAATGCCCTTTGGATATCCTACAAACAAACATACTTGACCTTGATTCCAACTTGCTAGACTTACTTTTCAAGACATGTGCTTGGACACCCCCATATCCTAATATGTTGTAGACTTGGCTTGTGGCCAGTCCACAATTCCTTGGGTGTCACGATAATATGACCTTGCTCGGAACTAAATTCAAAATGTATGCTGCCGGTTTCTAAGGCGTATCCCCAAAAGAAATCGGTAAGGTTGTATAACTCATCATAGATCTCACCATTTCTAGCAAGGTTCTATTTCTCCTCTCGGCTACACCCGTTATTGCCTGAGTACTGGGGTGCGATGAGTTGGGACACAATCCCATTTTCCACTAAGTATTCTCCAAACAAATTAGAAAGATATTCACCACCACGATCTGATCGGATAGCTTTTATCTTTTTACCTGTTTGATTTTCCACTTCCATTCGATACTCTTTGAACTTTTCAAAAGATTCAGATTTATGTTGCATAAGGTAGATATGGCCAAATCTCGAGCAATCATCGATAAATGTAATGAAATACTCAAAACCACCTCTTGCCTTAACATTCATGGGACCGCATATCATCATGTGTGTATTAATTCTAATATCTCATTAGCTCTAATTCCTTTACCCAGAAAAAAGATCTCTTAGTCATTTTACCTTCCAAACATGACTCACGGAGAGACCATGGTTCAATATCTAGTGAACTAAGAGGTCCACTTTGTACCAATCTCTTGATCCTACAGTAAGGTTAATATGACCAAGTCTAAGATGCCATAGATATGTAGAATGAACACTAGGAGACTTCCTCTTATTTGAGGAAGAAGATGCAATTATTTCCTTATTATAAATGCAAGGTATAGTAGGAGATAAAAGATATAATCCATCTGATAGTAAACCAGAAAAAATAACTAAACTGCCTTTAATTATCAAAACCTTGGTGGAATCAAACTTAACTTTCAAACCGTCTTTAACTAGACAAGAAACAGAAATTAAGTTCCTCCTAAGGTCTGGTACAAATAAACAATTTTTAAGTACCAAACTTTTATTCCTACTACTAGAATTAAAACTAGAAAACGATCGGACTTCTCCCAGATAGCTTTGGTGACAACTCTTTGCTTCCGAACCAAGGTTTAGATAGATTTCCCTTTCACTTAGGTTTCTGGTTATCTGGAACCCCTGCAAAGAATTGCATACATGATTAGTGGCCCCAGAATCAACACACCAAGAATTTGGTATGTTAGTAGCAACATTTGCTTCGACAACTAAGGATTCGAAATTACCTGCAGCCTTTTTCTTTTCTAGATAATCCTTGCAGTTCCTTCCAATGCCCGAGGTTGCGGCGGTGGAAACATTTCCCTTTAGGCTTATCACCTTTTCCTTTCTTGACTCCAAGAGCATTAGTTGCTGCTGGCTTCTTATTAGCATTCTTCTTGAACTTCTTCTTCTTTCCCTTAGCCCCAGATGGACCAAGAAGACTCCCCATATGAAGTGTTCCAAGAGGCCTTTGCTCCTTAATTATCCCCTCAGCCCGTTTGCAAGCTGTTGGAGTAGCTCAGGGAGAGCCATTTCCATCTTGTTCATATTAAAATTAAGCTTAAAATTTGCAAACGACGGAGGCAGAGAATTGAGCACCATGTCTACTTTCATTTCAGTGTTCATGGTTGATCCCAAAACATCCAGTTCATTGAAAAGGGACATCATGTACAATACATGATCTCGAACTAGCGTTCCATCAACCATATGGGTGTTCATAAGTTTCTTGACAGCTTCAGTTTTGCGGGACGACGGTGTTCGCAAACATGTCCTTGAGGCTTTCTAAAATGTCAAGACAAACCGATAACCTTCATAAGTGTATTGCAAAACATTGCTCATAGACCCCATGATATAGCACTTGGCCATATCATTAGCCTTTGTCCACTTAGCAAAGGCATCCTTCTCTTCTTGAGAAGCATTCTCAGCAGGAACTTGAGGTCTTTCCCCAACAATAGCGAACTTATAATCGTGAGCAATCAAACAAATGTCCAAGTTTCTTTTCCAGTCCACATAGTTAGGTCCGGTCAACTGATTCTCTCTTAACAAATTAGGCAAAACGTTCATATTCGACATCTATTCAAGTAGCAATAAAAACATACAGTGAGATACAAGCATTTACAGAATTCAAAAACAAAAAACTTTTGTTCATTACAATACTTTCATGTCATAACAAACTTGGATTCATAATCAATGCATACATCTACTCATTCTAAGGAATAAGCATACATATATATTCATTAAGAGAATCTCATTCAACTTGATTCAATTTATCTAACATCTCATGTAAAATTAATCAAATAATCCAATCAAATTTAGCTTCTGAATATATGATAACCACCAGTTCCTATGGGAAGCATTATTATTCATATATCAGTTAAGTGTCATCCCATTAACTTAACTTAGAATACAACACAAGATAGAATAGTTTCCTAAGGGAAATCTACACTAGCTTGTCTGTCCAAGTATTGACCGAATGGTAATCCATGCCGATATTTGACTAACATAGCAATTCCTGAGGGAATTAGATAAGCAGTCATATCCATGGATTGTTAATGGAAAGCTATGGGTATCTATATACCCTCTCCCACTTAATATCTCTTAACAGAAAAATATGCAAAATCAATCATACATCACACATACATTTGATTCACATGTTAGCAATAAACTTCTTAATTGACGTCATGTGCACAAAAGAGAAAATGTAAGCAAAACAGGGGTATTAATTAATTTCATATACATTCAATATGCTCTTATGATGATCAGATGTCAACATACAGAAAAAAAAAAAGAGCATGTATATAATTAATTTAGTATATAGCTATACATCATATATGATGTGATTAGTATATAGCAAAACAGAACTTTACATCCAAACAAACCTTATAGCCAAACAGATCTTTAGAACCAAAATAAATCCAGAACCAAACAGATTTATAGGACTAAGCTGACTCAGATCCAAACAGATCCTTAGAACTAATTCATAATCCTGATTCATAACCGTTTTGGATTAGTTTAAAGCTGGATCAGAACTGTTCTGATCCAAGTCTGGTTCCAATCAGTTCACACTATTGGTTACTGGACCTAGTCAAGATCAAGCCCACTTACTCAATCACTTCAATTAACAACTTATGTTCCAAATAATAAGGCCCGAGACCTATTATTCACATAAATCAAATATTTAAAGATTAAGTAAACCTAAAAACCTATTTTTACTCGGTCATACTTTGAAAAAATATTTTGAAACAACTTTTCAAAACACGTTTTCAAACAAAACACGTTTTCCTTTTTACTTATTTATTTTTTAAAAATAAATCAAATCAAATCCTAATATATTTAATTAGTTAAAATTAAAAATATATTTTGATAATAAAAAAATGAATAAACTAGATTTTACCGTACAAAAATCATAGTTAAGATCAAATAAAATCAACCATCATATCTCATATAGATTTGCATGACAACATGTGATTCAAAACAAATATAACATATAAACAGATCTCATCTTATTATATATTAATTAATTAGTAATAAAAATAAATCACATATACAAATCAACCAATCAATCATTATTAAAAATACATTAATCATGATTAATTATAATATATACATACAATCATAGTAGAAGTGGCGCTGATACCACTGTTAGGAAACATGCATATCAAAGACACAGCGGAAGACTTGATACAAAAACTTTTTCCTAAAAACCGGAAGATCCATCTACTTTGATTATACATATGAAACAAAGAACATGGTTGAATAACTTACCTTCTTAGCAGTAATTGAGAAGACCCAAAGATTCCAACCTTGACTTCTTGCTCCTGTGTTTTCTTCACCAAAACTTCAAACAAGAATAGTATACTAATAATGGAAAATACTTTTACTGCTTGGGTTTTCTTATACCTAAAATACTTAACCGAGTTATCAAAAGGAAGAGAAGATAATTTCTCTGTTAAGTGTGGGCGTAACAAATAAATAATCCACCATATCTTTATATAGCAGATTTTAGTCCACTCTCCCACTAAGATAAAACCGTTAGGTCTTTTAGGTTACGCATTTGTTAGCTTAATAATAGGTCAAAACCCCACACGTCTCACGTATTAGTTTTGCCGACTACTAATCACAAATCAGTCCACTATAAATTTGTGATTGAACCCTCTAACTCATGCTATATTTATTAATAAACCCTTTAGCCTTGTTACAGCCACATAACAGTCCCTCCATTGTACCTGACATCCATAAATAATCCATGGCATATCAACTCTTGCTTGTCAGTGTCATTACGATTATTTATGTCTTATATCCTCGACTATTACATGTGATGGACAACCATTATTAATCTAATAATCGCTCAAACAATTTGAGCGATCAGCTGCCATTTAGAATAATAATTACTTTGACCGTAATATGAGGGGATGTCATAATTCATGGACTTCATATTGAACCATGTAATCCTACTATGTCATCATAACTATCCATCTCGTTCGGAATATTGGATCACTCTATGACCTCACCGCACTAACGAGACAAGATGGAGATGACGAACATGTAAGGTATACATAAATTCTCAGAATTAAGAACTTTATGAAATAACAATAAAGAAGTACTCTTTGTTTACTGACGTAGTAAAAGAGTTTCTAGTAGACCCATCAATATGATCTCATCACATTGACAGATAACTCATATTCCTGCATATAAGTTAATCACATGGTAATTCATATAACAATATATCTCAAAGATTATGCAATAATCATTTATTAAACTACTTGAAAAATGTCACATTAATTGTTTTAGGGCATTATTCCCAACAGACGATTCCGAGGATATCAACCTACGAAATCGCACGCAAGACGATTCCGAGGATATCAACCTACGGAATCGCACGCAAGACGATTCCGAGGATATCAACCTACGGAATCGCACGCAAGACGATTCCGAGGATATCAAACCTACGGAATCGCACGCAAGACGATTCCGAGGATATCAACCTACGGAATCGCACGCAAGACGATTCCGAGGATATCAACCTACGGAATCGCACGCAAGACGATTCCGAGGATATCAACCTACGGAATCGCACGCAAGACGATTCCGAGGATATCAACCTACGGAATCGCACGCAAGACGATTCCGAGGATATCAACCTACGGAATCGCACGCAAGACGATTCCGAGGATATCAACCTACGGAATCGCACGCAAGACGATTCCGAGGATATCAACCTACGGAATCGCACGCAAGATGATTCCGAGGACATCAACCTACGGAATTGCACGCAAGACGATTCCGAGGATATCAACCTACGGAATCGCACGCAAGACGATTTCGAGGGTATCAACCTACGGAATTGCACGAACAATACACTTTCTCAAAACATCAACATCTCGTTATATTAACTTGATTTATAAAGCCAATAGATGCGAATTCAACAAAATACAAATTCAGATTTAAACGCTAAAGTTTGATCTAGTACACAACAGTTGATTACAAGCCTAGCAAGAAAAGCCAAGAAGACAAAGCAACTGAGATCAATCCCTAGCATACTAGTTATGACCTACTGAGCAGGAGCATTATCCGCGGGTTTATCCTTCAATGACGAAGGAGCACTACCACCAGAGGAAACTGAATGGAGCGCGGGCACGAGACGACGAGTATAATTATTTTATTAAGGATCGTTCATCAACAACCCTCAAGAAAAGGGCCAAATTGTAGATACCAAATATACCATCGACATGTGGCATTAGATTAAAGCTTCAACAACATACAATTCTACATCAACATACACTGCAACCATTTTATGTTAGCTTAATTATTAAGCTAGGGATAGTTTAGTAAATAGCTTTGTATCTCTTTCCTATAAAAAGGAAAAGATTAGGTCACAGAGTAGGGGGGCTTCTCTTCTGGATCGGTTTTACCTCTTTCACTTGCAGAGCTCCTCATTAATGGAGGCTCTTCATAGATAATAAAATTCACTAACCCGTGGACGTAGGCCTCAATATGCCGAACCACGTTAAATCTGGTGTCAACATTTCATTATCTCTCACCTCTTTCTTCTTACATTTCATTTATCATTCCATTGATATAATTTTCACCATTAAATTAGATTTGGTTGTGCTATTGAGATTTTCAGTAGTCACAGTTTACTTGTAAGGTTACATAGGATTAGTAATTATAAGGCCATTTGATCACTGGTCACGACAAATTGCTTTTTGGAGAGGTTTTATGGTGAAACCGACACCATGCATTTTAATTTTGGCGAGATGACCATTATCCTCGAAGATGTCCAAAGGATAATAGGACTAGAGGTTCTTGGGAAACCGGTTAAGGTTGGAGACAAGTCGAAGGACCTAGGGTGGGAAAAGATCTATGATCTCACTTTGAAAAGTTGTTTGGATGGAACAAGGAAACCACGTTGGCAAATTTGTACAAGAAATGAACCGCTCGAGACAAAGACTATAACATTCGTCAAACTCATTCAATTGTTTGGGAATACGAAGAATAGGGAGTTGACTCCCTTTCAAGCTCAACATCTAACTGCTTTGCATATATGTTGTTCATTTTGGGAACCGCTATATTCCACGACTCTAATGGTAACGGGTGCATATGAACAACCTACGATTACTTGGATCCGTTGGAAGACGTTCATAAGTATTCATGGGGCACTTGCTTTCTTGGCACATTTTTGGCGTAAATGCGTCGAGCTTCTAAGGCGAAAGGCCGTCAATTTAATGGGAATTTCACTGTGATTCAGGTATAGTGAACTACATATTTTGTGATTGTTATCATTACATTTGTTAGTTTCCAACTATTTATTTTCTTATACAATTTATGGGCACAGGTGTGGGCTTATGAACACTTCCGAGATTTGTTCATAGGGTATAAAGGATTGGATATTTGGCGTGATTACCAACCGAATATGGCTCTAGCTCAGAAATACTACTTCCAAAATACCCCTTCTCCTAACAAGAAACGGTTTTTAGAAATGAGATTGGCTTTGGACTCGTTTTCTATGGAACATGTTGTGTTTGACCCTTATAGGAATGTCGGAGGAGTTCACCTTCGAGAGACATGAAAATGTTTCATTTTACAACGGACCATTCTTTCATCCAAAAGGATTTGTTATGCATAACCCTCTCCGCGTGATGCGCCAACTCGGTTACAAGCAGAAAGATCTCACGGATACATCTTATCATAAATATTCTCTCGACTTTACTAAATGCCAATCAAATGAGAACCATACTCTGGTATGCTATGACCCAAAACCAATTCTTGCACATTGGATCGAAAGGGAAGAAGAAGAACTTGTGCTGGATAAGGATGATTGGGAATTGGCTGAGAACGGTTTTGATAGTGAACCAACATTCCCAAACGGTCATCTACAGTACTCACATCCTTATGTTGTACGCCCAGATACGGTAGAGGTCCCTCCACCACCAACACGTCCCTCCACAACTCCAGATACTGTACCCGGACTTCTACAGCTCGTTACGTTGTTGGTGCGTTCATTACTATTCACTTAATCTATATGTATCAACTTATAAAATTGTACATACTAAATACATGTTGATAAATCCTTTAACAGCGTCAGAGAATTGGAAACTTGGCAAGGTTCTTTAAGAAGAAGACCAAGAAAGGAGAGTTGCTGACCCAGAAAGAAATGGAGAACGTCATCAAAAAGATAGACCAAATAGAAGATATTGAGGCAAAAGACTTGTGGGGCGAAAAGAAGAAGAGGGTATACAAGAGGCCAAGAACCGAGTGATCTTGTGATTCTTTGATAGTATTAGTTTGGTTTATGTTTGTTTGTGTGGATTCGTAAACTTTGAACATCTTTGCTTCATTTGTTTTCGGTTTGGAACATCTTAACTTTACATTTGGTTTGTTTACACTTTGCGTATGTTATTTTATGGTATTACGTCTTTGCTTATCTGTGTACTTAAGTGTTATTCCAGCACAAACGAGAACATATTTTGCAACGCCGGTACGAGCATCGCCGTAGTAAAGTTTGAATTAAATCACAATGGCACGTACATGGCATATGGTTTAATGATTACAATTCAAACTTCCAAAAAAAACAAAAGGTGGCGTATCAGTAAACCACATAAATCCAAATTACTCATCATCGATTCCACACGTATGAAGTTGCAACTCCTCCTCTTCAAGAGGTTTCTTTGATAAGGCCAAAGCATTCCATAATTGGTGATTCTCCTCGTTCAACGCCATCCATCCCTTCCATATATTTGGATCTAGTTCCTTGTTTTTAACCATCCCACAAACAGGTGGCAATGGACAATTGTCCTTGAGTTTAAGAATGACGAAATGATTGCCGTTCACGTACGCCAAAACAACTCTTCTCGTCTTAAGGGATCCCTCTCATTTTTGCCATTTTGGTGTAAATGTAGTGACTACCGTGGCGGTAAAATAATGAACAACACAATTAAATGTATCCGCTACTAGATGCCCACAAAGCGGCATCCTCATCCAATATTGAGAAGGAAGAAATGCCATCTCCTGCTCGGGTCCTAACACTTGAGCACACATATCATCAAACACCTCGCCGCGTGACCAACCAATTGCTCATAAAGCTCCTCTTCTTCACAAGTTGATCGGCCATCCTCATCCTAGCATATCGGCATGGTGTCATTCCTTTACTAACAGCCGTCTCGAAGATTCCTAATTGTTCGGTGACGGCATGATAGCCACAATTTCCATCTCCATCGACATCATCCGTGTACACAACAAACTCGCGAATAACCTCAGGAAGTTGGTCTATGTAAGACTCTATCTTCGTATGGTAGTGTCTATAAGTCCTACCCGTTTGCGAATCCTTATACATCGTCATATTACCAACTTTTAGCTTAATTATATCCAAACCATCCTCTGCAATCTCTACATTCCAAATGTCTTCGGTATGTGACGGGAGATTATACTTTCTTGGCCTACCCCTACGCCTTTTCATTTGAACCTTAGATACATCGACTTTTGGTGTAGGTTCGGAATGCTCACCTTGTTGACCTTGGTTGCTTAATGTTGGTACCTTCGGCGGCCTTCCCTTTTATTTTGAACCTCGGATACATCAACTATTGGTGTAGGTTCTAATGCTCACCTTGTTGCCCTTGGTTGCTTAATGTTGGTACCTTCTTGCGGCCTTCCCCTTTCTTTTTTGAACCTCGGATACATCAACTATTGGTGTAGATTCGGAATGCTCAACTTGTAGCCCTTGGTTGCTTAATGTTGGTACATTTGGCGGCCTTCCCCTTTTCCTTTGAACCTCGGATGCATCAACTATTGGTGTAGGTTCGGAATGCTCAACTTGTTGTCCTTGGTTGCTTAATGTTGGTACCTTCGGCGGCTTTCCCCTTTTCTTTTGAACCTCGGATACATCAACTATTGGTGTAGGTTCGGAATGCTCAACTTGTTGCCCTTGGTTGCTTAATGTTGGTACATTTGGCGGCCTTCCCCTTTTCCTTTGAACCTCGGATACATCAACTATTGGTGTAGGTTCGGAATGATCAACTTGTTGTCCTTGGTTGCTTAATGTTGGTACCTTAGGGGGCCTTCCCATTTTCCTTTGAACCGCGGATACATCGACTATTGGTGTAGGTTCGGAACTCGTCGATTGTTGTTGACTTGATATCGGTTCCTTCCTCGGCCTACCACTTTTGTTTGGAACGGGTGTTTCAAATAATCTTGCTTCAAATCTCACTTGCACATAGATCTCGTTTTTTAGTTGCCTCGAGTTCCTCTTCACGTCGAGTCATTTGTTTTAACTCTTTTCTTTGTTTCTTCCTTGCAATTTTAGTTTGTGGTCTACCCGCCGGATCTCCCTTTCTTGGCTCTTCACTTTGTGCTATCCATGGCCGTGTAATTAGTCTTAGTTGGCTCAACAATACTTGTCGGCTAGCCGAGTTGCCACGTGAGTAAGCTTCATAAAATTCTAAAGCCTCCTTTGTATCCCATGGTGATTGTCCTGAGCTTCGGTAGGGGAAGGTCGAAAGATAATTGCTTCCAAAAAGGATCAATAACATCAATAGGTATCACTGTTTCATACTTCACAAGCATATGACGACACGGAAGCCCCAATGAAGACATGTCGGTACAAATACACACATCACCCGGTTTTCCGTAATTTTTCTCATATTGCATTTGTCTCATCATATGTTTTATTTCCCAACGGGAGACGTTAAACTCTATTCCTTGGAGCAACTTAGTATGTTGGAGAAACTGAGTCATCCTATCCATTGAGCTTTTCTCAAAAGCCTTCTTGATCCTATCGATATCGGCCTTAAAGTGTTGCTCCATTGCCTCGGTGACCGTAACCACGTTTCCCGCGCCCGTGGATCGGATGAGATCTTTAAAACGCCCATGAGAGGACTCCGCTATACTAGTTGCTTCATTCCCGTAATGTCTATAACGATTCGTCCACGCACACACAAATTTTTCCTTGAACTTATCCAACCAATTATCCCGACAATATGAGGCGGCACTTGGATACACTTCGTTATATTTGGCAATAAACGTGTTCAATCTCTTTTCATACATGTCCTCGGTAAGATACCAATAAACTTTCTCCCAATCCTTTAGAAATTCCAACCACCTTTTATGATTTTCATCGTGTTCTTTGTCGACTCGCTCTTTAATCTTTCCTCTTTCATTTTCTCCTTCTTCGGGTGATAGTTTCTGTTTGCGAACATCTTCCTCTAGTTGAGCAACCATTCTCTTCTTAATATCAGCCTTAGAGGGTTCAAACAAAGCATGACACTTTTTTTCACATTTTCACCTATATGATATGTACATAGGAAATTTTGTGCATCCTGATATACGTCGGATATGGCATTCATTAGTGCGTCAAATTGATCGGTTATGATGACCTTCGAGAACGATTTTCCTAGAACAATAATTTTAATTGCCGTAATGCCCAATGATAATTGTAATCCCTCTCGTTCTCCATTAAACACCAAGCCAATGTGAATGTTACCTTGTCCGATGTTTGCCCCACGATGTTGAACAACGGCATGTTGTATTTGTTTGTCTTGTAGGTGCAGTCCATCATAAGAACATCACAACACGTATGAGCCAATTGTGAAAGCAAAAGATGCGAAATGAATATTTAAAGCGGCTTGTTGTCCGGACCTCTTTTAATGATACGCGTGTAATTGTGATCCCAAGCTATCTTCTCAAATTCTTGCATAACACTCCTCCCTTCCCATTCCAACCTTTTAATGGTTGCTTGTGCGCTATAAATTGTAGTGAGTGAAGAAACGTTGGTCTTATCCTTTTCCTTGAAGGTTCTGAGAATCACTCTTGGTTTGATACATGCTTTGGTCATCATCTTTACATCCTCGAATTCATCAGGTTTTAGCTTCGTAACTAGGGAGTGACCTTCAAAATCATTCGGATCGGGGTGGTTGTGACGACCAAACCACACCTTACATTCCCATTCTTTTCTTCTACTTTTGAACCTCTTAGATAGAATACAAGCTTAAAGGGGCAGTCATCCTTCCGCGTAACTGTCTTGTATACCCTCTTAGTCTTCTTTTCATATACATAACCCTTTCTCTTGTGGCTATTTTTCTCCTTGTATTTTCCACTTCTCTCGCAAACCATCTCAAAACGAACATCTGAACGTTGGGAATTCCTCACTAAGACACACATGTTATTAAGAGCCGTCGTTTTTGCCCAAGCAATTGCTTCCTTTTCATATTTTATTCCCTACATAAGGACTATATTATGGAGATTACAAGCAAATCCCAACATAAAAGTGTAAAAACTAGGTGAAAGTATTGTTTGGTAACATACCCGCGGCATTTTATAGTACTCCGACGTATCCCGATGGAGCGGTTTGTAGTTTGGTTGATCGTTGTAGGTAACAATCTAAGGAATGAATGAAAAGAAAATTGGATTAGTTCAAAACCGGCATTGTCGATAAATAAAGTAAACTGACGGGATTAAGAACCGGCATAATTGGTAATTGACACACTATACCGGTATCAGGTTCCGGCATATTAAGTTGAAAGAATCCAATGCTTAGGTATTTAAGTTCAAAATCTCATTAGCTTCAGATGTTATTCATGTAAAACCGGCATCCTCGACATTTAACTTTAAATGCAGGTATCTTAAACCGGCATTCGTGTCATGTACTCGACATCATGCCGGTTTGAATATTCGTTCGAATATTCGCTGGTAGGTAAAAGTTTAAATGCGTCTTAGGCATTCAATCTTGGTTTGAACACCGCGCGGTATGTTCTTGAATCTTTGGGGATATTTAGTCCCCACATACAAATATATATGAATACAATGCGGGTTAAATGAAACCGCGTATAATTCATACAACGAGCATGCGGTACTAAGGTTTTTTCTGACGAAATGGCGGTTTCAAAAAAAAAAAACAAATTTTCGACCTCTTGAAGCATTACCTGTGTGTTGGGGTTGCTTGTATCTTTGAACATGTTTACTTTCTTGAGTTGGTTCTTCACAAAACATTTCATGGTCAAGAAAATAATGATTCAAAGGTGTTGGTTCATCATACAACAATTGTGAGTTGTTATCATTAATCGAAGATTGAAGATATGATTGTTGTTGTAATTGAGCTAAAGATTCAAAGCAATTTGCAAGTCTCTCATCACAATCATCTTCCATTTTCAAAAAAAAAAAAAAAAATTCTACTCAAAATTTTTTTTCTCTAAACTAACACAAACAAATTCAAATAAACATAAATACACAAATTATATCCCCTAATCATTAATATTTTACTAATCAGGATTAATAACTAATTTTGATTAGGGAGGGTTAGATTAGGAATTAATAATTTCATTATATAAGGGGTAACCCAGCTAGGATATTTGGATCCCTATTTTGTCATTTTGTCATATCCCCCAATTAGTTTTCATATCCCAATTACGCGTTCTTATCATTCCTCCACCAACACTAACTGGTAGGGTATGTATGTATTGTGATTTAACTAATGTGGGAGAGTGCAATAACTCCATTTTTGGGATTAATATGTTTAATTTTATACTAAGAGATTGGAGGAAGCTAAATACTTCGAAAATAAAACCATTTGATTATTGGAAATGCAATCTTAAAATGATCAGTAAAAATAATATTTACCAATATAATCTAGCAATGCGAAACAATGATCAGTAGAAATCCTCATCAAAATCTGAAATTTATCATCTGATGGCTTAAAATGAGGCGATTGTGGTATGGCTTTATGTTCAACTGTGATTTCAAATCAGTTTCAGATCATCACATTTACAAAGATACGCCCAATACCCTCATTTTAAGCCTTTAGCTAATAAAGATTGTTGTGGTGTTTGTCAAGGTGTTACCGTACTATAAAGGTAGCAGGTTTTTCAATAGTGTTCAATTGTAATTTTCATGTGTCTAGAAACTATTAATAAACTTAGAAGAGATAATTTACCCTAATTTGATTGGGGGCAAACATTTTAATTGGGGGCCTTGACATTTTATTTACACCCAAATTTTTTAGGGGCGTGTTAAACTGATTGTGAAAATACTATTTTACCATTTACTAAAAATAAATCTTAAAAACATATTAACCCTTAATCTTAAGCCCCAATTCATTTCTAGTTCTAAACAAAAAGATCACTCCCTCCCCTCTCACCCTCTCGACTCTTCTCTTCTCCTCCATTAACGACTCCAAGGGAAAAAAAAATTCACCCGAAAATTTCAATTACAGTAAAAGGGTCGTCAATTGACCCTAACGATTTTTCATATGCATGTAGAGAACATAAAAAATCGTTAGGGTATATGATGATCAAGATAACGACCATATTTCTGGTTTTCATATTTTTTTACCCTAGATTAGAGTCGTTAACATAATATAGAAACCTATGACGATCCTCCATGGACGACCCTTTTTTAAAGGTCAACGACCCCAGGTGAAAAACAAACAACCTCTCTGTCCAAAAAATTTTCAGAGTCGTCTTGGTATAGACAAACAAAATAACGACTCTTTGTGGCCCAAGCTAAGAGTCGTCAGGGTATATCATATTACCCTAACGATTTTTCATAACTTGGAAAAGTAGCAGGTTTGAGTCGTCAGGGTATATCATATTACCCTGACGATTTTTCATAACCGGGAAAAGTTGCAGGTTTGAGTCGTCATTTTTGGTGTCAATACATTGACGACTTTATAGAGTCGTTGGGGTATACATCCCTCGACATTGACGACTCTTTCTCTGTGTTGTGACATATATCCAATCCATGGGAGAATTTAAGATAATCTTACCATCAACACAATCATCTTTGTTACTTGAACCTTCTCCAACATCATTTCCCCTACTTGAATTACTCATTTCTAAAAACCCCAAGTTTTCCTCTAAAACTTCTTCTTCTTCTCACTCAAAAAAAAAAAAAAAAAAAAAAATATGATTTTAATCTAATATAATCTAACCACACTAACCAAATTATTAAGTTTTAATACTAATCATTCAGGGGTAGTTTAGGTATTTAGAAAAAATTTGCTAAGGGGTGACCCAAATTAGGTTTGGGTGACCTTTTTTGTCCTCTAGTGGGAGGCCCCCAATTAAAATGTTTGGCCCCCAATCAAATTAGGATAATTTATCCATCATTCTAATTTGTTCATTGTATTAATGCAACAGTAAGGACTTGTTGTTTCTAAGAGATAAAAAGTATCACTTTTTTGGAAACGGGGCGAAAGTATCACTTTTTAGGAAATGGGGCGAAAGTATCACCTTTTCTTAAATGGGACGAAAGTAGGCGCATACAAACCCCATGTTCAGATTCTTTTTCGGTCGACCCTCCCACCGTGGCAACGGTTATACTAGTTAATGAGTGTTAATAGTTAATTGTGGTAGTGGTACGATGATAAATGTAAATTTTGTTTGAATTTAAAGTGGATTATAAATTTCTGATGGTAATTCCTTCTTCAACCTCACTCGGTAGGATAATAACCTCTACTTTCGAAAAACTAGTATCCTCAGAGCAACTGCAGTGTTGCGATCAAAACCAAAGACTAAAGAGCAAAAAAAAGACCAAATCTTGGGTTTAGTAGGTGTTCAAACACTACGGGGAAGGAGTAAAATTGGTGGGGCGCAACTCCCATTAATTTTTTTTTTTTTTTTTCAGGCGTAACTTTGAGTTACGCCCCAATCAGGCGTAACTCTTAGTTGCGCCCCAATTTTTTTTTTTTTTTTTGTCTTTTATCGTCAGGCGGAGTTATAAATTACGCCTGTTCGGGCGTAACTTAAAGTTACGCCCGACTAAAACCAAACTAAAGACTATATTTGGTCTGGTTTTTAGTTTTAGTCTGGTCTTTGATCTTTACTCCCTCTCCACTGCGTCTGGTTTTTGGACCAAAATTTTAGTTTTGGTCTCCCACTGTGGATGCTCTCAGATATTGGGGGAAACTAAATACTTAGAAAATAAAAAACTATTTGGTTTTTTAAAACAAAACAGTCGAAGCAAGTTGTATCCAAGGAATTAAGATTAAGTTGTATCCAAGGGGTCAAGATTATCATTAACAAAATAGAAAAATACTATAACCCCCTACTATATGGGTTGAATACAGAGAAGCCCCACAAAATGGATCCTTCTCTATCAACTCCATTCTTTCACATTTTGATATTTCTAGGCCCATAACTTTAGGATTCGGGGCCTCGTAAATAAAAAAAAATTTCATAATACCAAAACAACCCTTTAGTATATATAGTTATAAAATTAGGCGTAGATTTCATTTTTGGTATCATTTTCTTTTTTCAGTTTCTCTCTCTAATTTTCTTTAGCTCTCTCTCTCGGATGAAGAACCAGTCCGAGAAACAATTCCTAATCGAAATTCTTAATGAAAAAATGATTTCAAAACCTAGATCTAAGATTTACAAACAAATATCTTGATTATCCAAACAAAAATTCTACATCAACATCACTTTATCTCTCTGGTTTCTGCTCTGAAGAGTGGGTTTTCAGTTTCACATCATCAACGTCGTAGTTTAACGGAGAAGAAGAAAACGAGTTTAGATTCATCGATTTCAGATGACGATGCTTATGGATCTCCGTTGATGATTTCGATTGAATAGCTCAACGAAATAATCGATTGAAATAAATAGATTTGATCTACGTCGATTAAATATGGATTTTTCAGTTGATTCGGAGATATCTCAGGTATTGATTTAATCGATTTTTGTTCAATGGATTTATAGATCTAAATGATTTGGTTCAAATTTATTTAACAATTGATCATCAATCGACGAATTCTCAATTGATTCTGGTTTGTTGTTTATATTTTGTTGATAATGAGAGGAGGATGAAGAAACAATTTTGTTTCAGAAGAATAACTTCAACTTGATGTAGACATGCGGTGTTTTTTGTTACAGTATGTGTAACTTGAGGTTACACATATATATCATGTTGTATTTTTAGCATGAAATTTGTATTTTTCTGTTATTTTTTGTGAATTTGTTGTGAGTTTTTTGTTTGATACTGAGAAGAGGATGAAGAAACAATGTTGTTTCAGAAGAACAACTTCAAATTGATGATGTAGACATGCTGTTTTTTGTTTTACAGTATGTGTAACTTGAGGTTACACATATATATCCTATTGTATTTTTAGCATGGAATTTGTATTTTTCTGTTGTTTTTTGTTTTTTATGAATTTGTTGTGAGCTTTTTGTTTGATACTAAGAAGAGGATGAAGAAACAATGTTGTTTTGGAAAGAACAACTTCAAATTGATGATGTAGACAAGTTTTGTTTTTGTTTTACAGTATGTGTAACTTGAGGTTACACATATATATCCTATTCTACTTTTAGCATGGAATTTGTATTTTTCTGTTGTTTTTTGTTTTTTTTGTGAATTTGTTGTGAGTTTTTTTGTTTGATACTGAGAAGAGGATGAAGAAACAATGTTGTTTTAAAAGAACAACTTCAAATTGATGATGTAGAATCTTTGTTTTTGTTTTACAGTATGTGTAACTTGAGGTTACACATATATATCCTATTGTATTTTTAACAATTTACACATGTATATATCCTGTTGCATGTGTATTTGTAAGCAATTGTAGCATTTGTATCTTTAAGACACATTTTATCTATTGCTTTCTGCATATGATATATTTCTCATGTTGAGTATGTTAATGGCTCATTTTATGTTTAGCTTGTTCCATAGGATATATTTTTCACGATGGGGCAAAGTCCCCGAGTGAATTGCGTTCGTGCATATGGCATATAATTGGCTCATGCATATGGCATCTAATTGTCTTCCCAATTAGATGTGTAGTTTCTAGTTACACTTGCTAATTGATGGGATATAAAGGTTATGAATGTGTAACTCTCATCGTACCCGATCGACGCATGTGTAACTCCCAGTTACACTTATGAGACCCATGTGTAACTCCAAGTTACACTAGTCATATGCATGTGTAACTCTTAATTACTCTTTTAGTTGTTCTATAATATTATTTCATTCTTTTTGTTTACCCAATCTAATTTCATGGATGTTTATTTTGTTATAGATATGGAAGCATTTTGTAATGAGGAAGACAAGAATGGAAGGAACAATAGAGGATTTCGTGGCTCATTTCTAAGATTTAGTTTTACATATTTAGTGTTCTAACTCGTTTATTGTATTCAATAACAGCCAATTAATAGATAAAAACAGAAAAATTATTGTAAATGAATATTAAAGCAATGCATATCTTTTTTTGTATATTTTTTTTCTTAGATAATTGTTGGCTATACATGCCATATGCATGTGTAACTTGTGGATACACATGTTATATGCACGTGTAACTTTTAATTACACATGCCATGTGTAACTTCGGGATACACATGCCATGTGTAACTTCGGGATACACATGCCATATGCATGTGTAACTTCTCGTTACACACTTTTGAATGCATGTGTAACTTCCGGATACACTTGCAATATGCATGTGGCCGGAGGTGGTGGTGGTGGTCATCGTGGCGGGGTGGTTGTCGGCGGTGGTTGGAGGCGGTTGGTGGTGGTCGGAGGTGGTGGAGGCGGTTGGTGGTGGTCGGAGGCGGTGGTGGTCGGAGGTGGTTGGTGGCGGTGGTGGTCGGAGGTGGTTGGAGGCGGTTGGTGGTGGTCGGAGGTGGTGGGAATATCATCACATTATATTTTAATAATTTTGGGCCTAAATTTAAATTTTATTTAATTATGGGCTTGACAATATGCATAAGGGTATCAATGTCTTTTAATAACTCGGGGCCTAGATTTAAACTTCTTTTAACTAGGGGCCTCATATTATGGGTTATCCATGGGTTGGGCCTTAGCCTAATTTTCCCTTAACAAAATCGATTGGCATTCCGGGTTTATTATGTAATTTTTGGTGAAGACGCCATAGCTTGGAAATTGTAGGCAAGGTTTATATTTTTTTTAAAATTAACACAAGTATAATTAAAATAAGAAAAAAATCTTTCGAATTTAACGTACTCCCTCCGTTACTTTTTAATAGGCTGGTTTGGTTTTTAGAGAAAATTAAGTTAATTAAGAAAACTAATCATTGAAAGTGGTCCTCATGACACTTGTCAATAAAAGAAGTGAATTGAAATGGTTCCCATGACACTTGTCAACAAAAGAGGTAAAGTGAAATAGTCCACATGACACTTGTCATCAAAAGAAGTTAAGAGAAAAGTGTTCCCTAAAAACTAAAGTATCATTTGACTTTCCCAATTAGGAAACCAGCCTATTTTTTTGAAATATTTATTTATAGAAACCAGCATATTAAAAAGTAACGGACGGAGTACATAAGTTATAATATCCTCATGATTCATAGTATTGATTGGAATTCGGTATGCCTAGCAGTGTTCAATCCTCGCTGTAGTATTTGGTTAATATGGTTCTCTTGTTCTGATAGTAGAAACCTTATTATTGTCTCTCATGCTCTCTTACTAAGCTAAGCTGCTGTCCCAATTTAAGACTTTCTGGCCACAGGAAAGAAAACATAGTTCTTGTCCTGGTATTCATTTCTGTCCCTCGTGCTCTCTTTCTCACTAAACATACTTTGATTAAAGACTCGAGGCGTCATTGCGCTTCTTCAACGGAGTGCTTTGTGAGAGTGGTGTGTGCTCTGACAATAGCAACATCTTCTAGATTATTGAACGGAGTTGGAGCCATTTTTAGTGTTCCAAAGTGATGGGTGACTAATTTAGGAAGATTGAAAGTGATGGGTGAATAAGTTTGGTAGAGATAGGTCTCTATTTATAGCCAAAAAAGTACCCAACGGCTAGTTTTTTTTAAAAAAAAAACGGTTACTTCTGCAATAACTGCTCCTACTAGTCAAAGTTACCGTTGGTATAGATATATATGTTTTAAGTCCATTACCTGCATGCTCTAAATATGAGAAAGGAATGCCGGTACTCAAACCGGCATAGGATGAATCCACAATTCAATGCCGGTACTGGTGACAATTTCAAATAAAACGGCTAGTTTTTTTGAAAAATATGACAGATTCTTTGCTTCATTTCTATATAATACCACCAAATCCGGCATAGGTAATTACATACCAATGATGCCGATATTACAAGTTCCTGATTTATTGGAACGAGCTTGAACAAGCAAAGCTGCTTCGAAATGCCTAAAAGGCTCTTTTCTCCACTTCGTATATGCATCCTGAGCTTCATACCTATCACCATTGTATCTTGCAAGAAATTCGTTGTATTTGAGACATGATTTGATGAGTGAAGTTGTTCGAATGCGTACTATTTGATGAGTGTATTCAATTCTGCGTTTCTTACTGTCAAACTTGTTATGCTTGTAAGAACCAGTCATTACAAGACCCCAAAAAACATCTGAAGGGCGTTGATCCTCCGGCAAATCCGATACTATGTAGTAATTTTTAATCCACTCTGTTTCCTCCTCAACATCTGCTTCTATCTTAGCTTCTTTTTGACGTTTAACCTCTTCCTCAGCTTCCGCTTTTATCTTATCTAATTTTTGACGATAACGTTCAAGCTTTGCTTCCTATTCTTCTTCTCTTTTCCACTTGATTATCTCTTCTTCCATTGCGGCAATTGACTTGGTGGTTTCTTCCTTCCTTCATAGTTTTTCTAGTATTGTGGCAACGGAGTTGGTCGTGGTTGATGATTGATTTCCTGTTGGAGTTGACAATATTTTCCTCATATGTTTTTCTTTCTCGAGGGAATTGATGAACTTGTCAGCTGGTGATTGATAATCCATTGGAGATATATCTGTGCGGTATCAACTGCAATGGGTGTATCCATTCCTTTAAATAGATGTGGACATAACGGATCTTTTCCACTTTAGTGACGGCACTCTAAGTAACTTAGATCCCACGCCGGAACTAATGTTTTAAAGTGTATGGTTTATGCAAACTAGCCGTTAGGCATTCAATTTTCAGAACCGGCATCCGTAGGAGGAACTACAACTATGCCGGTATTGTGTTCCTTTATATTGTATAACACGAGGATGCGTGTCGTAAAATCTTTACGAGAAACTACCCAAATATGCATACAATACCGGCATCCTTTGTTTAGTAACATCTATGCCGGAATGGGTAAAATTTGAAAAAAAAAACGGCTATTTTTTTGAAAAATATGACCGTTGGAGCATCATTTCTATATAACATCACCCATTCCTTTGGCAAAAACTACACAAACCAAGCACCAAATTAAAAAAATCATTCTCTCAAGTAAGCAAGCACGGCTCAAAGAATGGGGGATTCATCATCTACCTCTATTTGCAAAGTAAGTAGATTTCCTAACAACATGCTCTTCCTATACTATGACGGAAAACTAATACAATTTTTCTTACGAAACATCATTGCAAGTGTCAAATTTGCAAGTCACCTTCTCACCTAGCCATGGACTGTCCATTTATTTATTCAAAGTGTAGAAGCCGTGATGGGACACGCCTTTTTGGATTGCAAAACCGATGATGCTTTGAAAATGGAAGAATGTTTACGAGGTGTTTGAATCACCCAAAGTGCGATGAGTTTCAATGGTTTGACCAAGCGGTTGAACTAGCAGAGTCAAGAGAAAACCACAATGTCCATTTTAAGCCTATCGATGGGTGTGATGGGTGTTATATGAAGGGAAAGGAATACGTTGAAAAGAAGAAGAGCCAATGAGAATGATCCTTGACACCCCCATTCGGACGATGTCTTTGAGCAGTTAGGGAAATGCTAAAAGGCTCCACAATTGTTGAAAAGGGATGGAAATAGATTATCTCTAACTAA
Organism: Papaver armeniacum; assembly: GCA_023531295.1. Lineage (NCBI taxonomy): Eukaryota > Viridiplantae > Streptophyta > Magnoliopsida > Ranunculales > Papaveraceae > Papaver > Papaver armeniacum. The sequence continues at coordinate 82,445 of JAJJWW010013832.1, read as the reverse complement.
GTGCAATTCATTCTTTTTTTTTAATTTAAATTTTCTAATCCAATGTAGTCGATTACTTGAATAGGAATAAAGAGAATTTGAAATGAATTAATCAAAGTGCCGGCATTGTGGAAATCACAACAACAATGCCGGTTTTCTGTCAACTCTGTAAGAGTATTTGGGAATTTTAGATACCGGCATTGCCAAACTGAATCTTACAATGCCGGTTATCTATCACATATTTAAGAGTATTTGGACATTTGTAATACCGGAATTCACCTTAGCAAACGTAACAATGCCGGTACATGTCAGTTTCTATACAGGAACCAAATAATTTAACCTGATTGTTCCGGCATAAAAATTGCTATGCCGGGACTAGGTCCCGCCAGTGTTTTGATCATTCTAAATATGCCGGTATGTGTAAATGTATTTCTAAAACTGACCTCTACTACGCCGGAATATTTTAACTTGCAAACTACAAATCTTAACATGTTCAACATAAACCAAAGAACTAAAGAGTTAACCCACAGTACAAACCAAAACAAGTTTGAAATTGTTTTTGACGTAACCAAAGTCTTAAAGAGTTAACCATCACTAATTGTCATCAATTCTCTCAAACTAAATTAGTCTTTTGTTTCTTTTGGGTCGGCGCCTTCCTTGTTTCCCCATACATAGCTTTGACTGTAGGGTGGGTTTCTTCAATTCTATGAAGCTTTTCCTCGAGTTCCTTGATTTCTTGAAGAGATAGCACCACCCCGTCATTATGCTTACAACCTAACATCTTCGTAACCTTGCCAAGCCGACGTCGCTAGATTAATACATCAAACACATAATCAGTATATATGTTAACATTTGATTATGTTTACATTTAATGAATATATAAGCAATTAAGAAAACTTACCACCATTCCTAAAGTCTTAAGAAGGTGGGCCATCGTAGGTTGTGGAGGTGGAGGAATTTCAACACGAGGGTTTTCTTGGTGTGGAGCTTCGACGGAGGGAGGGCGCACGACATAAGGATGTGACCATTCTAGGTAATCCATCATGTAGCTTTCATCAGCTTCATAACCATTTTCTGCAATCTCCCACTTACTAATATCAACCAAACGACGGGGCGCTCTATCCCTCCAATGTGTTGGTTCCGGTTCTGGATCATACACTACATGCAACTTGTTGGGAGTTGAATTGCACCGAGAAAAGTAAAGAAGATAATTATCCTCAGAGGTCGACCAAAAACGGGATAATTGCTTAAATCCATGTTGGCGCATCACACGGCATGGATCGGCCATGATGTATCCTTTTGGGTGGTACAACGGCCCATGGTAAAATGCAACATCTCTTGGAATTTGACGGTCTCCTCTAATCTCCTTATAAGTGTCGAACACAACGTCTTCCACCCTCATAGCATCCAGATCCAATCTCATTTCGATGACTCGACCTTTGTTCTGGGGCCGGATTACTCTTAAACTCAAACCTCGAGCTCTAGGGGTATCGGGTTCGGGAAGGTCTTTGATCTTCAAGAATTGGCGAGTCCTTGAACAAGGTTGGGAAGTGTTCATAATACCACACCTAATCCAATGTGAACAATATACATGTGAACATAAGTAAAAAAAAAAATACATGTCAACAATAGATTAAAGAAATTTGTACCGGAGTAGAGTGAAATTCCGACAAATTGGTTTGTTTTAGCCAATGAAGCCCTTCTCATCTCCGCCATCAAATGTGCCATGACCGCGGTGCCCCAAGAATAGCCACAAACACCTTCCAACGGGTCAAGGTCTTGGAGAAAGTTTGCACTTACCCCGTTGCCATTAGTGTCGGGAATGCCCTAGTGCCCAAGATGTATAACAGTGTGTACGCGGCAGTGTATACCGAATGCATGCAAGGGTCCCATCCATCCACCGAGCTTCTAGCCTTTGTATTTTCAAACATTTTCTTAAGCATCGTCAGCTTGAATGTCTTCCTCTTACTTCCGTTCGATGATACATAAAAGCTATCCGAAGAAGTTTTGAAGTCCCAACCAAACAGCTTTTGGTCAAATCGTGCAACTTCGACCATTCTAGGTCCCGAGACTCTACTCCTTCTGAAATTGATTTGCCGATAACATTCAAGCCTAGAATGTCATGAGCATCTTTAGGAATCAAGGTCATCTCACCAAACGGGAAGTGCATTGTATTAGTTTCACCATGATACCTTTCGACGAAGCAATTGACGGTCCACGATGTCTCGGATTCAAGTAATTTTCAACCAAAGAATACGGACCAGAGTTCTTTACTAAGGTTTGGACATCTTCATGCTCCGACGACAATTTCCACTCAGCCGCGGCTTGGTTTGACAAAACACGCACAGCCTTAGTATGATCCTACAAATATGAGATGATACGATTAAGAGATGATGTAAAAGATAAAACAATGCACATGCACAAAATAAAAAATGCTTACATAAGTTTGAAAGATAGTACGAGCCCAAGAGTGCTTGTATCCAAAGAGTACTTTCGGTTCGGAGCTTGACCCCAAATTTTACCATCATCGCGGTCGGGTAACATGTCATCAAGGTGAGGAAGGTGACAACCTTTAACTTTGTGTTTGCCCTTGCCCTTGTCCTTGCCTTGTGTGGGTTGTTGACTAGTCCCACCAACTTCTCTTTGGCTTGCAAATTGACTTGGGGGAACCTCATCATCTTCCTCCTCACTTTCCACTCCATCATGCTCATCGTCCTCAAGTGTTCCACTACCTTCCCGGATTGCAAGTGCACTACGTTCACCACCACTCTCCCAAATTGACCATCTTGTTTCAAACCCCAAACGTTTCTTGCGACCGCGTCTTTCCCCCGGAGGCGGGGACCGAGGAGTATCAAGACCGTCCTTCCTCCTTCTCTTAGTGAGAATAGGACCTTTATCTTTCTTCGCTTCTTTGGCTCTTGACCTATAACATAAGAAAACAAAACAAACATTAGAAAAGTCATGGCAGTTTAGGAACCGGCATACTAATCCCTAAACAAAACAATGCCGGTAAGATGGACCGGCATATTAAATTAAATATCGATAATGCCGGTATTGAGCACCATTTCAGTGATGTTCCTGTATGTTGTAAGTGTAATACCGGCATTCTCGAATTGAACAAACAGATGCCGGTTTTTAAATATCGGCATTAAATAAACCTAGATAGAATGCCGGTACAAACAAATAGGTTCCTGTGTGTTTTTTGTTGACTACTGGTATAGTATTCAACCCTAATTGGATGCCGGTATAAAAATTTCAATTTCAGGAATGCAAACCGGCATGGTATTCGACCCAAATTCTATGCCGGTACCTAAAACGGCTTGGTATTCAAACCAAGATCCTATGCCGGTACTCTCTGTAACTCGACAGTTTCAGCTATTGTAGGCGATTCTAACCTAAACCCATGGCTACAAATCGAGTAAAACAATCATAAATGAGTTCAAAAATCACTTACCTTCTCGGAGAGAAGCCATGAGTGTTTGATCATCCTAGTACACTTTCTTTGCGTCCTCTTCTTGTTATTGAGCAATGTTCTCGATTCTTCGCTCATGTGTTTGTTGAGCAGCCGATTTGGTTCTCGGTTTTGCTTTCGATTTGGTTCTTGGAGGCATGGTTATGTTATGTTAATCGACGAAGAAATTTTTGATTCAACGATTAATCGTCGATGAAGAATGAACGATGAGGAAGAAGATGAAGAAATTTTTTTTTGGATGAACTGACCTATGCCGGTACAAATTTGAATTGGGGGATATATGATTTGGGTTATTTGATGTTAATGTTTTAGTTGAAAGGGTATAACAATCTTTTCATAATGTTTTTAATTAATCGAAGGGTGTTTTAGTATTTTCGCCCCCAAAAAACACCCCTTAACAGCCACCTTTGGTTGGGGGAAGTAATTCATATCCCCAATTAGTTTCCATATCCCCAATTACGCGTTCAAAATTAACTTGAGAAAATTTACAATCCATTTGTGTTATAGATTCTTTTTTTTTTTTTTGGTATAACATTTGTGTTAAAATGCAAATGCATACATGAAGATTCCACTCATTAAAATAGAGTGGATTCATTTATTTAACACTCGAAACTAAACTTTTCAACTCACACATTTGACCTTATACCGTATGATACACTTGTTTCATCGTCCAATGCCACATGCATGCTCAGTTGAATTTTATTCTTTTCCGTTCAGATATATGCAAACTGTTCATAGTTTAAGGGTATGGAGTCTCTAGAGGCAAAGAGACCAAACACCCGTGGAAGACGGGGTTCCCTTCTTCCGATTGGTTGACTGCAGCCACATCAGAACTGAAGGGAGCTGCCCAAATGGACACTAAGATCCAAATGAAAGAATCTGAATCAACTCTCTGAACTTACGGAATTTAGTCTCAGTGCGAACCAACATTCTATGGAATTTTACCAAACACCGACGGGAATGAAATCTTTATTCGTTTTGTTAAGGTGCTATGTGCTTATCAATACATTTGTGTGAATCTTCAACGACGTTGAATAAATGAGTGTTCGATGTAATACGGCTCGACAGAATCTTAATAAAAGTTGCACAGATTGATCATGAACTGCAAGGCCTGTTCTACAGAATATTCACTGATGTGCATATATCAATTCATCTGTAATATTATACACAGAAATCAGTGTTCTAAGTTCTAAATTTTTCGTATTATTATTATTATACTACCTCCGTTTTTATAAAAGTGTTACTTTCACTTTTTCTAAAAACAGATACACAAATCAACATTGGATTTTCTTGGATAGCAGCACATGAGCATGGTTTCGAAAAATCATTGCATCTTTAAACAAACTTTCCCAGTTCCATCAAGATTGCAAGCAATCAAAATTGTGATTTTTTTTTTGGCAAACAAGACCCGAGAAATCTCGAGTAATGAGCCAAGGGTGGTGAAACCGTGAAAGTAATCTTTCGCCGGGTGTGATAATCATTTCTGAGGGTATTTTAGTCAAACAAAAATAAAAAGCTCTGCAAAGGGGGAAAAACAACACCGAGATTTTCAGAGATTCAGAGCTTCAACATTGAATCAGAAGAAGAAACCACTTTCTGATGAGTGGGGGAGGGATTAACCCAGACACTCTATCTATACCATCATTACACCAGTCTTGTGAGAAGAGTGTTAATGAATAAACCTAGAAAATCCCTTTCTTTTTTCCTTCTTCTTCGTGAGTGATTCTTTCTGTATTCAATGAATTTCACATTTATTTGCTGTAATTGAAAACCCCATTTCATCAAAACCTCATCTTGGCTCTAATTTTTCAGTCAATTTTAGGTGCTAGTGGGGGTTAGGGTTTAACACCCTTCGCCAGACATTTTGTTGAACCAGTTCTATTCGGGTTCCTGATGGGGAATCAAGGATTCTGGTTTTCAGCTGCTTGATTTTTATCTGTAAGATGGTAAGAACCCTCATAAGGATGCCGCTATGATTAGTTTTATGTATGAAATTGATTGAATCACATTTTAGATAAGTTTCAGATTTAATTGATTAATTATTAGTCTGATTCAGGTTTCTAATTCAACTATGGTTTATTATGGTGTTTCGAATAGATATAATATGAGTGCGCTGCAACCATTGGTTCTTGAGGGAGTGCAAAAGTAATCAAGGATGACACTGTTTCTAATCATGTCGTAGCAGAAGCAACAAAGATTGCTGCGGCTTACCAGTCTCACAACATAGATAAAGCTGCAGTAACTCCGGGGCAAGTTCCAGTTACAGCTAATAGAGGCACAGGTATTTTGTGAGTGTAATTTGATTTTATTTGAATCAGAAATGTAATTGCAGTGAACTAACAAACAGTCATTTCAATTATGATTTAGATTCGAAGTTGAGTTCTTCTTTATACCAAGGGTAGTGGAACAGTACTCCTTGAACGTTGCCTTAGAGACATACTGAAAGTTATCAAAACTTTAGGTGGAGATGTTACAGCATCATTAATCACTTACGGACTGTTGTTCGATCTATCGATAGTTTAAAAGGTAATTTTGTTTCGATTTTCATGTATAAGTATATATATAACTATTCATCTGTACTTATATTGGATCTTTTAGTGGTTAATAGTTTGGAATGTCAATAATTATCATTTGTACACAGGCGCAACAGTTCAGCCAATTGGATCATTTCTGTCCAATCTCTTCACGAGATGGGGAGATTTGAGCATACCTATCGAAGTATACCCTGTGATTCACTCGTTTCATCAACTAATGAGAGCACTCGTAGCTTGCTGCTCAACGCCGCAGGCATCCATACCCGTTATACAAGACTCCCTCCTCCACCACGAATTCAGACCCTGCCCTATCACGGAAATCCACATCCTCCTTGCTAAACCACCACTTCAAATACTTTTAGAAATAACTATTAGAAGACAACAATTGTTCCTTATGCAACAACCACGATTCTGATGCTGGCCAACTGAAGCACCATCCTTCTCCCAAACCGTCAGAAAGGAGTCAGTACAAAGACAAGAACTAATCCTTGTGCAACAACTACGTTAATGATGTTGACATCAGAACTCAGAAGTTCTTGTCTTTCTACCGACTCCTTTATGAAGGGTATTGGAACTTACTCAAAGATTTTGTTGCTGTTGGAACTCAGATAGATGATTCTGACATTTCCCATGTAATTCATTTGTATATCCTTGTTTTCATTCCCATTAACATATCAATTAAAGTTGCTGCCCCCACTTGAATTCATGCATAAAGTTTTAGTGGTTCTTTGGTTTCATTCCCATTAACATTCCCTTTGTTCGCTTGCTATTTCTGTTTTCAGGTAATATTTCTTTTTATTCTTGTCTGAATGAGCATCTTCAAATTATACTCTTTCACTGTTTCAATGGTTTTGCTTCTTTCAGTCACGTGGGCCTCCAATTTTACCGAAGACTATCATCTTACAGTAGTTCAGTTCGAGCTGCTAGATCTGTAGGGATTTTACCTCTTACTTCCGATCAACCTGAGGTAAGAACATAATCATTTTATTTTTTTTTCGAGGTATGGAAATTATAAATCTGAATTACTAATAATGGCCAATAAAGAGTGTGTATGCATAAGATGTTTTGGATGGTCATACCTAGTAGGAAGTTGAATTTTTGATGCCATTCCGAATGACATTAGTTTTTAAACAGTGAAATACATATTAGTTCATGTGGGTAAAATTCCAAGCCTACCAGTGTTTAGTGATTACTACAGGGGGTACATAATTACTTTGGTTTACCACCAAAGTCTATATATATAAGAGAGAAAACAGTCTTCACCCCCAAGCCATTGGGGTACCCCTGCAGAAATTTGCGATACAAGTATCTCATTTTCATCTACCAGTACATGATTGGGATTTTGTGTCATCAATTAAACCAAAATGACATAATTTTTTGGTAGATGAATTATGAAATGCGTCATTATAAATAAAAAAAAAACTGGGTAGAAAGGCTGAAAGTGAAAGCTTAATTGCGTCTGCCATTTGTAGAAAAAGATTCTCAACTCTTTGTAGTTTTGTAATAAATTGTTAAGGACATAAATGGATGTAGCTCAGCTGTTTTCCACTCCCACCCACTAAGGTTGGCTAATTAGGAAGTGAGATTACTCATCGCTGGTAGCTAGTCAGGCACAACCATAGTAAGTACAACTACTCACCTAGCTAATTTATCTTCTCACTTTCCTCTTTTTTTACTCCTTGAACAATTCTGTTTCCACTTAAAACTCATTCTTCTCTTCGTTCCAATATAATTTCATTGATTTTTCTTTAAAACCATCAGTTTTTGCACCAGAAATTACAATTCTGATCAATAATACTGTTCTCCAGTTTCTTTCTCATCGGATCTCCTTCGACATCGATATCTCTAACCTTGGAGTTCTCTTATAAAATCAAGCATTTACGCTGTAATTTTTTTACCCAATCCTTCCCTAAAACCCATAATTTTTATCACATTTTTCCATCATCAATTTTTGAGCTTAAGTCGAAGTTAGCCACAGCCAAAAATTGTATCCAGCTAGTAAAATAGATAGTATTTTTTTGATTAATCCAATATGACAAAAAATAAAAGAAAGAAGAAACAAAATTGTGGTTTATGTTGATGGAATTGGTATGAGAAATTAGTCTTACTGGAGAAGCGCAATGCTAACTTAGTAGACTTATTTCATTTTATAAGAAATTAAAATCAGTGTCTGAGAAGTAAATGCAGGAAACATTGTGGAAACCCGAAAGCTTTTCCAATAACCCTAGGCTCCTAACACTTCAAGAAAATCTAACTAGATCTTTATTCTCAGCTGTTATCCTTTTTAGTGCTGTCGTTTTGAGATTTACTGTGCATTTTGAGTTGCTGAATTTGTTAAGTCGAAGAAAAACAGTGCTTTGGTTAGGGAAGAACAGAAAAGTTGTCTTCATTAGTCAGTAAGTTTCACAAGAATAGTGGACAGTGAACACTAATAGGCAGAACCCTTTAATGGTATGTGAATGAGGTAATGGTATGTGAACCCTGAATCAGTAGTTAAGCATGTCATATTATCCAGAGTTTAGAGTTCAGACTCTCCAATTCAAATTCAGCTACCTGCAAAGAGTAAACTGCAGCATGGCAACAAAAAGCTATTGCTCCAAATTCAGCTATGATTTTATAATATCATCCTGTGCAGTTATAGATGATCTCGAATGATAAGATTTGGTAATAGATTGTGTTTTTTCAAGTGTATCTTAATCTTTTTGTAGTCTTAGTTATATTGACTGAGTTTGTTTTTCTTAGTCATGTTTATCTCTACATGTATGGGATGTATATGGTTGCAACTCTTACTAATCAGTTAGGATTACCTGCAAATGCCAAACTCCAGAGTTCAGACTATCCCAATATAAGTTCAGCATGCCTGCAAAGAGTAAACTGCGTGACATTAAAAAGCTATTACTTGATACTTAAAAGTTGAAGCACTCGGCTATGCTAGAACATTTAGTCACTGTAATTCTTGTTTCTTCTACTGTATTTTTCTGCGGCATTGATAGATTTGGCTTTTATTGGCACTCCAGCTAATGCTATGTAATGGCCAAAGCATATAATGCATCATGTTGCAACTTCTCATTTTCATTGAATGTTGGTTTCAGTCTTGGTTCATAATGTGCCACTTGTTCTTCAGGCAAGAGTCCCTTGCCTAATATTTGAAAGCGACCTTCAAATATCTCTTTTGATATCTCAATCAGTAATCTGCTGAACCAAATCCAAATTATTTTTCTGGATAACTGGGGTAGATGAACCCATTATTTAGTATCACATGATACAATCTGCGGTATGCCCACGCCAATACATCTATCTTACACTTTATTTTTCCTCGCAGATCAAGGAGTCGGAAAATTCACGGCCACTCCATGACCCAAAAAATGGAACACTGAACCCGCAGTTCCTTTGTTTGCTTGTTATTTTCTGTTTTAAGGTAATATATTTTTTTTATTCTTGTCTGGATGAGCATTTTTAAATTATACGATAGTAATTTGGTGTTTTATTCAGATTAAAAGAAGTAATATTCACCATTTTCTTTCACTGTCTCAATGGTATTCCCATAACTGATTATGGTTCTTTCAGACATGTGGACTTCCAATTTTACCTCCACCGCGAGAAATTTATGAGTGGAATATTGCGGTGACCATCATCTTACAGTAGTTCAGTTCGATCTGCTAGATTTATATGGAATTTACCTCTTCTTACTTCTAAGCGTCCTGAGGTAAGAACATAATCGTTTCTTATTTTTTTGACTTGTAGAAATTGGGTTACTAATAATGGCCAGTAAAGAGTGTGTAAGCATAAAATGTGTTGGATGGTCATACTTGACACTTAGAAGTTGAATTTTTTTATGACATTTTGAATGCCATTAGTCTTTGGGCAGTGGAAGCTAATCACAATAGTTAGGTTGGTAGTGCAGCTGAGTGGTTAAAGTGTTGCAGTTGTTTCTCATAGAAAAAAGCCTTTTCTTTATATATTTCTTTCTTTTTTATGTGCCCTCCTCCCCCCACTTTCAATAACTTGCAGCACTACCATTTCCCTAAAAAAAAAAAAAAAAAAAAGAAAAATGAAAGCTTAATTTCTTCTGCCATTTGTAGAAAAAGGTTCTCAACTCTTTGTAGTTTTGTCGTAATAATTAGTGAAGGACATAAGATCTTACATATTTCTGATTGATGTTATACTATTTTCTTTCTGGTGAAATATTCTAGGGTTTCCATTGTGTTGAAGAAATCTAACTAGAGAAAGTCTTTTCAACAAAGCTGATTGAAAGTTGGGATTAACGGCTTGAGTTGAAGCTATCAGATCATCTAAGGTAATTTTCGTTACCTTCTAATTCATGAAAAGTTTGTTTGTGTGTTTTTCTTTTTCTTTTTAAAGTACGGATTTGGTTTGTTTGAACTAAAATCTGAATTTAATTCAAAAATTATCGTGGAAGTTTAATACACGAAAATAAGGGAGTGAGACTGCATTCATGAACCTCATTGCTGATAGCTAGTCAGGTACAAATGTATTAAATACAGATAACCCCACTCCAACAAACGATATTAATTAAGATGGTGAGTGATATCAACTACTCACCTAACTAATGAATTTTCTCTCTTTCTTTCTTTCATTACTCCTTGGCACAATTATGCTTATAAAATCCAATCTTCTCTTCATTCCAAGTACAAGTATAATTTTATTGATTTTCTTAAAACTGTCATTTTTTGCACCAGAAATTACAAATCTGAACATCAGCAATACTCTTCTCCATTTTTTATCTCGTCAGATCTCCTTCGACCTCAAAGGATCTCTATCTTATGAGATCTCTTATAAAATCAACCATTGCAGCTGTAATTTTTCACCCAATCCTTCCGTAAAACCCATATCTCAATTTTTATCACTTTTTTTCATCATCGGTTTCTGAGCGAAAGTTGAAAACAGCCACAGCAACAGTTGTATCCTAGCTAGTAAAATTGATAGTATTTTTCCAGTATGACGAACAAGAAAAGAAAGAGGAAACAAAACTGTGGTTTATATCGATGGAATTGGTGTGAGCGGACTCCGGAAACAAGAACTTATTAGGTAGGTGATGTCGGTGATTTGGTGAAGTCTGAATCTTGGAAAACCCCGCAGGTACTCTGTCTACATTGCTGTTTACATTTAAATGTGTTTTATATAAGAGCAACCTGCTTAGCTTTGCTGATTAATTAAAACAATTATAGTTTGAATTTTAACATCTGGAAAACGTAATATGCAAGTTGTTATTTGCCAGAATGGTTGGAGATTCGTAAGATAATAATAGTCCAATGGTGAAGATTTATGGAGAGTAGATGCCAATTTTGTACTAGGATTGGTGTTGGTTAGTAACACGTAGTAAAGAGTTATTTTAAAGGAGCAACCATGGTGGAATCATCTTTGAGCATCTGTTTCTTGTAATTCATGCTCTTAAATATCTTGTTGATCACTTGAACAATCTGCAAATAATTGAATTTTGTGTTTCATTTTCGGATACAATTGTGTAGACTATTCAGTTGTCAGAGCGTGGGTCTGACTCGGTTGATTTTTTTTCCTGTTACCTTTCAGATATATGCACACTGTTAATAGTTTAAGGGTATGGATTCCCAGATGGAGAATCCGTTAAACACAACTACCAGATGAGGTTAGCTCCTCTGATTTGCTGAGTTCTGCCATGCGAGAACTGAAGGGATGGGGATACAGCTGCCAAAATGGAAACCAATCTGAATCAACTCTCTGAACTTACGGAATATAGTCTCAGTGCAAACCAATTCTATGGAACTTTACCAACACTGACGGGAATGAAATGTGCTTATCAATTCATCTGTGCGACTCTTCTACGAGGTTGAATAAATGAGTGTCGTAAGTGCTAAATGTTTCGTATTGTTATACACAAATCAACAATGGTCAATGGAAGTTTGTAAGAAATGTGTTCTTGTAAACATTGCAGTTCATAGTCAATTTAACATACACATGGATTTTTCTTGACAGCAGCACATATGATGGTCTTGAGAAATCCTTGTATCTTAGAACACTCAAACTTTTGCATGTTCCATCAAAATTGCAACATTAGTGATTTACATAGTGATTTTGGCAAACAATAGCGGAGAAATCAAGCTTTCAGATTTCCTCACTGCTATATTCCCAAGTACATCATTTCTCTGTAGATTTTTTATTTTTTTAATCTGACTCGTCTGGATCTGAGTGAAATGACATTTATATCTGACTCAATGTATTTGTTTTTTGAGTCAGATTCGACTCAAAATATGGAAATTAGTATCTGACTCAATGTATTTGTTTTGTTGAGTCAGATCTGACTCAAAATATGGAAATTAGTTGCTTGGTCCCACAATCAGGAAATAAATCTGAGTCAGGTCGAGTTACTCATAAGACAAACAAACAGTCTAGTCTGACTCGTTTCGAGTGAGCAAAAAATCAAAAAGTAACCTTCTGCCGGGTGTAATAATCATTTTGTGAGGGTAATCTAGTCATATACAAAAATAATGATCAAAAGCTCTGCAAAAGTGGGAAAAACACACAGATTTTGGAGAGAGAACACTCTGAGCTTCTACACCTTCAGGGAATCAGAAACCCCGGAAGGAGGGATTAACCCAAACACTCTATCTATCATCATCACACCAGTCTTATGAAAAGAATGAATGAATACTAAACCTAAAAAATCCCAACCTTTCTTCTTTTCTTTCTTCTTCTTCTTCATGAGTGATTCTTTCTGAATTCACTGAATTTCACATTTATTTTGATTCAATTGCAAAACCCATTTCATCAAATCTCATCTTGGATTATTCATTTCATTTCTCAGCGTCGGTGACTGACTCTCCAGTTTCCTCAATCAAACCCCCCTTTTTCTTCTTGAAACCCTAACTCTCTTCATCTAATCAACTTAGGGTTTCGATGGGGAACTTCAAGATGCTTCCACAGGATATCATGTTAGACATTGTAAGTCGTTTACCAGCCGAATCTATTTTAGAATGCAAATTAGTCTCTAAACCTTGGAGAGATCTTGTTCGGCATCCGTCCTTGGCGCAGATGCACTTGAATCGTCTCAATGATTCTGGTAAGTTAAGCTGTATTTTCTTTAAATATGAAACACGGATTAAAGAATTTCATTACAGTGAGTATGATGAAAATTGTGATGGTGCGCTACCCTTTAATAGAACAACAATGATGAATTTGAGACCTCCATTTCTGGATTATTCATTTGTGGGTTCATGCAATGGCTTAATTTGCTTCAATGCACGGGTTGAACAGAAAATTGGTGTATGGAATCATGGACCTGCTTATATCTGTAATCCAATCACCAGAGAATACATTATGCTTCCAAAAGTTGATGAACAGTTCATGTGGACTGGATTTGGTTACATTCCTGAAACAAATGAGTACAAGGTTGTTAGGATATACATCCCGAAGCAGAGATACCTAAATGAAGAAGAAATTGGAATTGGGGTTGTTCAGGTGTACACTCTTGGGAGACCTGTCTGTGGGTGGAGAAATGTGGGAACGACCAACATCAATATGCAACGTTTTTCACACCGTGCTGCTGCGTTTGCAAATGGAGCTCTTTATTGGGAGGAACACCATGGAACAACTATTCTTGCTTTCCGTTTGGCTGATGAAAAGATTATCCTGCTTCCAGCACCACCACCTTATTTGACGCGAACTGATGCTTCCTACTTCTCTATCAAATTTGGGGTTTTAGGTGATTTTCTAAGTGTCACTTACGAGGCTGGTGGTGATTGTGATATTTGGTTGTTAAAGAAGAATGAAGATAATGGCGAATTCAACTGGATTAAAGATGAAATTTCACGGCCATTCGAGTTTACCAAGAGTGGTAGGCTTTTGTGTTATGGGAATAATAGAATTTATTACAGTTACAATCCAAAAGCTTCATCTCCCAAAATTGATATCAGTTTTGGCAAGTCAATTTGTGAAGCGATTCCTCACAAGAATACGTTAGTTTCATTGAAACTATTAGGAGAGAAGGATACAAAAACGATGGAATTCGTTGAAATAATAAGTTCAAGTGAGGAGACTGAAAATGGTGATTAACTGAAGAAGCCTCAGAACGAAGTAAGTGTTATGATCTTTCATTGAAAACTTTATGCATTTTGTTGCTGTGTGTGCTGATATGATATCATGTATGAATTATTCTTACTACTTTTTTGTTGTTCATTCTGCATTTTGTAATTTACGGAAGTTAGTCTTAGTGGAGAAATGTAATGTTAACTTAGTAACTTATTTCCTTTTTTGAGACATTAAAATCAGTGTCTGGGAAATAAATGCAGGAAACATTGTGGAAATCTGAAAGCTTTCCCAATAACCCTAGGCTCGTAACCCTTTGAGGAAATCTAATCCGTTCTTTATTCTCAGCTGTTATCCTTTTTAGTGCTGTCGTTTTGAGATTTACTGTGCATTTTGAGTTGCTGAATTTGTTAAGTCGAAGAAAAACAGTGCTTTGGATAGGAAACAACAGAAAAGTTGTCTTCATTAGTCAGTAAATTTCATATAATGAACAGTGAACACTAATAGGCAGAACCTTGTGATGGTATGTGATGAGGTGATGGTATGTGAACCCTGAACCAGTAGTTAAGCATGTCATTGTTCAGAGTATCCAATTCAACTCAGCTTACCTGCAAAGAGTAAACTGCAGCATGACAACAAAAGGCTTTTTCTTCAAATTCATCCATGGTTTTGTAATATTATCTGTGTCTTAGAAGTCACTGACGAAACTTTTGAATGTATCTGCACTATGTGCGGTTGTAGATGAATGATAAGATTTGGTAATAGATTCTGTTTTTTCAAGTGTATCTTAATCTTCTTGTATTCTTAGTCTTATTGACTGAGTTTGTGTATATCATGCTTATCTGTACATGTAAGGATCCATATGGTTAAGCATACTAATCAATAGTTAAGCATGTCATAGTTCCAGTTCGGCTTACCTGCAAATGCCGAACTCCAGAGTTCAGATTATCCGAATTTAAGTTCAGCATGCCTGCAAAGAGTAAACTGCATGACATTAAAAGCTATTGCTTGATACTTGAAATTTGAAGCACTTAGCTATGCTAGAAGATTCAGTCATTGTAAAATCATGGTTCAGAACAAAATTGCATCTTCTTTTTAGGGTGTTGGGTAACCTTTTGTTGGGTGTGATAATAATTTTATAAGGGTAATTTAGTCATACAAGAACAATGTTCAGAGCTGCAAAATGGGGAAGAACACAGATTTGAGAGAAAAACACTGAGCTGAGCTTCAACACCCAGCCCAGGGAATCAGGTGAAAAGATCAATCCAAACTCAGCTATAAACTTTGATGCACCATCTATCTATCATCAGCACCCCAGTCTAATGAGAAGAGTGACCGAATAAACCTTAAAAATCGTAAGTTTCTTCTCCATAAATTATTGGGGTTATTTTCTCTGATTTTACTGAATTTCACATATATTTGATGTAATTACAAAACCCAATCATCAACAATTGAGCCTGAGTTATTTTTGAGTCATTTTTGAGAATTTTAGGTGTTGGGGGATTTTAGGGTTCAACCCCCTTTACCAGAAATTTTGTTAAACCAATTATAAATTTCTATTCAGGTTCCTGATGGCAATAAAGCATTCTGGTTTTCGTGGGCTTGTTCCTAGTAATGAAGTGAGTAATGCTATTGCTGTTCATAATCAACCTCTCCAAATTCTACATTTCGCTCTAATGGTTGATTTTGTAGCTGCCTTTATGATGTGCAGGAACCTTACATGTGGTTCTATGTATGACACTGTTACTGTTCACTTGTAGTTTCTAATTCAACTGTGGTTTGCTATGGTGTTTCAAATAGATATCATATGAGTGCACTTCAACCGTTGGTTCGAAGAGGGAGTGCAAACATAAATAAGGATGACAGTGTTTGTACTTTGTAATCATGTCGTGGAAGAAGCAACTACTGCTTACCAATCTTGCAACATAGATCAAGTGGTAGCTCCAGAACAAGATTCAGTTACAGCAACTACAGGCGCAGGTATTCATCCAAATTGTAGAGTAACTCGGTAACATCTATCAAAGTAGATAAAGAAAATGGGAAAGTAGTGTGTAATTTTATTTTACTTGAATTGAAGTTGCTGTTGTGGTGAAATAACGAACACCCAATAACGAACACCCATTTCAATATTTTCAGACTCGAAGTTCAGACATGCTCAAAGTTTTGAAACCATTTGGTGGATGACTTACGGACTGTTGTCAGATCTATTAACAGTTTAAAAGGTAATTTTTCTTTTGTTCACGTTTAAGTATATAACAATTCATGTATACTCTGTGCGTGATCTTTTAGTGGTTTAGAGATTCAAATGTCAATATTTATCAATTGTACACAGGTGCAACAGTAAGTCATCATTTTTGTCCAATCTCTACACTAGATGGGGAGATTTGCACATATTTATTGAAATACCCTGTGATTCACTTGTTTGATCGACTGCCAAAACGACAGTAGTTTCTGAGGGAGATAAGGAAAGTCTCAGGGTCGAGAGGTAGCTTTTACGTAATTACTTCTGTCATATCATTTATTTCGATGATCTTGTTTCTTCTAATGTATTCTCGACTGCCGCATTAATATATTCTCCTTTGTCATAGATCCAGCTTACGCTATGTAATGGCCAAAGCATATTATGCATCATGTTGCAACAAATCAATGACCCAAAAAATGGAATGCTGAACTCACATTCCCTTTGGTTACTTGTCAGGTAATTTTTCTTGATTCTTGTCTGAGCAAGCATTTTCAAGTTATATGATAGTAGGAGTAATTTGGTCTTTTGATTTGAAGAAGTAATATTCACCATTTTCTTTTACTGTTTCAATGGATGAACTTTTTGCTTCCTTCTGACATGTGGAACTCCGATTTAACCCCCACTACGGGAAATTTATGAGGGGAACATTGCGGATGTCCATCATCTTACAGTAGTTCAGTTCGATCTGCTAGATCTGTAGGGAGTTTACTGCTTACTTCGGATCGATCTGAGGTAAGAACATAATCATTTTTATTTTTTTGAGTTATAGAAATTATAGAACTTGATAGTAATATGGCCAACAAAAAGTGTGTACTCATAAAATGGATGGTCATGCTTGGCAGTTAGTAGGAACTTGAATTCTTTGATGCCATTTTGAATTGCTTAAGTCTTTGGGCAGTGGAATCTAATCACAATGCTACGTTATTCATCTTAATACAATGCATCCTTCCTTAAGATAAAGACATTAATAGTTAGATTGGTAGTGTGAAAGTGTTGCAGTTTCTTAATTTCTTCTGCCATTTGTAGAAAAGGAAGAAAAAGATTCTCAACTCTTTGTAGTTTTGTAATAAATAGTGAAGGACATAAATGGATGTAGCTCAGCTGTCTTCCACTCCGACCCACTGACCTTGGCTAAATGAGGGAATGAGATTGCATTCATGAACCTCATCACTGCTAGCTAGTCAGGCACAAACGTAGTAAGTACAGGTAACCCCACTCCAACAAACCTTATTGATTAAGATGGTGAGTGATACCAACTACTGACCTAGCTAGTTAATCTTCTTGATTCCTTTGTTTCATTGCTCCGTGGTGCAATTTTGTTTATAAATAGCCACTTAAAGTTCACTCCGATATAATTTTATTGATTTTTCTTAAAACTGTCTTTTTTTGCACCAGAAACTACAAATCTGATCATCAAAAAGACTGTTCTCCAGTTTCCTTCTCATCAGAACTCCTTCGACCCCTAAGGTATCTTATACACTCAACCATTAAAGCTGTAATTTTTCATCGAATCCTTCCGTAAAACCCATATCTCAATTTGTATTTTTTTTTTCATCGTCAATTTCTGAGCTCAACAGCCACAGCCACAGCCACAAATCCTAGCTAGTAAAATAGATAGTATTTTCGATTAATGCAATATGACGAAAAAGAAATGGAAGAAGAAACAAAGTGGTGGTTTATGTTGATGGAATTGGTATGAGCGGACTCGGAAAAAAAAGAACTCATCAATTGACATGGTGTGACAGATTAGGTGAAGGCGGAATCATCTTATCAACTACACCAGCGATATGGCTACTTACAATCCATGTTTAGGTTATAATCATACGGCTGATCAGCCTCCTAAGTTTGCCATCAAACATAGGTATAATGCTGAGTGGTTTGTATCACAGAGGATCTAAATTTGTCCTCTATCCGGTTACGCTATATCCCTTGTTCAACAGTTGAAAGGATGCCAAGGAGCATCAGCAGGTCTCTCCTACTCTGACACAATCTTGAGAACGACCCTGGGTAGGGAGATTATTCTTGGGTCATATTTTTTGTTTTTCTGTATAAATTTAGTAATTGTTGCGCTAGGGGAGTCATCCCGAGAGGCTGCAATATCACGAAAAAAATTAGTAGGTTAGACATAAGATTTGTCTACCGTATTCATTTGAACAAATTTCTCTATACAAAAACAAGTTTTTTTTTTTTTTTGTATATTTTGTGCAAGCAGCTTCTGCTGCTACTGCAGTCTCGACACAATGTAGACAAAACTCATTTTCTGTTTATCTGTGTTAATGGGTCTTTCAGTGCCACAATAGTGCAATCAATATGTGATATTTTCTGGTCGGATACAATCGTGTAGAGTTCACTTCTTGAGTGTCTGGGTCTTACTCAGTTTCTGTTTTTTTTAACTTCCTTTCAGATGCTTGCAACTGTTGATAGTTTTAAGGGTCTGCAGTCCTCTACAGGCAAAACCGTTCAACATGAGCACAAGAGGGGCTTTCCTTGTACCGATTTGCAGAATTCAGGCAAGCTGGAGTTGGAAGGCTTGGAATAAAAAGTTGCACAGACTGAAATGAAACATCATGAATCGCAGGGGTCTGTTCCGCAGAATCTGAATCAACTTTCTAAACTTACGGAATTAGTCTCAAGTTGTATGGAAGTTTACCAACAGGCAACAGTAATGTGCCTTTATCAATTCATCTGTATACACAAATTAGTGTTGTAAGTACTGAATGTTTCGTATTATTATACACAAATCGACAAGGGAAGTTTGTAAGAAATGTGTTCTTCTTGTATCAAGCAAACATTGCAGTTCATAGTCCATTTAGTGTACACATGGATTTTCCCTAACAGCAGCACATACCATGGTTTTGTATCTTAGAACACTCAACGAACTTTTGCCAGTACCATCAAAGATTGCAAAGCAGCATAGTGTTTTTTGGCAAAGAATAGCCATCTCTGCTATACTTTTCTAGTACATCACATCTGTTTTTTTTTTTTTTTTTTCCTAGTTCATCATCCCTATTTTTTTTTTTTTATGACTCGTCTGGATTTGATTGAAATCACATCCGGATCTGACTCAATATGTTTGTCTTAGGCCTCTTCCTATGCACATGCCAAAACATGGTATTTGGCATATATGCACCCACTATGGGTATGCCAAACTGCCAAACTCATATGCCAATATGTTATTTCTGGCATATAGGCATACACGACAGAGTTTCCAGCGAGCGATAGAGTCTTCATCGCTCGATGGTCAAACTGTCGTTCGATGATCATTCAATCGACAGCGACAGCTTGACTGTCGCTCGATACTTTGATAATCGCTCATCAGATCTTCATCCAACGGCTAATATTTCCCCCTACCGGATTTCAACCAATTCCAACCCAACTTCAAATTCATTTCACCATGCATAGTGCATAACCGAAGTGGATTTGACTACGAGGAAATAACATGGATCATGATAGTTAAGGTGAATTCATCTTAAGGTGAATTTTTCTTTTTTTATTGGTCTAATTCGCTACTATGAAGGTGAATTTTTAATGAAATGTAAATGGGTTTTAATCAATATTAATTTAAAAGATAATTTCCATTAATCTAAAAAAACAAAATTACATTTCACATTTCAACTAAAAGAAAACATTTTAACTACTCATTTCCTTGTCCGTTTCCTCCTACCAAAGATCCAATTGCCTCGCATTTTCTGGATCCATAGAGTTGTTCAACAAACTAGTTAAGGTGCTTAGGTTTGAGACTGACTTGGTGGTTGAGTCTCATCGAATCACCATAACCTTGATAAGCAATGGGAGTACGGGGTATGGGAACATTATACAAATCTTGAAATACGTGTGGTTGATATTGTTCTTTGGAATGGTTGAAATGCTCATGAGGTTGAGGCAATTGGAGTATACTGATTTGTTTGCCTAACTACTTCCATGTTCACACCACCACCGAGTCGGTATGTCGGTTTGTGAATGACTAAACATACGTGTAGGAGTTGTATCCAAGCCAATGTTTTCTTCACCACCGCGTACTCCTTGAGTATCTAACACCATGTTTGGGGTTGAACTTTCTGGATCCTCCTCCATATGACGACGTCTCAATCTTCTTTCACCACTTTGCCGACTTCCACGACTTTGCCGACTTCCACGACTTTGATGACTTCGACGACTTTGTCGACTTCCACCGGACTCAATCTGTACCAACTCCAACACCAGACTCAAACCTCTACCGGCTCCAACACTGGGACTCATGTCATACATCATGCTTTCCCTCAAACTTTGCATCTGTTCCAAGTGCATATTCAAATCCCCAAGAAGAGCCTCATAATTGTTACATCGGTCCGATACTCCAACTCGTAGCATTGACCCCGAGGTATGGATAAGTCCGAGTAGGTGCACTAGAAACAATTGGATAAGTAACAATCTCTCCAGGATGTCTTTGGATATAGTCTTTACTTCCCAAGAAAATGGTGGCATGTTTGACGATGAACTTTGAGAAGGATATGCAAATACGTCACCCGTCTCTGGTGGAGGTTGGGAAGGAAGAAATTCATTGTCAAGTGGCAACCTACCTAAAGTCAGGAAATCCATCCGACCCAAACTTTGCGGTTGCATGGAAATATTTGGCTTGAAAATAGTATTAAACCAAGATAGGTACTCATTTCGTCCATCGGCTCTCGGATCAATTCATCACTTCTTGCCAACTATGACCTTCTCTTATCAATTTGAAGTAATCGTCTGCTGAAACATCTGTATCCGGGATAAGGTTTGATAGCTATCACCGATCTCCTTGCAATGAAGAAGTCAGTCTTTCACCATAATACCAAACACCCTTCTCGTAAATAGGGCGTATAACACCATCCTTCTAAAGCTTAACTCTACCATTGTCTCGACCTAGTTCTTCTTGGAACTCGGGTACTTCTTCATATGGCCGTGAGATAAGGTTATGGCTTGTTCTACTCAACTCTTGAATCTTATGAACAATAACAAGTATGTTGACCATCTTCAATCTGTGTAGCTTCCCAATTCTCTTTAATCATACTTTCGTATGATCGGAAATACATTCGTATAATTCTTAAGACAAGGTTCCGAAACACGGAAATATGTATACCACCAATACTGAAAAAAATAACATTCAGCAGGTTAATAACTTTTCCATATGAAAATGACAAATAAATACATAATGTGAAAAAGATTGGTTCTTACCTCCAGAACTCCCCAGAAAGCATTAAAACTATCTTTATCACACGTCGAATTATCACTTAGGGCAATGTAAATCTCTGATAAAATCGCAGTCCCCCAATCATATGTTGGTGCTTGCTCTAAATCTTCTAATGCTTCGAGAAACCCAATTAACACTACTGAGCTAGCATTTGGAAACAGCACATTGGCCCGGTGTCCACAATACAAACAGACGTTCTAGCTCCTCAAAATGGTCGGGGATCAAATATTGATTACCAGCTTCCCCTGTTTTCATTCATTCTTAAAGATAACGCTGAAAAAACTTTTCAACCCGACACCTTCAACCCATACGCTTTTATTTGTCTATGTGAAGGATTTCCTTCTAATTCATTTGAGTATAAAGGAAGTCTTTCTTTCCATCTACCTTCTGATAACCACTTTAGTCTATTAAATGGAATGGAGTTCCCTTGGCATGGAATTCCGGTTAACATGTATAAATCTATCGGTGTAACTCCTATTAACAATAATTATTCATAATTAGAATTTGTTGATTTTTATGAAATAAAACACATAATCTAAAAATTAAATTACCGTAAAAGACTGACTTACCGCATTCAAAGTCCTTGAAAAAGAACGTGTTTGTAGTCTTCCACCATCGTTCTAATATAACTTGAACACCTTGAGTCCTGTGGTTTCTAGGTTGTATTTGATATAGATGTCGCCAAGGATATCTTCTCACTCTCTTGAACAAGCGGAGGAAGTAATTGAAAAATTGTACGTAACTCGGTCCATCCACCTCTTAGATTTATAGCGTTACATCGCCCCTCATTATCGAAAGGTGATTAGAGAATACACCTTCACCGGCTACTAGTCTAACATTATTAAACTCATAATCTGATCCACAACAAAACTTACTCCACCGCCAGGGTACTTGTAGATGCTTTCCCTTTTTTGTTTCTTTTTCTTCTCTCCATATCTGATTAAGATAATCGTTTCAGAAGGTTTTCAGAAGAAGAATTGAGAAGAAAATCAGTGGTTTTCAGAAGGTTTTCAGAAGAAGAATTGAGAAGAGTTTAGAAGAGGTGGGAGTATAGTTGCGGTATTTATAAAGCGAGAATCTCTCGAGCGGTGGCGATATTGATTATATCGACAGCGATATAGTTAATTTCGAGCGATATTAACAATATCGCCAGCGATAAAGACTTTATCGCTGGAGATATTATCAATATCGCTCGCTAGGGATTCGATCGCTCAGCGGTTTCCCCATAGTGGCGCAAATGGTTTGGCATGCCACCTGGCATGCCAAACACCATTTTTTTTGGCATGTGCATAGGAAGAGGCCTTATGAGTCAGATTAGACTGGAAAACGAGTCAGTAGCTTGGTCCTATGAGTCGAGGCATTTTATTCTCAAGTCGCGAGTCAGACCTGACTCGAAAGACAAACAAACAGTCTGACCCGTGCCGAGTCAGATCGTTGCTGTAGGGTGTGATAATCATTTTATGAGGGTATTTTAGTCATACTATAAAAATAATGATGATCAAAGCTCTGCAAAAGGGGGAAAAGCACAGAGATTTTGAGAGAAAATACTCTGAGCTGAGCTTCAAGTCTTCAACACCTTCACCCGTCACTCAAAGGGAATCAGAAAAAGAATAAAACCCTCTATCTATCATCATCACACCAATCTTATTAGAAGAGTGAATCAATAAACCTAAAAAATCCTAACCTTTTTGTTTCTTCTTCTTCTTCATGAGTGATTCTTTCTGTATTCACCGAATTTCACAATTTTATTTGATGTAATTACAAAACCCAAATCATCAAAAACTCATCTTGGCTTTGATTTTTCAGTTAATTTTGAGTCAATTTTAGGTGCTAGTGGTAGTGGGGGTTAGGGTTTAACCCCCAGACATTTTGCCGAAAAAAGTATAAATTTTCTATTCAGGTGCCTGATGGGAATCAAGCATTCTGGTTTTGTTCCTAATCAGGTGAGTAATATTGCTGTTCTCAAAATTCTGCATTTCACTATTTTGGTTGATTTCTTAGCTTTAAGATGGTAAGACATTGATAGAATCACATTTCAGATTCAATTGATTATAATTAGTCTGATTCAGGTTTCTAATTCAACTATGGTTTCTTATGCTGTTTCGAGTAGATATAATATGAGTGCGTTTCAACCATTAATTCGAAGAGGGAGTGCAAAAGTAATCAAGGATGACGCTGTTTCTAATCATGTCGTAGCGGAAGCAACAAAGATTGCTGCGACTTACCAGTCTCACAACATAGATAAAGTGGTATCTCCGAGGCAAGTTCCAGTTACAGCAACTACAGGCACAGGTACTGTAGAGTAACTCAAGGTGTTTGAATTGGAATTGTTATTGTGGTGAGCTAACAAACAGTCATTTCTGTTATTTTAATTCAGAGTCGAAGTTGAGTTCTTTGTCGTCTGATGATACAAAGGGTAGTGGAAAACTCCTAGAATGTTGCCTTAGAGACATACTGAAAGTTATCAAGCCATTAGGTGGAGATTTGACAGCTCGATACACCATTATCAATGACTTACGGACCGTTGTTGGATCTATCGATGGTTTAAAAGGTAATTTTTATTTAATTTTCAGTTCGATATACTCATATTGGAGCTTTAAGGTGTTAATAGATTGAAATGTCAATAATTATCATTTGTAAACAGGTGCAACAGTTGAGCCATTTGGATCATTTGTGTCCAATCTCTACACTAGATGGGGAGATTTGGACATTTCTATCGAAGTACCCTGTGATTCACTTGTTTCATCTACTGACAAAACCAATAAGCAGAACTTTCTGAGGGAGATTAGGCAAGTCTTGAGGAGGAGAGGTAGCGTGCATTCTATCACTTGTACCTTTTCGATGATCTTGTTTCCTCTAATGTATTCTTTACTGCTGCATCTATAGATTCCCTTTCTCGCCGCTCCAGCTTACACTGTGTAATGATGGCTGAAGCATATAATGCATTATGTTGCAACCTTTCATATTTGTAGAGTGTTGGTTTCAGGTCTGGTTCGTGATTTGCGACTTCTTCTTCATGCAAGAGTCCCCGTTCTAATATTTGAGAGCAACCTCCACAATATCTCTTGTGATATTTCAATCAGTAATCTGCTGTGCCAAATGAAATCCAAATTATTTTTCTGGATTACTGGGATAGATGAGCGATTTCGTGATATGGTTTTACTGGTCAGTTTTAGTATCGGTTAATACATTCTGTTGTATGTCAGCATCAATACATCTATCTTATTCTTCGTTTCTTCCTTGCAGATCAAGGAGTGGGCAAAGTCGCAACAAATCAATGACCCGAAAAATGGAACGCTGAACTCGCATTCCCTTTGTTTACTTGTTATTTTCCATTTTCAGGTAATTTTTTTTTTTAATTCCTGTCTGATAAGCATTTTCAAGTTATATGATAGAAGGAGCAATTTGGTCTCTGATTTAGATTTAAAAAAGTATTTTCACGTTTTTATTTCACTGTTTCGATGGTATTCCTGTAAATGTTTTTACTTCTTTCAGACATGTGAACCTCCAATTTTACCTCCGCTAAGGGAAATTTATGAGGGGAATATTGCGGACAATCTTACAGGTGCTTACCAATAATACCATCCTAAATTTGATTAACTCATGGAATACATCCTGAATTCTCTTATGCGGTTGCAAACTCTTGACCCTTCTTTGTTGTAGGTGAAAGGGTCATCGCAGAAAGAACCATCCAAGACACATGTTCTGCTAACATAGAAAAGTTCAAAACAAATAATTTCAGAAATGTAAATAGAAGCTCCCTGTCTGAGCTTGTCATATCATTTTTTCGGAAGGTAATTCTTGCATTGTTTTAAGATAGCGCCAAAGAGTTGCATCATTATTATTGTTGCGCAAAGCTGATTTATATCTGATTTTGGTCAATATTGCAGTATTCTAATCTAAACATGCTGGCATCAGAGTACGCAATTTGCACTTACACAGGGCGATGGGAACACAGAAATAACAGTACTAAGTGGGCGAACGACTATCCACTATTTGTAATTTTCTCTTGTCCTCTCTAATCCTGCAAATTGGATATTAAGAATTTGATAGTTTGAACCAGACTATTTCTGCACATTCTAATCAACTTTACTGCGTATTGTTTGTCAGATTGAAGATCCATTTGAGCACGCAGATAATACCGCAAGGACTGTTTCCATGAGTGAACTAGGCAGGATATGTGAAGTATTCGATGACGCTTATCAAGGACTTGTTTCCTCTAATCATGATAGAAACTCTCTAATCTGCAGTCTAGTCAGACATCCTATCAGCACAAAGGTTATTTCGCCCCATAGTAATCCAGGACTGTTCAGTGGAACTTCTACAAGATACTGTCCAGGACTGTTCAGGGGAGGTGGTACAAGATACCGTCCGCTATCAGATGCGCCGCCTTCTCCTCGGAATCAGTTTAAAAACATGGAAACTGAAAGCGATGAAGCCACAATTATCGCTATCCGCAGAGAGTTAGCACAACTCATGCTCAAAGCCAACACCAGAAACAAGCCTAAGTCTGTCAGATGATGAAAAACATTCCAGGTGATGCAGAGTTTGCCTTGCGGTATTGACAAGAGTTGGTGAATTCTGGGCATGTTTGCCGAGTTATACGGCTATGATGAATTCTGCAGCAGGGATATCTTCCCTTTGCTTAAATCAGTTAATGCTAAAACACTTGGCCAAAGTAAATCAAAATACAGATCTTTCATTGATTTCATTTTGCACATTTACTGACACACGTACATAAAATCCACTGTACAAGACTGACAATTGACTACATGTGAGATAGATGATCATCCTGATCTCATTCTTTCTTGCCAATCCCATGAGACATGTTGTAAATTCCTTGAGCCTGCAACGAAAATAGAAATGATCATCAGCAAAAATGAAACAAGCAACTGTATGATTCTTGATTTGAAGAAGAGATCAGAAAAAACTTACAGTGAGAGCTACAGCTGTAGCTGCTAAAGCCACCGGAATTGCAACAGAAGTGATCTTATCATATGGTCCTTTAAGATAAGTAGGCTTGTTTTTGATGCTCTGGAAATATTTCTGCTTCTCTATGATCCTCTCCCTCGGCATAAATGGTGGTTCTACTCCCTCAGCGGCCATTCTAACACTGATATCTCTGAATCTTCCTTGTCTTGTACTGAAATTGTTCTTCTTCCTGAGATAAATTTTGTTCAAGCACCTTACCCATATAAACTTTTTTTTTTTTCATTTTCTTCTTTTTCTAGAATTTTTCAGAACATTCCAAGAATAATGCTTTATCTGCCTGATTGGCTGCTTCTGGTCCTTCTGGAAGTTGCAAGAAATCAGAAGAAACTTTGTTAAAGGCACGCACCTTTTGGTTAGGGGCCACCAAAAAGGTAGCCCATATCAAAATCCAGTGTGCATTTAACCAATTTAGGGTTCCTGTTGTACTGAATTTATAAGGAGGTTTTTGGTTTATTGGTAAGTGTAGGATTTTTATGCATCAATGGGGGGAACAAGAAGTTGTGATGAGTGCGGCGGTACAGAGTTTGAGGGTGCTGATGATGGTTATTTTTACTGCGAACAGTGTCAGACACGAGTACATGGTATGCGTGATACTGCCATTGGAGATGAAGCTGATCTTTACAAAAGTGGAACATATGGAAATTCTAATTCACATATCATTAAAGAGCCGGAAAATATCCATGAATCTGAGTTTTGGAAAGAGCTTAGAAAACCAGGTGATGACAGTAGCAGCAATCCTATGCCGCCGGGCAAGTTGATCACCTCAGAGGATTATGCATGTTGGGTCAGAACTACGTATGTTATGGGGATTCAACTTATGATTGAATCGCAGTGTCAGGTTTTGGTGGAAGAGTTTGGTGTCAGTCCTCTGATTTGTGGCTTGTCTGGTGCTCTTTGGATTCGGTTTGTCGCTGCGTCTCGGGTTTTCAAAGAAAATTGGGCGAGTCGGAGAGTTAAGGATTCAGATATGCAGGTAAAAGGCAATGGCAATGGCAAATTTCGTCTGCCGCGGTGGCGGGATAAAGATGAACCGCATAACTCAGCTGGGGAAAGACTGGTTTTGATTTGGTTGAGAAATTTGAGAAAGAAGATTCCGCTGTCTTCGTGTTTATCAATTTGTTTTCTGGCTTGTCATGTTGCTAGAGAGCCAGTCTTGCCAACAGATATAGTGAATTGGGCACTTGATGGAAAACTTCCATATCTGAATGCGTTTGTCAGGATCGGTGAAATGCTTAAAGAGCAATCAGGGAGATGCCCGTTAAGTGCAGATTTAATGTTTAGGCCATTTCGGGTTGTTGATTCGAGGGTGTTAGAGTCACAGGCAGGATATATTGCTCAGCGCATTGGTTTGAAACTTCCTCCAGTGAATTTCAATGGTTTAGCGCGCCGCTATCTGAAACAGCTCCAGCTTCCGCAGGAAAAGATTCTGGCATATGCGTCGATGATTTATGATTGGGCAATGCCTCCTGACTTGTGGTTATCATCTAAGTATAGGGAAATGATTCCTTCTCGTGTTTGCGTTATGTCGATTATAATTGTAGCTGTAAGGATTTTGTACAATATAAATGGTTATGGAAAGTGGGAAGAGAAGTATTGCAGTGCATCTTCGTCATGTCGTGGGAAGAGAAAAGCCAGGGCGCTTAAAGAGCCGGAAAAGAAAACAGTTCTGGGTTCACCATACTTTCAGAACTGTAAGTCTGATGCTTATGCTGCAGAACTTCTTGGAAGCCTTGAAATGACGTATGAGAAAATTCGCGAAGAACGGGAAAGTTCGGTGAACTTATCATCATATCTCAAATTGTGCAAGGATGTTGTCTTTGCAGGAGCAGCAGTAGATGTTAGAGAGAAGAATAGGATTGAAGACTGTTGGAATTATTATGAAAAGCACGGGGATTTTAAATGCTGCACTGGTAAGAGCAGCGCAGGAGAACCAGGACCTGCACACGATGATGCTTCTGTTAAAGATAGATCCTTGAACAGGTTGAAATCAAACATGGAGGAAAATGGGTTCATTTACATTCCTCCAAGGGTTCAGGTCAAGAATGTGGATTATCTGAACTATGCGACAAAGAACAACAATGGGGCAAGATCTTTTGCAGCTCATGCAGACTACTACATACTTCTTCGAATTTGCGCTCTCGTTGCTGAAGTTGATGTTCAGTATATGCACAAGGCTACATTGAAGTTTGAGAAGCGGCTTGCGTGGTTGGATAAGAATATCGATCGAAGCTTGAAACTAAAGGCCCGAAAACCTTCTGCAATGCTTAATCTAGGCGCGGTATCATCAAAAGATGATGGTGAGGCCACTGAACTTTCGAACGGCGAGCCTGATGCAGTTGAGGAATCACAAGAATACATGGATATGGATGATTCCCTTGATTTTTCGAATTACAAATTCAGAATTTAATCTGTGCCTAGTAGTTAACATGGTGAAATGTTCTAGTTATATGTTTGCTACTGGTGAAATTTACAGTTTCTTTAAAAAAAAAATCTTAGGGGGAAAACTGACTAACTCCAAGAGATTACACACAACTGATCGAAAAGACGAACTTTCAACATTACAAAAATAGAAAGAATAAGCTACAAAACCAGAAACAAAAAATACAGAATGTGATTTACAAATTAAACAGTTGAGAGAGTAAGCCAAGGACACGTACAACAGTAATTTGATACAAGAACTGATTGATTTCATATCTGTGCATAGACGAATGAAGATTAGAGATCTGCTAATGAATATTCCTGTACCTGTACGAACGATTTTCTTTTCTGACGATTCGCTGGTTTGGCACTCTGTAACCAAAATCTACAGGTGCCAGAACTTTGGTTAGCCAGTCCTTGGACTTCTTCTCCCTACAGTGAAGCTTCTATTTATCTTCCTTTTTACTTCTTAAGCACGTAATAGACGTTTCTCACACATCAGGAGCCTCCTACTTGCATGAGGCCCCTCAGGTGTGTCACGCATAGTCGACTGCCAACCCATTGCATCAGCCACCTCCTTGATTTCACCCATGATAGACAATGTGTCACGAATGAATGCACGACCCCCAGGTCTCAACATCCTATCCATCTCGAGCATGATAGTCGAGATGTTGCATCTGACAGCACAAATTCAATAGATGAGCAAAACTAAAAGACGGATGTACGGATTTATGACACTTGGAACAAGAAAGCATTAGATATTGCAACAAATTGGGGAAGAGGGATCCAAACAGGGCGGGTCAATAGTTATTATACCTTTTCCGTTCACTGGAGAAGAGCTCAGCAGCGTGCAGTAAATCATATGTTCTGGGGTAAGTATCAAATGATTCACACCTGCAATAGAAAGTTCAGACAATGCTTTTGATCACTACACTTGAAGCGTTGAGAATTGATAATTGACTAGAGCACAAACAAAATGACAAGTCATTAGTCAAATTTGCTAGCTAACTACGTTTGAGCTGTCACTGGTCATAAAAGTATTAATCAGCTGTCAGACAGAAGGTAACATAATTCATACCAATCATGTTGAACTCCTAGTAGCCCACGATCATATATAACAGGCAAGGTATTCGGCCCACTAACAGGAACCACATTTAGTACCCAGGCCTCAAGGCCATGATCATTCACTGCCGCTGCAAAACTGGTCCACCATCATACACGTTAACCCCTGATAAAAATGATCAAATGGCAATGCTATAGTGCAAAGAGTGAAAAGGGGTTGAAAAAAAAAATTTACCCTCCATAACCGGCTCTCATGTCCATCACATTTCTTAACCTATACTTTTTCCAGTGGAAAGCACGAATATAGCCTCCTATTAACTCATTCCAGTACTTTTCATCTGCCTTGAAAAGTTCTTTCCGAGACATGTATGCATCCATTTGTATTGTCCATAGCCTATCCGGAGGATTGTGCAGACGCGTCGGCCATGTTGTCACATTTCCTCCAAATCCGTTCTCGGGTAGCCGACTGATGCACGGTTTTAGATCAACATACCTGCAAATGCAATACATGTCAATATAATTACATTTCTCGTAGTGCCAGATTTTCATTTATTTGCTTGTTTTTTTATCATACAGTGTCATGTGTACTCCTCTTCAACTTTGAAGAACTGAATGATGGTAAGTAGGGGTCCTAGTGGACATACCAAACTTTGTCTGGGTCGTCGTCTGGTTCACATAGTGGAGGCATAGTTCCAATCTCACGGGTTTCGTAGCAGCTGTTGTTCAAAGGTTTACGCCATATAGCTATGTATCCCTCCTTAGCAATAAGATCCCAACAAAGGCGATTAGTGAGGTCTTCCATCTCTGTCATACAAAAAGTTCATTGTTAATTTCATCAGTGATGAGTAAGTTGAAATTGAAGGCATTTTGACAAATCTGTTTGCCAATTTTTTAACAATAAAGACGCAGCTGGAGTACCCAAGTCTTCGATTTGCATGCTTAATCTAGAAAGGAAATTCCTTGTGATCCTTAAAAACAATAAAGACTCGTCCAATACCTTTCCATTGTTCTTCCAGGGCAACCTCGTGTTTATAAACTGGCTGAGCTGCCCAAACAAAATATCCTCCAGCCCTCAGAATTCTATTGACCTCAAGAAGCAAAATTCCGTCTACAGCAAAAGAAGACCCAAGAGATGTAATTGCAGTAGCATAAAAATAACAAACAAATGTACTGAGTGCAGTTACGGTTGATCAGAAGACGCATCATGTCTAGAACACAAATATGCAAAATCTTCTAGAGTTCTAGGAATTTCGAACACTTCGATAAGAGCATACACACTACAAATGCTAAGTAACAAGGGAGAAAAACCAAAACGTACCATCGCGAGTCCAATTAACTCTACATCTAGAGCAATGTATCATGTCAAAGGCCTGACTTGGATACAACAACCGCCGTGTTGCAAAAGCTGCAATCATTGCTGGGACGCCACGCTCCAGAGCAAACTGAATCTGATTCTCATGAACATCTTTCGGTGCTACAGACAACGTAACCACTTTGCGTTGAATCAAAAAAGCACCAAAACTTGCAACACCACATCCAACATCTAATGCAACACGCACACGCCTTCCAAATTGAATACTAGAAACCATCTGAACACACACACAAAATCAAACTCAACACAGTGCCAAACACATAAGCAACTTCAAAAATTCAGCTACATGAATCACTAAAAGCCCACAAACCATTGAAATCTGATTCAAGTACTCATCCGCGCCGTGTATAAACTGCGTTCCACCACCCGGAAACACGAACTTGTCTTTCACTCTTGTGATCCAATTCTGACCTCCTTTGTCTTCCACTAACCTTGTATGAGGTACATTCACAAACCATACCTGTCAAACCCACAAAATTCAAATCAAACCCAACAAATTTCAATCATTCGACGCCATTTCAAGCTACAAAAACACATCAAAAACTGAATTTTTCATTACCTCATCTCTAGATTTAGGCCAAGGGATTGGAGTTTTATAATCAACAGGAGCAGGAACCAAACAATTCAATCCATGATCTGAATCAGGACAATGTCTCTCAAACTTTTCACCCTTTTCAGTTGAATTCAGCTTCTGAATCTCTTCAACATTATCCAAACAAGGTATATACTCCTTCATACTCACAGGACAAAGCTGAAATTTCTTGATTTTAACTCTGGGTTTCTCTCCTTCTCCTTCATCTGAAACTGTTTCATTATCATTCCCCCAATTCTCAACAAACTCTGGATCAAACTCACCCACTACGAAATCCTCAGTCATTGTTCCATTCTCATCCACAATCCCAAATCTAGTAATTGACGGTGGTGGGGGTGGCGTTGGCGTGGTGGCGGTGGTGGGGTAGGTTCAGAAACCGGATCTGGTAATTGCTGAGTATTTCCATCTTCAGGTGATGTTGAATTTGGGGTTTGGGTATCAATTGGGGTTTCATCAGGATGGGTATCGGTTTGATTGATGAGAGCGGCAACATCAAATTCTTTTTTTGCATTGGGTGAAATTGAGATTTTTGGTGATTGGGGTGTTGAAGATTGGAGATTGTTGTTTGTGTTGAAGAAGGTTAATTGTTGATACCCATCAGACCAATTCTTACCTAAGTAGAAGAATGCGAAGGAGATTAGAGTAAATCCTGTGATCTTTAAGAGTAATTGTGATTTGAAGAATTCTATACTGGCTAATGTTTTCATGATTTCTTCTTTAGATTTGCATTCTCTCTGAGTGTGGCTCTAGCTCTCAGTGAGTAGAGTCAGAGTGTGAAAGAAGAAGAAAGGAGTGTTTTTTGTTTGAAGGAATATTTGTTGGATATGAATACGAAATAATCTAGCTTCAGTTATTTCCCGGAAGTAGAAAAAAAATGGTTGGTCAGTCACTTTCCGATAGAAAAAAAAGAAAAAAGGAATCCTTAACTAGCAAATCCAGAGAAAATTGAAGATTGGGCTCTCTCTAACACCTTGTTTGCAGCTGACTCGGAGTCTGCGTCCAGACTCAGATTATTTGTTTTTTAATTGAAATCAGATATGGCTAGACTTTTGACTCAGATTTAGCTTCTGATTCGGACCTGTTTGAGTCAAACCACTGACTCACATATTTTGAGTTAGTTGAGTCGGGTCCACTCAAAATAAACATATTGAGTCAGATCCAGATGACTCGGATCCGCATAACTCGGATGAGCCAGGAGTAAACAAACATGGTGGAAGTCTTCGACGGTGTCTGTTTTTTTCTAGTCAACTCCATTCTGGATTTGGCTCGCAACTAGTGTCTTACCGTTTGTTTTTTAATTCGAATCAAAACTGGTCAGGGCTCGTCGGAGTTATGGATTAAAATGTCATAGATTCATGGGATCAAGCCGCTGAGTTGCATAACTTTGAGTCAGTTAAGTCAGATTTGACTCAATAAACAGACAAATTGAGTCACATACAGATAAGTTAGATACATATAAGTCAGATCCAATAAAACAAAAAAAATTTAGAATTAGAAATAGAAGTTAGTGAAAATATGGAGGTTCTAGTGTTCTAGAGGTTCTTTTCATGAGCCAAGTCTTTACATGAGAGGGAAATTAATCGAAGGGTTTTTTGTCGAAGAGATTTATGACCGACTTTAGCCATTACCTATCCTAATGATAAAATGGCCGACTCTTCCACCATTGGATTTTTACTTATATTTTTTTTTTTGTAGACTTTTTTGCAAATGTAGAATTGTTGAAAATTTCTAATGAATAAGATGTAGAAGTTGTTGTTCAAACAATTTCTTTAATCATTATTTTTTTTTTAAAATTTTAATATAATCTAGAAGACTTGTACTATCTTGTTACTTTCAAAATTTTTTCCTGTGTTATTCATGTGTTTTCATAATAAAAGTTTATGTTTTTTGTCTCTTCGATCCTAAATTTATTCCCTTAGAACCAATATCATGTATCCATAACTTTTGAGTATTAATCTTCAATATAATTTATGACATTCGTATTACCTTGTTAATTTAAATTGGTTCCTGTGGGTTTTAAGTTCTTTCCTTGGTTGCTCTTGTGATTTCAACATTTCTCCGAGTAATGTCTTTATACTTCACAAGAGAGCCAATTTCTTTTGCACATTTGCATTTTATCTCTTTGGTATTAGAATTAAATAGTAAATTTGTGCAACATATAATTGCATATGTTTATGAAGAAGATGGCGGACCATATCATCTCGAGTAAATAACACGGTTGGAAAATGCTTAAAAACACATTAAAAACATACGAAAGATGAACTTATTTATATCGGTCAAGGTGGAGATAATCTTGTCAATCCATGACCAAGTGATGAAGCGTGGAAATTTGGCACTTAAGGTGCATATGTTTAAAGTCTTGAAAAGTTTTATAAAATTATAGTCTTTTCCTTCCAAGTTTCCCTAATTCGATTAGAGAAATCTCCATTAAGATAAAATCTTTTGGTTATTCAAATTTGAATTTCTCGAAATTTGAATCTAGAGAAATCATTGTTTATTCAAATATTTCATTATTGTCATTATGTTAAAGGGAAGGTAAAATCCTCAAAAACCCTATAGGTATAACTCGATAAAATAAAAATCCATTAAGAAAAATACAGCATGAACTTTTGGGTACAAATCTTAGAGCAGCGTCATATAACAATGTATTAAACATTTCCACTGCATTATCTACTCTATCCATTTCAAAGTAAAGATCAATAAAAAAAAATTGTAACTGAAAAAATCCCGAGACACTTGTCTCTTAGGTATTTCTGCAAACAACTTTTCAGCATCAAAAACAAACCCATTCACACAAAGCTTAATTACCATTATGTTGTTATAACAAACAACATTCATTCGATAAGGTCTTGACTTGTGTGTTGTCCAACTTTCTTAAAAACCATAATGGCTTCGGATATCTTACCCGATTGGAAATAATCATTCACCATAATATTAAATGTATCCGAGTTAACAGCCTCAATGTGGGGTGGCGCATGTGAATCTAACATACTTTGGAATAGATTATAAGTTTCGAACTTCTTATCATGCCTTAAGAGTATCTCCTGAACAACATTGCTAGAAATAGGTATTTTCTTGAATTGATAATCAAGGAAATTTTGATAACTTTCCATTGAATCTTTCTATCTTCCTTATCTGAAATACCAATCCATGAAAGTGGTAGTCATGGCTCCATCATAAACAACACATCTTTTCACGAAGCTCATCAAATAATTCTAAGGCCTTTTCAAGATTAACCAATTCAAGAAACCATGTAATGAGATTATTATACACCAATGAGTCCGCAGCATGGCCTTCCATAAGCATCGCACGAAGAATTGGGACAACTTCAGTAATTTGACTAGAATCAATGAGTTATTTGGTAAAATGTCTAAAGTTACGGCTGAAGGACTAAAACGAGCATCATGGTGAATATGATTATAAACATACAAGGAATTATCAACACATTCAGCATCACAACCTTGACTAAGATATTATACGAAACAATACCTGGAATAATAGCGCAATCAGTGAAGATAAAATCAAAAAGATTTACAACTTCTTGGTAACGTCCATTCATCTACATGGAAGCCATGACTACATTACAAGTGAATACAGATGACCAATCATTAATACGTTTCACTACGTCAGCAGTACCATCAATATCACCGGAGTGAATAAAAGCGATGAACTCGCTGGTGGACACCATTGAAACCCGGGAACCATGGAGCATTAAGATCAGGGTGTAGGGTGGTGTTAGTGGAAGTATCAACAGCAGAGTGTGAAGACAGAGACATCCAAGACGAAAAATATAAAAGCCTCAGCTTCAAAGGAGAAAGAAGTGCAGAATGTCGCAACGCAATAGAGAACAAACTCATTTCTTTTCGTGGAGTGGGAGATGTTCAAACTAAAGGGACTAGAGGCTCTCTGCATCAAACAACTAAGAAATATTCTGAAAATATTAAAGATAACATTTATTCTAACACCAGGATCTCTTCTACATAAAAGTTAATAAATAATTCATAGGGAAAAAAAAACTCACTGATAATGTCTTGGAATGATGAGTTATCGGAAGTCATCCTGAATCGATTTAAAAAGAAACAAACAGGTAGCTAGATCTCAGAGAGGGTGGAGCATTGCATTCCCATGGACTTACAAATTTCTGCAGTAACTGATCCGGAAAGACTCCATCTAGCATTAACACTTTGATTAGCT
The DNA here is from genome assembly GCA_023531295.1 of Papaver armeniacum. Taxonomy (NCBI): domain Eukaryota; kingdom Viridiplantae; phylum Streptophyta; class Magnoliopsida; order Ranunculales; family Papaveraceae; genus Papaver; species Papaver armeniacum. The sequence goes on along the minus strand of JAJJWW010013832.1, from coordinate 46,357 downwards.
TTCACAACCATTTTTCCAATACCATCACCAATAGACATCATCATGATCTTCCTTTTCACTACTTGAACGTTTTCGAAAGATGCCCATTCCTTGATATGAATCACAAATCTTTTGGTTGAGGAGTTCGACGCAACTTCAATAGATTTGACTTCAAAGTTAAGAAAAAAAAAAAGATTAAAACAGGAAAAAAGTGTCCTAGATTATATTGAAGTCTTTGAAGATTAATACAAATTCTTTTTTAAAGGAATCAACTCAAATTTAAGGATTCACCGAAAAAAAAATCACTTATAAATCGAAAAAAACAAAAAAGCACATATATCAATAGAAATTAATACCGAAAAGGGAAAAAAATCAACTCAAAAGAAATCTCTAATGGGTCAAAATAATAATAAAAATTTATTAATTTAACAAGCCAGAAGAAGAAGAAAAACATATATACCGCTTTAAAGTAATTTAACTAACAACTAGTACAAGTATCCTAGATGTTATTGAAGACTAGTCGTATTAAGAAAAATAAAAATAAATTATATATCGGACGTAAGAAGGAACGTAAATACCGTTTTAAAGAGTACAAAAAAATGAAATTACGGAGTTGGCTGGTTTCGAAGGAAAGTGATCGTATAAACACAAAAACACATTATCTTATGGTGTTCATGTTTAGTTATATCAAGGGGTGTTCATGTTCATTTTTCAGTTCGATAAAAGTATTTCATTTTATTTTATCACGACCCATTAGTGATCCCTTTTGAGTCATTTTATTTCACTATTGAATAGTAATCTTCAACAAAATCTATTAGTATTTGTCATTAACTTTCGAGTGGTTTTTTTATTTTATTTTTTCATCTTGCTCAATAATTTTTTGTTATTTTAACCCATAAATAATTTCTTCAGAGTCACTTTGAAAAGACGATGGTACCTAAATACACCACAATCTTTTAAATATCAACCATAAGTCAGATACCAAGTGTGATCGTCTATGACAAAGTCAAGGCAATACAACAACTTGACATTCACTTGAAAATAGTTACTGTCCAAAATCGATTTACTGTAGGATCAATATCAAGTGATTAGGATTAATGCACAAAGTAGTATTTACTGAACTATAATAAAACAATTATTAATGCGTAAGTATAATAAATAACACAGACACAAGATTTTTTTAACGAGGAAACCGCAAATGCAAAAAAATCCCGGAACCTAGTCCAGTTTTGAATATTCTTAAAATTAAGCCGTTATGCAAAGAACATAAGCCAACTTCGTATAGTTGATACTAAGCAGACTACCCCTAGCTACTTAGTTTCCTCAGTATCCCTGCGTCTTCGACTTCTAGAGTTACACACTTGAATCGACACTCCTTTCGATCGCGTCTTGAGTTGTTGACAAAGGCTCTTCCGTTTAATCTAATAAACTTCTTTGTCAAGTAAGATCAATCCGAATCAGTAACTTAGACTCATACTCACAACTATCAGATTCATATATTGAAGAGTGCCACCAAATGATAGTTGTCGATCAATACGAATTTATTACTAAATAAATCTAATCTAAGTCGGATCCCAGTCGATCAAGATGTGTGCACAATACTCACAAAGATACGAAAACTAATAAGAAAAATATTTTTGTCTCCATATCTTCAATCGTCTTCTTAGAAACCTGCACAACACAAACTTGAATCCCCTCGTGATCAATCAAACACATAATAGAGTCTGTTAAAAATGGATTATCACAAGATGTATTTGGGTCTAACAACAGTTCTAAAGACCCCGTCAAATACTTTTATCTAGTTTAAGTGACCCTTATGCCAGAAGAAAGGCTCTCAAGAATAATTAAATTAGGTGAAATCAAAGTTTCAACAACCATTAGTCAATCAAATCAATAATCGAAAACTAAAATAACGATACAATTATATAGTTTCCTACAGAAGTCTTTAAACGAACAATTTTCACCTAATTAGGGTAGTTTCCTCTACGGATAGATGGCTCCAGCAGAAACAACACCAATGAAGTTTACATGGATCTTAGGATATGAAAAGACGAGGATACCCAAATACACCTCAGTCTTTTATTTATCAACCTATAAGTCCGGTATTTTAAGTGATCATCTATGGACAGTGTCGAGACAATACAACTTAAGTCATATACCTTGTGTGATTATTTATGGACGAGGTCGAAACAATACGACAAAAAGGTATTTACTTTACAATAGTTATGGTAATAACCGATAAACTTTTAGGATCTGAAACTGTTTCATTATCATTCCCCCAATTCTCAACAAACTCTGGAACAAAATCACCCACTCCAAAATCCTCAGTCATTGTTTCATTCTCATCCAATATACCAAATCTGGTAATCAACGGTGGTGGAGGTGGCGTTGACGGTAGCGGTGGGGTAGGTTTATAAACTAAATCTGATACTTGTTGGGTATTTTCATCTTCAGGTGATATTGAATTTATGGGTTGGGTATCAATAGGGGCTTCATCAGGATGTGTATCAGTTTGGAGGAGAGCGGCAACATCAAATTCTTTTTTTTTCATTGGGTGAAATTGAGATTTGTGGTGATTGGGGCGTTGAAGATTGAAGATGTTGTTTGTGTTGAAGAAGGTTTATTGTTGATACCCATCAGACCAGTTCTTACCCAAGTAGAAGAATGCGAATGAGATGGAGTGAATCATGTGATCTTTAGGAGTAATTATGAGTTTAAGAATTCTCTGGTGGTTAATGTCTTCATGATTTATCCTTTAGTGATGCATTATTCTCTGAGTATTTTCTCTAGATCTTTCTTAGTGAGTAGAGTCAGAGTATAAAAGAAGAGGAAAAAATGATGCAGAATAGTGTTTTTCTGTGAGGGTAATATTTGTTTGATTTAGTATATTTGTTTCTTATTGAGGAAAATATCATTTAAGATTTTTGATTGATTATATTTATAAATAAATTTATAATTATACAAACTGAAGGATATATTGAGTTTGACTAAAAAATATGACTATAAACAGAAGCTGGCCAGTATTTTAGGACAGACGAAAATAGAATAGAGGACAGAAATTTTAGGATAGAGGGAGTACAAATTTGTGGTTACGACTTATTTATTTATTTTTGTAAGAAATTTACAAGCAATTCTGTTGAATTACTATCTGTAATAATTGTATCATGTCATAGCTACGTTGATGAAAACAAATGACATGGTCATAGCCACCATCATAAAGGTAACTGCCGCTACTAGGATAATTTTCTGGGCCTTCTTTAGAGAGGAAGGATCAAAGAGACGAAAATCAACCATCTTACTATATACTAATACTAATATAAAGAAAAGAGGTAATTGTTTGGTGAAGCTTTATTTTGGTGAAGCCTTTTCACATGAAAATAATACCCCCCTTAACTAAGCTTTTAGTTAATATTTTTATATTTACAGGAATGCCATTGTTTTAAAAATAGATCAAAAAAATTAAAAATTAGATATCTTTAACTCTACGTCAACAACATGGAACAGAACGTCGGAAGATAATCCCTTCAAAGGAATTCGCGTAGAAATTTCTCCCTTAGGTTTGTTCGCAGTACCATTAAAGTCGTAGATCTTGTAAGTCGAAGGTATCAAGTCCTCATCCTTTCCTCCCATACTTTTGTAAGTATGGTAAAATAGAATGTCTACAGAACTTCCAGTGTCAATCAATATTCTGTTAATCACACATGAATTCTCAGCTTCGTCATCTTCATCATCTCAAGGTTTCGGGTTGATCTCTAGATTTACCACCAAAGGATTATCATGCATTTCTCCACCTTCAGGTATTTCTTCTGTTGTAAAGGAAATAGGATGTTTCTACCATTCTTTTAGTGGAGAGGTCTTCGCAATATTCATAATTTCTCTATCGTCAACATCCCTTGTGAATACTCTGCTCAGAACGTTATCATGAAAATCTTCAATTGTTTTGTACGAATGTACAATAGAATGACAAAATAGGTTCTTTGCTTTCGCTCCAACTTCAATTAGAAACGTGTCTCCTCCCTTTGCTGCGTTTGCTCTGCGATCTTCTGGTGGCGGTGGTAATGGCAAAGGTTGTGGTTGCCTTATCAGAAAATGGTTTAGCTTGCCTTGGTCTATCATTCTAAGGATAATTCTCTTTACATTCCTGCAATAATTTGTCGTGTGTCCATGGAAGTGGTGATATGAGTAGAATTCATGACTTCTGTGGTTCGGGGGTGGCTCCGTTCCCATGTTCCAAGGTGATGGGATGTTTTCCATCAAGATTATGGATTTCCATATCTTTTCCACACTAGCATTTAGAGGAGGCATCTTTATTTATTCCCATACTACATTCTTAGTTTCCTGTCCCCTGTGATAATTGTGTTTCTTACCTCCATAAGTTTCTTGTGGATGGTCAAACCTTTGAATCTTGTTATTTCCACCACGGCTAAAGAATCTTCTTTCTCTCTCAAGCTCTTCTTGATCATGACTTCCCATTGCTACCAGCTTCTGACATTCGACCATCATCTTTACCTGTTGTTCCTGTGAAGTGTTCGCCACTGCATTTGTTAACTTGGGTAGTAAGATTGCATTCGCTACCTTTGAACTTGTGTTTGCGACTAGGTATGACTCCATCTCATTCTGTTTTTCCTCAAGAGTAATATACTCTTCTTGATATTCTCACAATTCAGTCATTGTGATAGTATTCTTGATTCTAAAGATTTGGACATACAGAAAATTTGTTGTGAACATTGCATTAATAAATGATAAAATAAGATATCTTTCATCCACACGGCCAACTATATTGCTACACATTGTTTTCCACCTCATAGTTAAGTGCTACAAACTTTCACCAACTCTTTGTTTCAATCCAAATACATCTTCAATGCCTGGACATGATGAGATGTTACTTAAGTAAGATCCTAAGAACACCATTTGTAATTGACTGAAAGATGCTATGGTATCCTTTGGCAGAACTTCAGACCATTTTAACGGTTCTCCTGTCAAACTTGATGCAAAGTATTTGCACAATACAGCGTCATGGCTCTCCCATTGTAACATGCATCTCACATAAGCGTTGATATGTTGAATTGCACAGGTTGTTCCGTCGAAAATGCTAGTTAATGCAGGCAAATTACATTTTGGGGTATTCCCCTCAGCTGTAATTCCTGTGTAAATGGCGTTTTCGTAGCTTCCTCTATTGCTTCATCCAACTGTCTCCCGCCTCCTTCTCTTCTGTTATTGAGCAACCCTCTTACTTCTGCCAATTCTCGTAGAATTTGTTCATTCATGCCTGACTCTTTATCCATTAGTCTTTTTAACCTTGCTTCTCTTCTCTTGCGCACATGTCTGTTTTCCCTTGCGAGATCTTGCGTTTCCTCTTCATCATCCTCTTCTCGTCTTCCCCTGCGATTTTCTCTTTCATCACTTACATTTGTTCTCACATGATTCTGCCTCTCATTTTCTCCTCTGTGACCTTGCTTATTCCTTATCATTTCTCTTTCTCTCCTTTTAATCCTTCGCCGTGTTCTATTAACTTCTTCATTAATATTATCATTGTTAAGGTATCGTCCGCGCCTTCTCTCTCGGTTATCATGATTGTTCTGGCGTATAGCCTCCTGAAATTCTTGTTCTTCAATTTCCGCCCTCATCCTTTCTCTTTCACAAGGTATATGTGCTTGTGCAGCATAGTGTCTCTCAATCTCATCCTCAACTGTTTTTTGATTCCTTTGCACCTCTCTCCCATATAATGTTCTCCTTCCTTCCTCCCGGTTTTCTTCGCCAAATTGATTATCTCGTTCACGATGTTGTTCACTCCTTTGGTCCCTATTGTTTTGCTCATTATGATAGTTTTCTCCATGTTGAACGTAACAATCTTCCAATATATATTTTTCTTCATGATGTCCTTCATCAGGATTTTGTATATCTTCTTGAATATCCTCTGCAACATCCCTCATAGGCGAATCTTGTCTCGTTTCTCCTCTAACTGATCTTGAATTTGATCTTGTAGTACTTCTCGACCTGGTATTCTGTAATCTTATATTTTCCATCCTTAATTCATGGTTTTGTCGTGTTAAATTCCCACGTTCTTCTGCTTCTAATCTTCTTTCTTCGAACAACCTTTGTCTTAATGCCTCTAGCGTTTCATTCTCCTGCTCTCCGTGAATTATTTCTTCTTCTATTCTCTCTCCCTCTCTATTCGTCTCAATTGTTGTGTTTCTTCTACTTCCTCTGTTGAGTCCGCCTGCCAAGTGTGTACACACTCTATCATAATCAATGATTCCGTCTTTTACTTGTGCATGCTGAATTGGTGGTTGAACTCGTTCTCCTCCATTGTTTCTTGATCCAGTTTCACCTCTCCTTCTTCCAGCGATTCTTCTACTCCTCCTAATTGTTGCTGGTTGTTCCAAAACATTTGTTCGTCTTACCATTTTTTCACTTTTAATAATCCACTAAAACCTACACAAATTCTTCACCAATTATTCTAAACTTGATCTCCCTGTTTCTAGCGCCAATATGTGATTGCCGGTTTCCCAACAATCACACCCTAATGAATTTACACAATTATTTGCCAAAACTTCAAGAACAATCACCAAATCTTTATGAACTTCTTTTATGAATCTTACAAGAATGATAAGAATACAAGGAAATAAGAGTTACTCTGGATTTTCTGTCTCCTATTTGCTTTCTAACTATTCTCCCAAAAAAGATCTCCCCTCTCTCAAGTCTACTTGGTCCTTTATATAGGATGTTACATAGTGGATGACAGCTAAGCTAACCTTTATTTTCGGATTTGGCCTGCGTCATTCTCGCAAGCTTACAAAGGTTTTCTTCGCACGTGTTCTTCAATTTCGCAAAGTGTTCACACTTTCCTCGTGATTAGACTGATGTCACCTGCTACGTCATTCCTCAAATAATCTGTAATGGTATTCGCAAACATTTGTTGGTTAAATCTTCGCTGGGACACTGCTGTTGCGAGATTCTACTCCTACATGAGGGGTTGGAGCGAATACGCTACACTACAGTCTCCTAACATAATTTCTCCTAAGCAAGGCAATCAAGTCTCTACACTTCCACAAAAAATGAGAGCATTCCGAAAAACAAGATTTTATTATAATAGGGGAATGTACAGAAAGCTACCACAAGTAGCAAAGAAAGCAAAACAAGGAAAGAATAAGTTACATAAAAATAGTTTCCAAGTTTTATGAATGGAGCTGCCAGCGTTTTGATGTACCCATTTACCCGCCGAAGCAGCCCAACTTAGCACCAGAGATTTGATATCACTAATCAAATTCAGGACAGTTTTGAATAAGTAATCAGTTTCAAACCTTCTGTAATTCCGTTCTCACCAGATAACCCATATGACTGCTGCTAGGATCAAAACCCAAATGAAGTTAACAGAATTAGAAAAGTAATCGCAATCCCATCCTAGAGCCAAAGACACCATAGAGCTAGGACAGACTCATGCCCAGTCACCACCCGGAGAAAGAGAATGCCAGATTTTAGAAGCAACCTTTCAATGGAGAAATAGATGGCCTTGTGTGCATTCAATGTTACCACACAGAATGCATGAATTGTATAAAGACATTCCATTTTGATTCAGATTATCGATAGTGTTAAGTTTTCCATGTACCAAATACGAAGACAGAAATTTTACTTTTTGGTGGTATTTCTGGTCTCCAAATAAAAGCAGTCGGGAAGTCGCCAAGACCATCAGCAGAAACTAGCTTAGTATAAAGAGATTCAACACTAAAAGTACCTGAAATCTGAAGTGTCCATCTACGAGTCTGGTAGATTATATAACGTGGGAGGATTATCACCGACTGTCGAGAGAAGAGATGCAAACTCCAAAGCCTCACTGTCAGACAGTGAAAATCAAATCTTTAGTACTGTACATTAATTGTACTTAAAAATAAAAAGGCTTTTGTTAACTTGTATACCCGTATATATGTTAAGGTTTAATTAAGAATTATTTTATTTCTTTGGAAATTGTGTTTTTTTTGTCTTATTCTACTAGAAACTGGTTTTTTTGTCTTGCACTAAAAACAACAAATCTTGTTCCCAATGCAAAGAATTACTTACTGTCTGACTTGTAAACATCGATCATTTAATGATTTTTCACCAAATTGATAATACCAATGAACGGTTCAAGTACTCGGTGAAGTGAATTCTATGCGTGTTTGGCTGGGCGAATTCCCACAAAGGTGAGAACAGACAGAACATTGATCGTTAATGTTGATTTCCAAAATCAAAAAAGGGAAAGAAGAAGAATAGGGGATAAATATCATTATTATTATTATTTATTTGGGACATTGGAAAGACAAGACTGCTAGAGATCCATCAATGATGACAACAACAAGGGACTATCGTTGTAACTGCGTAATTGACATCAATCTTGTCCTGGCGATTTGACGAAGAAGTAGGAAAACACTTGCCCCAACGATAACCTTTTTGACGATATGACCTAGTACACTGATCATTATCGAAATTAATACATCGATCCCCCCCGACACATTCTGGAAACACTGCTGCTTCTGAAACATCTACATAATCAGTTGATTGTTTTAACTTAGATAAGGTTACATTTAAGATTTCTATTGAAATTACATAAATATACTAACCAGTAATTGGTCGTGCAGCCGCCTCGGCAGAGTATGAAAAACTCAGAAGAAGCAAGCACAAACTCAGAGCCACAACCAGCTGAATAATCTTGAAACTGGACATCTTCGTTAAGATTTGAGGTCGGATTTGACTGGTATTATAAATTATATAGATTGTTTATGCAACCGGTATTTATAGTGGCTTCTTCGGCGTATGTTTAGTATTCAAGGTTCATGCGCAATATCTTTTTTGTTTATTTGCATTAATTGTAAGATATATCACATTTATTTCAGAATCTTGTTCTGTAATGCATCAATTAACTTGCCTAGAAAAGGAATGAACAATATATATAGCCAATGATTAGGGGGAATATTTGATATATAAGAGTAATTTTGATTTCAAGAAATTATCATTACTAATGTCATATACAGAAAGCTACTTTCTTTTTCAACTTTTGGTAAGATTTCAAGAATTCTTCATTATTTCTAAAGAGTATGGTTTCCTGTATTCTCTCTAGCCATATCAGTAAACAACAACAAGGAAAACTTGAAAACAGTATGGTACGATAATTCTTGTTAATATTTGGAATGCACAATATTTATTGAACAAAATGTTAATGGTCTAGTTTAGAATGCCAACACATTTCGGTCCTTAAACGATTACTTAAACGATTTGGGGTAATAATAAAAATTAGCAGAGGTCTAATTTTCCCTTGCTTTCATTTTCTAATATTGTATTACATCAATAATTTTAGGGGTACAAATCAGTTTGTTTAGACTTAAAACCCTATATTATGACGTGCTATTTTTTTTTCTTTCGGACTTTTCAGTTAAACATTTACGCCCGTGTCGGAATTGCCCTACAATTTCCACCGCTTTGCCACCACCACTGTCATATTTATTAGTGAATAATATAATCTAGTTAGTGTGTGAACCCTGCACATCTGTAACTTTTTTGCCTTCGGCTATAGTTACCTTTGATGTTTTTACTCATTCATGTTTTTTACCCACTTGTTGGTGGCAAGTTGCTTTCTCTAGTTGTTTTCGACATTAGTAATCTTGCATTTTTGTGTTAGTAATCTGTTTGGTACGATTTTTTAAATACACACTATTTGTTAGGAAATTTACTATTTTGAAAATAGTTTTCTACTATTTGGTACGATTTGTTAAATAGTTTTCTACTATTTTGAAAATACACACTTATTTTCATTTTTTAATAATTATTTGGTAGGAAATTTAAAAACTGTTTTGAAAACCAAGAAAAATCAACTAAACTGTATCAAATGTGAAGACATGTGTAATGATAAAAAACATTTATTTTTTGTTTTCGTTTTTAGAAAATAACTGGAAAACGTTTTCTGAAAATACCTTTACCAAATGCGTTTTTTTTTTTTTTTTTTTTTTTCGTTTTCTGTGTTTTCTGAAGGCTGTTTCTAAAATTCATACCAAACACGGCCTATTTTTTTTGTAATTTTTCTAATTGCATATATTTAAGAAGTCATATCATCTCGAATGAAATAACAAGGTATTAGAAAATGGTTAAAAACACATTAAATCTTGGTTACTTCCCTAACTAATACAAGAGATGTTTAGAGCAACGTTGACAATTCCGTATTTCGGTCCGTCTTGATCGAAGACACTAGGACAACTTTATCTCGAGGAGATTTTTGTCATGTACCTGCATAAGAGAGGAGGGTGTCCCATATCATAATCAGGGTGGTAGTTAGCCTTTTATATTAATTGTTAATTAGTAGTTTAATTATAGTTAATTAGAAGTGTAATGGATGGTTGAGATGTAACCATCTGTGTGGCTTAGTGATCGTTAGATCGAGTCGGGTAAACCTAGCATTATAAGGCTAGTGTCTCTGTATTGTGAAGACTAATCAAAATATCGTTAATTCGATTTAGGTTGTGTTCTTCGGAACCAATAAGCTTGATTCGTGAGAATTGAGATATTATCAACGTTGATGATCCAAACCCTGTTATTGTACATCTAGGTACATAACAATTGGTATCAGATTCGTTCGATCCATGGGGGATTTGTTGTATCGAGTTAATGTGAAATGTGCAATATATAACCATCTAATTGATTTGAAGAGAAAATATACCTTCAGTAAGTCGCAATTATCGTCTTTGGAAAATAGATTATCAAATCTCCATCACCAATCTTAGATGGGAATCAATTAAAATACCACCATTAGAAGAATAATTCGTTAATGGAGTTCTGGATACCAAGGCTACAAAAGAGGAAGAGATTGTCATCGACAAATTGGTACCTGAATTCAGTCAAGACTCTTTAGCAGAGAAGCAATTAGAGTCAATCCATGGGGTTAGAGAAGCTCAACAGATTCAAGAAGAAATTCACTCTGACGAACCAACAATGGAAGAAGTCATGGTTCCTGAAGAAACAAAACCTGAAGAGATGTTTGTGGCTTCTCTCGATTCCCTTAATGCATTGATTCCATCATTTTTCTTTGATAACAAAGCAGATCCAACCACTAATTTAGAAGATGATGATTATCTCGATTTCGAATTACTCATTCCTTCATTTTTTCTTCAAGGAAGAGGAAGATTTACCTGTTGAGGTGAATTTTCAAACTACAATAGTTCTGAGTAATGAAGGTAGTTGTGAGAAACTCCAAATCTCGAAGGAGTTCGTCAGTAGTAAAAACAACGTAATTAGTAAGAATCGTTTTGCTCGTTTTTCCGATTATACTCGGTTATTGTTTGATCGTGGAAAAGATTTCAAACTCATTAAATGTTTTTGTTACTTAGTTGGAACTTATGAATTTGGTTTTGATGCAATAACTTCATGTTCCTTTGCACTATATGTCTGTTCAATTTTAATGAATGAATGCAATGGAAATTCGTGTATGCGAGCTACTATCTAAGAATGGGTACTGGTGAGCTTCTTGGTCTGGTGATTCAATCGATTGTATACCAACTAATGAGGGTGTTATTAGTACTACTGGAATGATATTTGGTAAAATATATGAGAGACAAGCTGTAAATTCGAGTGGTATTGGAATTGATTTCCTCTTACAGCTCAAAATGGGTAGCGTTTTTTATCGTGGGAAAGTAATTGAACTTATGGAAAGGTATTCTAAATTTTTTGTAGAGTTGAAATTGTTGGATGCATACTATAGGAGACTGGTTCTGGAGTGGATTTCTAAACATGGGTATCCATTTCAATTGCTTTTTATGAATACTAGTGGGTCGATATTTTTTGAAACTACAGACAATGGTTATGAGAGTAAACTATTTGCTCGTTGGATATATGATCGAGGTAAGAGTGTTCTGATTCCATCAATTGCTTATGCAAAATGGATTCTTCAATTGGTTCTTAGCTTTGAGTCTGAATTGACTACTTGGGAAATTAGAGTTAATAGTAAGGTGATTTACTAATTAATAGTTTCTCAATATCTCTTCCTTATCTTCGTTTCTGCTTGTAGAATTTTTGATCGAGACAAAGTGGTCAAACTTATCATTTGGAATTCTTTTTTTGTTCCATATGTTTCAAAATTTGAGTATGATTTTTATGAGTGTTCGCGAAGATGGGATAATCTAGTGCTTGTTCAAAAACCAACTCTCATACACGGGTATCAATCTGAACAGTTTGTTCAAATGTCTGAGAGAGACAACATTTTGTTGGCTATAATAGTTCATATTGAAGTGTATTGTCAGTTGGTGGTTCAAATGGTTGATATGTGGAGAGCATTACATTTTATTTTGCAACTGCAGTATGGGTTGTCTCATGAGATTTCAGTTCATTCTCTCGGATCATTGGTAGTCACTCAGATTCATTTAGGGAGTTTTGACTGTCTTTTTGAGTTTATTAAGTTCAATACTTTAATCATACTTCACCATGGGTTCTTATATCTACAATCATAGAGTCTCCTTCGTCTTGTGTTGTGGCTCTCTATGGATCAACATACTTGGTTTAACCAACTTGCTAGAACTGGTGCAAGTGTTAGACAGGTTTTTCCCGCAAATGATTCACATTGTTAGTCCAGCTGGTGATTTTTCTTATGAGCAATTGATTTTCATGTTGCTTCCTAGCTTAGGTTCCCACTCAGACTTTTCGGCTATCCAATTCATTGTTCTTTTATGTGTTACTGGTGATAACATTGTTGATACGAAGACACTTACTGTTTCAGTGGCTGCAAGGTGTAGATTTTTGGGTAACTTGGCAGAGAATTTCCTGGGGAGCTTGAATTATGGTGATGCTACTTTTCTCTTGCAGCTTACAATAGGACAGGGTTTACCTAGGGCACCAGACATTCCAGCAACCCATTATTCGTTTCTGAATTAGAACTTAATGTGCGAACAAGAAAAGTAAATACAAAAGAAGTAAAATTAACAAAGAAGATAAGCTATAAATGAAAGCAAGAAGATCATACCTTTCAGTTCATCATTTTTTCTGCGAAGATTCTCGCAATCCAGCGAAACATTCTCAAGCTTTTGATTTTTGAGGCGAAGATCATTACATTCTAAAGTCATAGCTTGGAGTTCCCCCTTCAAAGATTCAATTTCTCTTTCTAAAGGTGCTTGCGAAGTTGTTCTCTCAACATTAAAATATTTACCCAGAATTTTGCAGACATTAAGCTTGAGAGGATCAACAGAAGATCTTCGAGCATCATCAAGAACATCAGACAAAACTCTAAAGGCAATGTCCACTCCCTCCAACAGTTCCTTCTTAACAGGAAGAGTTTCAAATGAAGAAGTAGTGATGATTGAATTTATGGGAAGCAAATCATCTTTCGCAACATATATCTTTTTTCCAGGCGAAGATGAAAAAGGTTCTAAAGGCGAGGTTGCGACAGAATGAATCTTTGCGGTATTCGCAAGAGGAAAAGAAGGAGTTTCATTTTCAATAGGAGAAGAAGGGGTTTCATTCGCAGAAGGGTTAGTTGAGGGAATTGTATATGAAATAATGTTCTCATGAGAAGGAGCAATAAGTAGTAAAGGTCTAGCTGGCGAAGTTTTAAGGGAAGGTGCAGGTTCGAAATCAGGAAATGAAAGAGAAGAAGTAACAATCTTTATTTTACGAGATTTTTGGATATATTGATACCTTCATCATCCTGCGAATATCAACTCAAATAAGAAACAGAGCCAACAATATTGTTATTAAAGAAGAGATGTTTCTTATTGTCGTGGAATCCGTAGGTTTTTTTTGCCAATAACAACTTTATGTTGCGAGCGTTTGAGAATCTTAGGGTTTGGGACTGTGAATTTGGTGGAAGAGGTGACTTTGCTGAAACAGAATCAGTATGGGAATTAGACAAAATTATAAAATTAGTTAAAAGTCATCAAAATAAGATCAGTTCCAGCAAAGTCGAAAGCAAAACTAACCTTGATGACTCCATGAAAGCAGTAGCAGATAGATAAGCTTGTAAGAATCAAAGATGAACAAAAATACAGAGGATGGAAATTTACAGAGAGCTTGGAGACGAGAAAGATGAAATAAAAGAAGAAAATAATTTTCCCATCTATTTTCTCCTTAAATAGGCAAAAAGGATGACCGGTTGAAATTAAATGAGCCGGTAAAAAGGGGGAATAGTCAACACGTGTAGAGTTCATAGATTCCATATTTTTCTCAATCGTTCGTGGTTCAGAAATCTGATCGTGCTACACACTAAAATCTAAACAGCCCATCAGACCAACCTTTTGTCTAGGAGGTGCATCACGCCGAGCAGTATTGACATGTCTAAAACGTTGGTGCGCTATAACCTCCTCAGTGAGGATGGTCAAATTGGATTCATAGCAAAAACACAAACCTTGAGCCAGCAGTTTCTCTTCACTCTGTATTTGTTGAAAGCATTTCCCCCGGTTGACATGGGCCTCTCAATCCTGCCTCCACCAGCAACTGGGCCAATCATAACACGACACCCACTTGGTAGATCCAGGAGGGAATCTAAATCCTGACAAATCAATGCGTATAGGGCCTATAGGCAAACAATAACTGTAGGATAAAGATAAAATGCTTAGTTTCTTAATGAAGACTAAATAAATTATTAGTAGTGACTGTTGTTTAAGCCCAAAAATCTTAATGAATCTAATCCAAGTGCACAGCAGACTAAATACACCTCTAGTTGGGCCGACTGAGCGAAGCGAGGGAGGACTTTATATGGCCACTTTTTTTTGTAAATCTAAGTGATCAATTACTACAAAAAGATTGAGAATTGTCCATGCTGAAAAATCAAAAATGTCTCTCCCTTTTAGTCAAATTACTATAACTCTTTTTGTGTATCTTATCTTTTCAGGGCATAATTGGAAAGCAAACTTTACTATAACATATCTAAAAATTCGTGCCTTGTAATTTTACAAAATTTTTCTCGTTGGAAAGGTTATAAAAAACTCTACGTAACAAGTACAAACAACAATATCAAATTTTGAGTTTTGACGAAAAATTCGGAGGTAGTTATCATTTTAGGCACAATTTTAGAAAATTAAATGTATATTATCCATTATGCAAACCACCACAAAAGATACATAATACTTTATGTAGCAAAATTTTGGTTTATGCATCAACTAATTTTCCGTTCCAACTAATAAAACGATGTACTCCCTCCATTTCAAGAAAAATGATACTACAATTTTAGGCATAATTCTCGAAAATTGAATGCATAGCCATTATGCAAACCACCACAAAGGATGCATAACACTTCATGCAACCATATTTTGGTTTATGGATCGACTAATTTTCCGTTTCTGAAAAAGTGATACTTTCACAACCCGTTTCTGGAAAAGTGAAACTTTCGCTCTGTTTCGGGAAAAGTGATACTTTCGCTCCGTTTCGGGAAACCAAGATAAATTTTGTCAATATGAGTCTTCACACATTAACTTTTCGTCCCTTAGAATCGTCAATAATTATTATACATATTTACGACACACATCTAGCGTCGTCAATCAAACTTTTGCCGATTGAAGACTTTTCTGACTGACATTAAGGGCATTCATCTTATATAAGAGTCGTCAATCTGCTAAAATTACTATTGACGACTTCGAAGGAAACCCTTTAAAGTTGTAAAACAAACGACTCTTTAAGTGAACCTGACGACCACTTCTGTTTTGTTTTCTTCAAATGTCGTTTGGTCATAAATGTCAAACCTAACGACCACTTTTACATAGTCCTAGAGTCATTTAGTTGTAAATGTAACATATTAACGACTCAAGATACTACTAGCATTTATTGGAGAATTGAACTCTACCAAATGTGGTTAAGGCAGTTGGCTCGTTCAATTCTATAAATACAGACCCATATCTCACCTCTTCCTTACCAACACCATAATTATCAACCTTCTCTTCTCTTTCTCATTTATTCATCATCCAAGGGAAAAAAAAGAGAAACACCATGAATCCCTACACTTCCGAAGAGAATTGTGCCATTACGAGCTTGGTTGATAAATCACAAACCACTTTGAAAGTCTACACAAAGACATTGATGAAACATCGGATGCTTGGTGGAACCGCGTATTCATCGTTTTTGTGGCGTTGGACGGTAATCGCAACTCAAGGTCTTTAAAACAAGTCAAGGAACGCTTCAAGGAGATAAAATTCGACTGTAATATTTTGAAAAGAGAATTTACGGCCATTGATGGGTGAAAACTACTCCTGCTGAATTTGGTAATTTGGGGTGTGGATGAGGAATGAATCTAAACCTTCAACAAATGCACTTTGCGCGGTGAGTGCTTGTAGATTCGAGAGATCAATCTGTGCAAGTCCGGCCTAAACCAAGAAATGGCCGTTCCGGACTTGTTTCGGTCACAAAGTGAAGGAGATGGGGTTGATCTTAGGGAGGGAAGCGAAGAAGGTGTTGAGATTGTGAAGGTGTTGGCTTGCTTATGACTTGTAACGAAAGATGAGCAAGCTTACGGTTGATGCAAGCAGGCTCGAGTGTTTGAATACGTTTTTGTATTAACACTTGGTTTTACCGACCGAACTTGTGTTGTTACGTCGTTTCTTGTTGTTGTTGTGAAATAGGGCGGAGAACCTATTTATACAAGTCATTGAGCCTCATTCACGTTTCTCGTGGGAAGTGGAGGTAGTGGAATGATGGAGTAGTGGAGTTGTGTGTCGGTAACACACGACCGGTCTTGCCCACTTTTCTGTTCATTTCTAACCGTCCATGACTTCCTAACACGTTCTTGTGATGGCGCGTTGCACGCTGCACGCGTAAACCGCCGAGACCAATACCCAGTAAGTATCCCCGATTTGTGACATGATTGATGTCGGAATGTGGATCGTGGATCCACGGAAGATAGCATGTAATGTCAATTGAATAATCTGCGTTATTTAGAAAGTCGATACTTGTGGAGTATCGTGTGTATTTTATGCAGTGTACATTACGGTGTGGTAAAGTGATGGGTAATGACTCCTCACTAACCAAATAACTCGACCGGGGTTGTATAACCAAGCCGGTGAAGTCGGACGGATGAGATGATGTTTGAGACACTCATCTGCGGCCGTTGATGAAATTAGGTTTTTTAAAGAGGTGCGCAAGCATCACTCTTGACTTGGTCGAAACCAAGCATGGGAAGGATTTTGTAGAGGACCGACCATACATGCGTGTTGACGGCATGATGGTGTACACGTCCATGTCTCACCGTCTCATGAAGATGCAATCTAGGCCACTCAATTTGACCGTCAAAGAGGAGTGGTTGAGATCAGTTCTGCGTAAATCCCTTGCCGCAAAGGAGTTGGAAACCGCATGACATCCCAAGTTTGGGCGTGCGTTCCAAGACGACCCATCTTGGTCGGTCTTGGTCGATCATACCAGCGTGTAGGCGGTAGGCTAGTGTTCACACCTATACCTGATTATCCCATGAAAACGTGATCTAAGCCACTCAAATCATCCGGTGAAGTTGAGCGGTCGAGATCAGTTTAGGATTTGGGAGATGTAACCGCGTGAGTTTGGTCGGGCGTTTTGGATTAGCCGGGCATGGTATGCTTTGGCCGACCGCAAGAGGAGGTAGATGGGCCCACGGTGGTCATGCTGGTATGACCGGCCTTGGTTAATCAATCTGTGACCCTCCATTCGTACCGGAGAAGATGGACGCGCGTGATGACTTGAAACCCTAATTTTGGCTTTCAAAGCCGCGCGACCATGCTCTTTTGGGCGGACGAATTTGTTGTAACCAACCGTGGTTGGCTTTGACCGATTGGTCAAGTGTGTAGGCGGTCACACGGTGATCATGTCGACATGCTCCGGGCCCTTTGAGTCTACATCTACACCTTCCATCTATGCTGCGAAGATGGACGGTTGAGACCGTTTTGCGGCACATGTAATATGCCGCAAACCCTAATTTAGGGTTTTCCGTCCATAATGCTTGGTATGGACGGTTTCTTGGCAAGCGAAGGCCAATGGTCGACCATGTGGGGTCGGCTGTGTGTATTCCATACCTGCTTGAGGGTGATGGAATTGATCTGTGGTCATCCAATCATGCTTGTGGAGTTGGATGACTGCGATCAGATCATATCTGGCAAGCTAAGGCCGTGGGTATTCCATACCATGCTTGGGGTGATGGAATTGATCTGTGGTCATCCAATCATGCTTGTGGAGTTGGATGACTGCGATCAGATCATATCCGGAGACTGATACAGTCAAGTCCGGATGCTCAATCGGGCTAATATAACACACCGAGAGGGCTCAATCGGGCTAATATAACACACCGAGAGGCTCTCGGGCTAATATAACACACCGAGCATCGGCCTGTCACGGGTATTTCGTACATGGTTTCATTATAGTGCTTGGAGGTTCGTGTTACTCTATATATGAGTAACACTCGAGTCTCATGCCACACTCGATAATGATTCATTATAGTGCTTGGAGGTTCATGTTACTCTATAAGAGTAACACTCGGTCTCATGTCATGCCACACCGATAATGAGTACGTACAGAAATACAAGGTGATATGAAATTCACAAGAAGGGATTGTTGCTACATGATCCATTCTTGGTGAATTAAGTGAGGGAATATCCAACACTTATAAATGGCTTTATCTTTTACAAGATGTCAGCGCATGATTTTTCTGGTTTTTTACAAACTCAACCTTGAACGAAAATCCACCATCAACATTAAGTCCCCTGCCTAGCACACAATGGTTACACAATTGTGTGGTAGGCATGAGATGGTGACAGTTAAAGATAAAACTTATGAGACAATGTTAGATGTTACCAGGAGAGACGGGTCGTCCTGTCCTTCGAGCATGTCACGTTCAAGAGACGTCCAGAAAAGTGTTCCCCTAGCATGATGTCGGTCTTGCCTGCTTCGATCTACCTTGCTATGACTGCTTCGGTCGAGGGGCTACTGCGCCTGCTTGATCGAACATGGGCTTGTTGCGCCTGCTTCAATCGTGGGGATGTGTCTAATCGACTGACTGTTGCGCCTGCTTCGTTCGTGGGGTTACTGCGCCTGCTTGATCGAACGTGGGCTTGTTGTGTCTGCTTCGGTTGAAAGTGGGTCTACTGTGTACATGCTTCAAACGTCAGCCATGTGCTTCGATCAAACTGGCCCTGCTTTGTGTGCGCCTATTATACCAGCCTTATGTCGTGATTAACACCAGCCTTTGCGACTTGAGCAACACCAGCCTTTTGACTTGAGCAATACCGGACTTGAGGCTTGTACCGTCTGCACTTGAATGATGTTTGGACTGGCCATTGCGTGAGTTGTGTCTTGCCGTGTGTGGCGACACTTCTCATATGCTTTCATACAAGTTCTAACTCCTGTCTTTTATTTCATTGCGGTAGAAAGAATCCCTGTTGAGATGTCTTCTGGAGATAATGCTGGTGCCAAGTCAGGAAGTGTTGACATCTTCAAAGATATGCCGAACATCGATGATGAATTGTTCACCGCGCCCTTTCAACTATATGAAAACATCCGTTCTACAGGATAACCTTCCTCCTATCGACTCCAGGGTTTTTCATGCTCTGCTGGGTCCTCATGAAGGATGGATGAGACGTATGTTGAGCAATGAGTACATCAAAGATAACTTGACCGGAGCGCAGATTATTGATGCAACTTGAGTGTTGAAACGTCTCGATAGGATGTTAAAGTGGTTTTACGATGCGACCGTTGAGGTGGGTCCGGAGAGAGTGTTGAAGAAGGATTCGAAGCGAACGTGGGTCTCGGAGAGAGCGTTGCGGCGGCTCTTGAATAGACCATTGAAGAAGTTTCTCTGGAGGGAGCGTTGAAGTGGCTTCCTCTTCAGTTCGATTACCCTTGCGAATCCATGATTCTTGACTGACCATCTTTCTCATGTTGAAGAAGTCCTTGACTGACGGTGAAGGAACTTCATGCTAAGCCTCAGTCCCCAAGCGTGGTTTACATGGTTTGTCCGTAGTGGTTGTTGTCGAGCCAGGTATGGAATACCTTGGACGTTGTTTCATCATTGTGGGATTCGTGCACGTGGTACTGGAGTTGGAGTTGATGGACGCACATGATGTTGTATCTTGGTGGTTTTCCTCTTGCTTGCTTCAAGGAACCGCTTACGTAAGGCTGAATGTTGTATCCTTTGTTGGTGAGATATATGCCCCTACAAACATTATGAGGCTCTTCCCGCAGGCCTGGTTCTTTCTATCGGGGCATATGTTGTTGTAGATGACCGTTCAACGGCTCCAGAGGATGACCAAAAGCGCGGATTCTCCAATATAGCGTGATAGACATGTACCGCTGTCGATAAAGTGACTCACCCGATCTTGTTCGACCACCATCGATGGAGTAACTCGCCCGGATCTCTCTCGATATGACGGTTGGACATCGTTATCTTCTTGAGGCTGCTCCCTTGAGGTATCGGCTCCAGTGGAAGATTACCGTCATAGAGCGGTTATACGTTGAACCGACACTCTTTAAACCAAATGGCAGCATGGTATAATAAAAAATTTCCGAGAGGAGTTCGAAAAGATATCTTACTTGCATCATGTTCGTACATCCTTATCTCTGTTTGTAGCCGCTACATCCATCCATGGAGGAGAACATGCCGTGTCCGCTGGTTGTATCTGATCTATCCATTTTCCTCATGTATGAACTACAACTGTTTAACCGACTTGGATACAGGTATGACATGTATATGATGGGTGACCAATTTTCATCCGGCATTTCTTCATATCTCCAAGCAAATATGTCCTGGTACTCTTTGAGAAGTTGCACGAGCTTCGTGCGTTTATCCGTACACAAGATTGAGTTGATGGAGATAGGCCTAGGAGATTCCTCAACGATTTCAATTTCATCAGTTGTAGAGTTGGTGCCATCTTGCGGTGTTGTGGAGCATCTAGCACTTGCTCTTGTGGTTCGTTGCTGTTGTAGCATTCCATTAGGTGGAGAGACTGGGTAACAGTCTCCTTTGCTGATAATGGCAGTGCCGGTATACCGTTTTCCTTTCTGGTCACGACTCGCCATAAAAGTTCGTTCCCTCCTCGTGTGAACGTGGGTTGTGGCTTCACAGTATGGAGAAGAATGCTTCGTCAGCAAAGATGCATCGTGGGTACTAGCCCTCAATGATGCAAGTCGGTCTTCTTCCTGAATTGACGCCCACATGGGGAGTGGGATGCAACGAACTTGTCTGATTCTTTCCACGGAGCTTCTCCCGTATGTGCTGGTTTGGTTTCCCTCGAAGTCCGTCATTGTGGTGGGCTTCCGTACGACCTTGCCTGGGAGAGCCTTGGATGTCCTGAGAATCTTGAGAGTAATGAAGACGATCCTGTGTAGATAAGGGTCGTCTTGAACTCTGAATCCTTGATGCGTGCGGTGACATGTAGGTCACGGTCGTGACCTTCCTCCGGTTGATAGCGAAAAACGTCTCCGCGCTGATTCTTCGAGAGATGTGAAAGTTTGCATAAACTTTCCACTAGAGAAACCGCTTCCCGATCCACCGGCCTCTGGTTCATAGTGAAACTATTGACTTGAGGAAGATCGTTGTGAGGATAAGTCCCCAGTGTAGGAGCCTCCATGACAGGACCGCTGAATCAGAGTGAAACTATTGACTCGAGGAAGATCGTTGTGAGGATCGGTCCCAGTGTAGGAGCCTCCATGACAGACCGCTCATATCTGATGTCGCTTCTTTGATCGGGTCCATGTAGGTCCGTGCCATTGAAGTACCTTCTCCGGTGCGTTGAATTCATTCCTTGTTGGCTCCGAGGGCTGTTGCGGGTCATGTGGAAATCGATCGAGTTAATGTCTTAAGAAAAGTGAGTACCTCTTTCCGAGTTGCGTCCATATCCGTTTGAGTCTTGACAAGAACTTCCTGCTTTTCCATCAAGTCTGCAATAATGGGAGCTGGTCCTCCTCTCGCCCCTCCGGGTCCTCGTCCTGATGAAGGAGTGGAAGTTGTTGCTCGATGACTACCGGAGGTGTTACACTGATGAGATGCCGGACT
Organism: Papaver armeniacum; assembly: GCA_023531295.1. Lineage (NCBI taxonomy): Eukaryota > Viridiplantae > Streptophyta > Magnoliopsida > Ranunculales > Papaveraceae > Papaver > Papaver armeniacum. The sequence continues at coordinate 24,429 of JAJJWW010013832.1, read as the reverse complement.
TGCAGCTGCTCCGCTCTGGTGATGGGAGGTGTTGTAATATCACCGCTGAGTGATCGAATTGAACGTTCCCATCCTCTCGTACTCACGTGTTACTTGATTGATCTCTCCTTCCTCAAGCGTTTCTTCACGGCTTCGACAAGGGTCTTGAGATGTAAATCTTCCACAGGGATCCGTAAGCTCAGCAGGCTCCATTTCTTTATCCGGTAGACGTTGTAGTACTCCGGACAAGTCCTCTCCTCTCGTGGAGTTGCTTCGGTTCTTCATTGTTGACTGGACCATGTTGTTCATCTTTCCCCGAGTCTCCCAACGGGCTTTTTTTTCCTCTCCACCGGTAAAGGTGTGACTCCCGGCTAAGGATTCAGCGTTTCTTGCACTGCTTGAGTAGATGCACGCCGACCCTTCTTGTAATTGTGATGTTATATCATTCAAAAGGCGGAATGTTTCGCACTACCTTCTCGTGATACCGGCTTGATTTGCCAAGACATCCTCCAAAGATTCCAGCCTATGCTTCCCATGATATCTGAACCGCCCGTAGTTTTGGATACATTGCGAGATGGAAACTGAAAAATTGAGGATTCAATTTTATGCAACCGATAGATCAATCTCCCACTGTGGTCGCCAATTGTTGATGGGTGAAAACTACTCCTGCTGAATTTGGTAATTTGGGGTGTGGATGAGGAATGAATCTAAACCTTCAACAAATGCATCAAGCAAGGTGAGTGCTTGTAGATTCGAGAGATCAATCTGTGCAAGTCCGGCCTAAACCAAGAAATGGCCGTTCCAGACTTGTTTCGGTCACAAAGTGAAGGAGATGGGGTTGATCTTAGGGAGGGAAGCGAAGAAGGTGTTGAGATTGTGAAGGTGTTGGCTTGCTTATGACTTGTAACAGAAAGATGAGCAAGCTTACGGTTGATGCAAGCAGGCTCTGAGTGTTTGAATACGTTTTTTGTATTAACACTTGGTTTCTGTCGACTGAACTTGTGTTGTTCTGTCGTTTCTTGTTGTTGTTGTGAAATAGGGCGGAGAACCTATTTATACAAGTCATTGAGCCTCATTCACGTTTCTCGTGGGAAGTGGAGGTAGTGGAATGATGGAGTAGTGGAGTTGTGTGTCGGTAACACACGACCGGTCTTGCCCACTTTTCTGTTCATTTCTAACCGTCCATGACTTCCTAACACGTTCTTGTGATGGCGCGTTGCACGCCGCACGCCTGTAAACCGCCAGACCAATACCCCGATAAGTATCCCCGATTTGTGACATGATTGATGTACTGAATGTGGATCGTGGATCCACGGAAGATAGCATGTAATGCTTTGAATTGAATAATCTGCGTTATTTAGAAAGTCGATACTTGTGGAGTATCGTGTGTATTTTATGCGAGTGCTTGCATTACGGTGTGGTAAAGTGATGGGTAATGACTCCTCACTAACCAAATAACTCCCGACCGTGGTTGTATAACCAAGCCGGTGAAGTCGGACGGATGAGATGATGTTTGAGACACTCATCTGCGACCGTTGATGAAATTAGGTTTTTTAAAGAGGTGCGCAAGCATCACTCTTCAGCTTGGTCGAAACCAAGCATGGGAAGGATTTTGTAGAGGACCGACCATACATGCGTGTTGACGGCATGATGGTGTACACGTCCATGTCTCACCGTCTCATGAAGATGCAATCTAGGCCACTCAATTTGACCGTCAAAGAGGAGTGGTTGAGATCGGTTTGCGGCAGAAATCCCTTGCCGCAAAGGAGTTGGAAACCGCATGACATCCCAAGTTTGGGCGTGCGTTCCAAGACGACCCATCTTGGTCGGTCTTGGTCGATCATACCAGCGTGTAGGCGGTAGGCTGAGTGTTCACACCTATACCGATTATCCCATGAAAACGTGATCTAAGCCACTCAAATCATCCGGTGAAGTTGAGCGGTCGAGATCAGTTTAGGATTTGGGAGATGTAACCGCGTGAGTTTGGTCGGGCGTTTTGGATTAGCCGGGCATGGTATGCTTTGGCCGACCGCAAGAGGAGGTAGATGGGCCCACGGTGGTCATGCTGGTATGACCGGCCTTGGTTAATCCAATCTGTGACCCTCCATTCGTACCGGAGAAGATGGACGCGTGATGACTTGAAACCCTAATTTTGGCTTTCAAAGCCGCGCGACCATGCTCTTTTGGGCGGACGAATTTGTTGTAACCAACCGTGGTTGGCTTTGACCGATTGGTCAAGTGTGTAGGCGGTCACACGGTGATCATGTCGACATGCTCCGGGCCCTTTGAGTCTACATCTACACCTTCCATCTATGCCTGCGAAGATGGACGGTTGAGACCGTTTTGCGGCACATGTAATATGCCGCAAACCCTAATTTAGGGTTTTCCGTCCATAATGCTTGGTATGGACGGTTTCTTGGCAAGCGAAGGCCAATGGTCGACCATGTGGGGTCGGCTGTGTGTATTCCATACCTGCTTGAGGGTGATGGAATTGATCTGTGGTCATCCAATCATGCTTGTGGAGTTGGATGACTGCGATCAGATCATATCTGGCAAGCTAAGGCCGTGGGTATTCCATACCATGCTTGGGGTGATGGAATTGATCGCAGTCATCCAATCATGCTTGTGGAGTTGGATGATCTGCGATCGAATCATATCCGGAGACCGATCTGATCAAGTCCGGATGCTCAATCGGGCTAATATAACACACCGAGAGGGCTCAATCGGGCTAATATAACACACCGAGAGGGGCTCGGGCTAATATAACACACCGAGCATCGGCACTGTACGGGTATTTCGTACATGGTTTCATTATAGTGCTTGGAGGTTCGTGTTACTCTATATATGAGTAACACTCGGTCTCATGCCACACTCGATAATGATTCATTATAGTGCTTGGAGGTTCATGTTACTCTATAAGAGTAACACTCGGTCGTCATGCCACACCGATAATGAGTACGGGAAATACAAGGCTGATATGAAATTCACAAGAAGGGATTGTTGCTACATGATCCATTCTTGGTGAATTAAGTGAGGGAATATCCAACACTTATAAATGGCTTTATCTTTTACAAGATGTCAGCGCATGATTTTTCTGGTTTTTTACAAACTCAACCTTGAACGAAAATCCACCATCAACAACGGCCATAAGGGAAGCCTTTCCGGATATGATGGGTACTATAAGAGTAAGTATTTAAACAAGAGGTAAAACTTATCCAAAGCTTTTATCGATACTAACTAAGTATGTTTGCGTTTTTTTTTTTCAGATGAAGAAGGCGTATGGATACTACGAGGGGCTTCGTGGGAACAAATTTGAGTTACACGATTGCTACTTTATCTTCAATGGAACCATGTATAATTACATGGTTTATGATTGAGTGTAGAAGTGCATCGTTATCATGTATTGTATTTAACCCTATGAAAGATGTATGACTTTTACGATTCAACACTATATGACTGATTTGGTATGTTTACCTTAACCAGATCGATATATTTATATATTCAAATAATTTTATTAGTGATCTCATGGTTGTCTAATTTAATTGTTTGCTCAATGTAGACATGGGAAACCAAGGATGACATCAAGGAATGGCTTATCCCTAAGGCAAAAGAGAAGATGTGTGTGGTTGTTCAAAGTAGACACGTCGATTGTAACAAGATGGAAATGGTATGCGAGAGAGCGGATAAGAAGGGAGAAAGTCACAAATGAAAGAATTACAAGTATGAGAAGAAGACAACTACGGTCTCTGAGAACAAATTCGAATAAGTGTGAATGCCTGTTCAGGATTATTTTCAAAAGACGTCATGAAGCCGATCTATTCCGATTGTATAGTATTCCGGACGGTCGTCACAACCATCCTCCACCCACAAGTTTATATGGACACCCTGCATATGCCCGGTTGAAACCACATCAGATGGATAGAGTTAGGCAGATAAGGGATTTAGACCACTTAAGGTCCTAAATGCAATAAGGGTGGAAGATAAGGATAAATTGTCCACCATTTCCAACAATCAACGCTGCCAAAGCAACGATTAAGAGAACCGAATGGAATGGTAGGTTGATTATGCAACAATAAGAGTGGTTAGCAGAAACACTAACTACGCCATGCAAACTAAGGTGGGTCCGGATGAGAAAGTGACTCATATTTTTCTTGCACATCCAAGGATGGTGGATTTGGCTCAGTGTTTTTACCAGGTTCTCTTCATAGATTGCACCTACAAGACAAACAAGTATAACCTGCCGATGTTGAACGTGGTAAGCCATACTTCGGATAAAAATTCATTCACCGTTGCATGGTGCTTTATGAAAAAATAAGAAATGGAGGACTATGTTTGGGCGTTGGACTAAGTAAGCTTGATTTTCCGTGGAGAAGATACGCCGCAGGTTATATTTACGGATAGATATTTTGCAATTATGATTGTCGTTCGTCAAGTCTTTCCACTTTCTCAACAATTTCTTTGTACGTGGCGCATCCAAACCAATCTTTTTTTCTAATTGCAAGAATCAAATCCAAAAGATCCATACTAAGAAGGGTAATCAACGTTCTAAGGAGAAAGATAAGCATTTAAGTAAACTTTCCAAAAAAGAGCGAGCGGAAGAGGAAAAAAAAAAGGAAAAATACGATGAAGAGGGGGATCTATGGAAAGTTTTTTGCGAAGATTGGGACTATTTGGCTAATTCGAAAACAGAGGTTAAGTATTATGCTAACTTGCAGAAGTTTATTGATGTTTGGAGCACGGATCATAAGAAGGTTGTTGAGTATTGCTTGAATACATGGTTGAATCCTTGGAAGGAGAAGTTTGTTTATGCATGGACCAATAGATACAAGCACTTCAAAAATGAGTCTACAAGTCTTGCAGAGAAGTCTCACGGGCGTTTGAAAAAAAAATTGGATCAAAATAGGGGTGGGGTAGTTACGGTACAAGAAGCCATTCACGAGCACGCAGAGGATGACCTAAGAAAAATAGTCACTCAGATACAGTTGATTAAAGACCGTTTTTTGATGCAACACATAAGGGACAAAGCTTTTTTACGGTTGGTAGTACACCAAGTATCATAGTGGGAAATTAACTATATGATGGATGAGCTTATAGATTTTAGAGCTAAAACGGAGGCCGGAAAGGTGATGAAGACGAAGTGTAATTGTACAACCGATATTTGGCTCGGCCTCCCTTGTAAACATAAAATTGGTGGTTACAAAGATTACATTCCTCTTGAAGATATTGATCCATTCTGGTAGAAACTTTCATTCATCCCAAAGCCCACGGGTTTAGCCGATGAAGAATTTGGAAACTTGGAGATTGGCAAGTACATCAACGAAAAATACCGAAAAATGAATTGTGTAGGAAGACACATTTTGGTTGCTAACTTGTGGTCAGCCTCCCGTAAGAGTTTGGGGTTTGAAGAAGAGCCAATCAAACAAAAGCCACCCAGAAGACCAACAACTAAAATGTCATTTAGAGAAACTGTTAAAAATGACAAGGGTTGCGATAGAGACCTATCACTTCATGAGCATGTCCAGGCGGAATATGAGGAGTACGAAAAGTCTTGCATTTTTAAGAAACGAGGTCGGTCAAAAAAACAAGAAAATGAAGATATGGATATTGTTGAGCATGCGATCGATACCCAGCAAATCCAAACTAGTGGTATGGTGACGATAAGAGGAATAAAGGGTAATCCTAAGACACCTAAGGGTTCGCCAGGAAGACTGATAGACGCATTTATGTGTCTATTTTGATCTCAATTATGTGTATTGTTAGTGCTCGATTTTGTGTTTATTTTGGTATTTTATGTCTTTGTAGGTGTTTTTGGAGAAATAAACATGTGCGGAGAAATTGGCTCAAAAGTGGAATTTGCGCACCCGAGGACACACTGCTATTCGGACCCCTCAAATGTATAAGGGCACCCAGATGATAAGGGGTAACCCACGGGGAAACTACTATTGGCACACCGGAACTGGATAAGGGGAGGTCATCCTCTTCGTTTGAATTTTTGAAATTGGCGAGAAACTTTATGCAGCGAAGTTCAGTTTTGGGATTTGATTTTTGGACGACTTTAAAAGAGATTCAATCGCTGCAATAGGTTCCAGTGGCCCTGTTTGATCGTAACAGGAGTGCTAAGATGATTTGATTCGAAAAGAATGGAAGGTGTGTATAGAGTTTTGGTAAAACAATGAGAATTATTCACGAGATTGGCTGTACTCCTTGGATCAGATTCGAGAGAGATTTTGTCGGAATTTTTGGGAGAATTTGGATAGGCATGGAGTTGTTGCGACAAGACGGGGGTGGTAGGATTTTGAGATTCGAAAAAAATGGAGGATCTCACCGGTTTGCTCTAAAACAGGGAAGTTATATTTCCTTGGGAATTTGCTGCTAAATTTGGGAAGTACGTAGGATTTAAAATTGGCTGAGATTCATATCTACCAAAGATAGAGAGCTTAGAGTCATCTGCGGTGGAGAAGACGCGTACAGAAGCTATAGGTGAGTTATTCTCGTGACCTATAGAGGAAGAAAAGTCCGAGACTTTCAGGTGAAGAAAGGAAAGATTTAATCGAGTTATAATAGGCCCTGTTGCCTTTATATAGGTGCGGGGAGATTCATAAGGGGTAATCGAGACCTTGGGGTACTAGCAGAGAGGTGCGGAGGAGTTTGCAGAAACGTGTTCATCACCAGATAAAATACAGTCGAGAGGTAGAAGAAGAACCAGAGAACATAAGAAGAAGAAGGTCGCAGAATCCGTGACCTATTCTTTCAAATTCAAAGCCTTTGTAACAATTTTTCCAAAGAATTATTCAAATTTAAATGAGCTCTGTTAAGGCATCTACAGAATAACGAGTTTTGTAACAATTATATCTGTTACAAACTCAACTACTTTAGACCTTTTTCATCCTTTTAATCAACTTTTAGGCTATAAACATGTATTTTGAGCAAGTGATTAATATGAGGAGCTAAACCCCTTAGCCGAGCCGACGGAGGAAGCCATTGTTCCATGAAGAGTGGTATATTTCTATTTTAATTAATTCTTGCATTTACTTTTATGATTATTTGCATGGAACTAATATTGGAAAATTGATTTTTATTGAATGATTATGATTCGTTTTGATGGAGCATGCTTAGTTTAAGACTTTTGATGTTTCATGCTTGATGTATACAATTGTTACTTCGAAAATCTACTAGAGGCAATAAATCAGAATCACTTCGAATGCAAAGAATTGCATGAATATTGATTAGATTGAATCACTTAATTGGTCAATGGTGGAATCCTGAGTCTCGGTGCTTTTTATAATCTTGATAAAAACTTCGTAAGTTTTCTATTGAGTTTGAATCTAAAATTGAATCTTCGCAAGTCTGAGTGAACGATATTTTTTTTACTACTTTGTACAACAAATTAAAATTACATCAAAGACCATATAGTGTTGCTTACACTTTGTACAAATAGTATACCGACAAAATTCCTTACGTCATCTTAGATCACCTTATATCCACCGGCGACGTTGATGGGGATGGTAATTGTGGTTACCATGTTGCAACCGAACAATTACGGCATTTCGAGCACGCCGACGAACTTAACCTCACCCAAATCGAATATGCAAGAACAAAAATGGCGTCTAAACTTGTCGAGGACAAGCAACTCTATTTAACCATGATCATGCAAGGAGATTCAAAAGAGAAAGAATTGAAGTTCAAAGAGTTGGTATCTAACGTGAAATGGCGGAAGGGGTTGGAGAAGGCCGGTTATAAGTTTTGGATGCAAATGCCTTTTGGTGGTAAACTTTTAGCGGACACATTCACTTGTGTTGTGATTGTATTCAGCAAAGGATTCCCGGGAGGCTCTTGTATGTACGTACTCTCAAGAACTAGGTGCGAGGCAGCGATAAAGAAAAGAAGAATTGTAATGACACATGTCAACGATAACCATTACATAGGTTTGAAGATTTTCGAAGAATGTCCTCTACCACGGGTGGCCTATGGTGATTGGGGAGACAACACCAAGGAGTGGACAAACCAGTACGAGTATGGAATGAACATGTGGAATGGTTTGGAAGGAACACCAAGTACAATGCCTGAACACGTTGACATGTCCGACTAAATATGGAAGGAGTTTTTTTTTTTTTTGGAGCTTATTATTGTGAAGCATACTTTTGGAAGAACAATGAATGAATACTTGGATGTTTGTATTATCACGAATCCTTAACGAATATAATGTGTTTTATCTTGTGTTATCAACTTATCATTATAAAACGTTTTTTTTTTTTTTGAAATAAAGTCGTTTTACATTTAAGAAATTTAACCTAACGACTCTTACCTTATCAACTTGAGACGTTAGGTAAGTATTCATAAATGTAAACGACCGTTGTAGTCCAACTTTGATGGTCTCCTGTATGTTTTGGAGCTTAAGAGTCGTTATTGATAAACAAACAACTCTCGGCATAGATTGTTGAGGTCGTTAATAGTATATTAAAAAACTAACGACTCTATTAGACCATAAATGAGGGTCTCCTGGATGTTTTGGAACTTAAGGGTCGTTATTGAGCCTATTAACAGACGGACGACTATAGGCATAGATTATTGAGGTCGTTAACAGTGTATTAATAAACTAACGATTCTATTAGAACATAAATGAGGGTCTCCTGGATGTTTTGGAAATTAAGGGTCGTTATCGAGACTATTAACAAACGAACGACCCTAGTATCCTATATTTACCTTCAAACCTAACGACTACGTACATATAACTTCAACGGCTCTTTCTGGAGATATTATTTCCCAAAAAAATAGTCGTTGGGATATTTTATGTATAAAGATTCAACCATTAACTGTTTAATAGAACTTAAAACAATCAAAGTATATCATTTTTTCAATGGCAAGTTCGTCATCAACTACCAATTCCATTGAAAGCATACTTAGAAGTTGCAAGCGACCAACAAAATCAATATTGGCAATGGAAGAAGATATACGCAAAAGAAGCATGTGACCTACTAAAAAACCATACATTTTCACGCCATATCCTACGAAGGAAGAAGAAGATGCATGAGGCCAAAAAACGAGCCGAAGAACAATCCCATCTCCGGGAAGTATTAAAGCAAGTCGAGGAAGAGACTGAATGGGTTAAAAATTATTACATCATCAAAGATCTTCCCGAAGAACATCAACATGGGAGTATATTTTGGACTCAAGTTGGTTGGATTCCTTTCACTAATTACAACAAGAAACTACGCTATGATTATCTACCGTCCCACATTCGTGATAGGACGATTCACGTTATAAGATTGTGCACCAAGTATAACGAGTTTCTCTCGAGGAACAAATGGGATAGGCGTGCGTCCCAAGATGTATATACCAAATGGAGAGGAGAGCAGTTTTATCACATCGAAGCTGCAATGGTAGTTGCCTCTCGCACAAGGAAAAGGAATAACATATAATGAGTTGAAAAGATGGAATTTATTTAGATCAATTGTAATGTAGCATAAGAATTTATTTCTATGCTCCTATTTCCAAGTTTCAAGTAAAGGTCGTTAGCCTTTATATAGGTAGTATAATGACGACTCTAAATTTGTTTTTTCAACACATTCTATGAAGTCGTCAGTTAATTAATTTATATCCTAACGACCCCAAGTGGTGATTTAAAAAATTCCGACCGTTGGGATTTTCTTCTATATAATACCACCCTATTCTCTTGTAAAAATTGCCAAAAACCATCAATTTTCTACCAAAGTACATAAACTTTCAAAAGCAATGGCGGAATGGGAACCTTATGAAGATTTGTGTCTTGTTAAATCGTTTGCTAATACGTTCCGTGAACGTCCGAATGAAATCTATTCAATGTTTTGGAAGAGAGTTAAAGAGTTATTTTACTGGCGTCATCGGGAATCCGAATAACCGCAAATGGCGAGACTTAGCATTTCGATTCAACTACATAAAAAATGCAATGCGGGAGTATGTTAAAGTTAGAAATATGGTGTACCAACATCATCCACAAGCTCCTCTTAGAGAAAAAGTGAGTAATCCGATAATATTTATACTTATGGAGTTTTTAAAAGTTGAGCATTCTAACATTTAAGAATTCACTGAATTTCAGCTGGAACATTTCAATGGGCTATGTAGAATTTTTAATGGGGAAACGAAGTTCATTCACCACAAAGAATATACGACGTTGTACCGACGTGCAAGGAGGTTTATCGATGAACACTTGATGTGTCATACTCTAGATTACCCATATTAACCCTATGTTGTCGTTCAAATTTATTGAAAAACACTAGATGTATCAAATTCCAACTCATCTGCAATGCAACTTTGATATTAAGTTATTTCCTGGATGATAAACGTCCATTTTTCGTGGCAACTTATAAGTTTTGAAAAGGGATCGACAATATAAGTAAAGATAAAATTGACGACCTTTAAGATTATATTTGACGACCCTTAAAAATAATTGACGACCCTTTACTTTTTTTTTATTTTGATTGATGAGCCTTCAACAAATTTAGACAGAGGAGGTAGATAGTTTTAGAAAAAAAATTCGTCCATTTGATAAATGGGTCGTCTAGGAAAGAATCGTTAACTATTTATATAAATAAATACGACTATTTAATAAAATCATACAAGAAGGAGTCAAGTTAATCGAGTGGTGAGTCGTTGGTCTGCAAAAAAATTCTTGACGAATCTAACACTCACTATATTTTCCCAGGTTTTGAGTCGTTGATCTGCAAAACAACTGTTGCCGACTCTAATATATATTTTTAAAGTCGTTGATCTACAAAAAATATGTTGCCGACTCCAAGAACAAGTTGACATATTTTTCATATTTTCACATCAGTTTAAACATAAACTTTTAACACATAAACTTTTAAACATCATGCTAAATTGTTAGAAAACCTAATTAACACAAGATACCGATAGTACGAACTACAGAAAATAGTTGTATCTAAGAAAGACATAACTTAAAGTCGACAATACTGAAAGATATAAGTTCTATATGTTAAACCATACACTTCAAAGTTCTAGACAAAAGTTCTCCTCACCCAGTACTACCACCTCGACCTCGACCTCTCTCGACTTCCACGACTTGATGATGTCCGATTTTTCTTTGAAGGACCCATTGCTCGACTGCCCTTTGGAGAACCACCTTCTTCTCCACTAGCTTGATCATCACCATCTTCATTTCCTTCACCCTTTTCAGCACGTTCTTGCTTAGTTGGGAAGTTGTTCTCCTTGTCCTCTTACATTGCTTTGCCCGGATCAAATAAACATTTTCTTCGCTTGTGGATTTTCAATGTGTTGGCGATGAGTCAACGTAAATACGACTTTCCGCAAGTTCTATCACTTCTCCTTGGTCGGATTTGCAACAAAATGACTTCATAAAAATCTTCATCCTTTCCCTCCATTTGCATTCAATTATCGATAAAAATTAACATGATTAAAATTGTATGCAAATAATTAACACAATTCGAAAAATAAGTACTTACCACAAGCTTAAAAATGGAAGAGTCATCTCTAGTGTCGGCTGTAGAAGCAGATGAAAATGCTTTGTTGCTCCTCCTACCCGTAGTATTATCAACCCTTATCACTCGATCGTGGGAGATGCCTTCATACCATGGCATGTAATCATCGCTTGCCTCGTGACCTTCATCAACACTAGTCCACCAAGTGATGTCTACCTTACTCATATACAAATGCATATTATTCCAATGCTCAGTCTTTGGCTCAGGTTAGTAAACAACAGCCAACGACTTTGCGTCTGCATTGCATTTATCCAATTTATGTTTGAACGGTGGTACATACTCATCGGGTGAATCTTGAATATACCCAAGCTGACGCATTACTCTAATCGGATTGTACATTGTATATCCATAAGGGTAAAACAGAGGCCCATTGTAATATGCGAGATCTTGGATTCCTCCGTATTTACCTTCCTTGTAAGGTGATGAGTGCCAAATATTGCATATTTATACACCTTTTTATTGGCATTTTACTCATCTTTTGCGCTTAGAAATCAGATACTATCCCATATTCTGTGTTTTCCTTGTTTTCAAGAATAAATATTTGTATTAATTAATTTTGTGTTTTTAGGTAATAAATAAAGCTCGGAGAAATTGAGGAGCCAAAAGAGTGAAGAATTGGAGTCGAGCATCTATGGAGTAGACAGCCAAAGCCCGCGCGCGAATCAGTTGCAACCCAACAAGGAAGACATGGGCTAGAGCTACCCATGACCCGGATCCAAGCCCGTATCATCCTCAGCCGTTGAGATTGCTATCACCACATCCAACGCTCGCTGCTCTGTCCTTCCCATCATCAGCCGATGCTCCCGTTTCACACCAGAACCACCTACACCCTGAGCCGTTCAGATCCTCCACTTCCTAAATCCTACGCTCGCTTCAACCTTTACATCAACAGCCGATGCACCCGCCTCACAGCAAAATGACCCTAACCCTATACCCTGTTCGATCAACCCATTTCTCTTCTTCCTCTTCTCTTTCTTCTCTGCAAAACCCATTCTCCTCTCCCGTCTCCATCAGAGCAGAGCTCTGCTCTTCCGCCATCTCCCTGACACAACAACCACCACACCACCTCCATCACCCAGCTACCTCTATCCGCCACCCTAGGTTCACCCATCTCCATCTTAGCTTCTCTCATAACCTAGAAGCTAGGGTTTAGATGATTGAACTTAGGGTTTCTCCAACAACCCCAGCAGAGCTCAAGACGATTAGACAAGAAAGGAGTGCGTTTCAGAGTATGGGTGCGATTGTTTTTGTTTATTTTTAATTTCGATTTTGAGAATTAGGGTTAGGTATTTTGGTTGCATGTATAAATAGAAGCTGTGGAAGATGATTTTAGGCACGCCTGGATTAGCCAGTGCTGTCATTTAGATTTAATTTGGTTGTTTGTTGTTTTAATTTAGTTGCTAGGTTTCTTAATGAAACCCTAATTCTCTAATCTGTGTTCAACCATTATTTGAGTGTTCTTACATGTTTAAACTTTAAAACATATCTTCAATTAAGTACCCAGTGTTTTTCTCTTACAATGGATGCCTTGTATCCATTGTAGTTAGAATTATAACTACATTGAGAGTCTGCGACTCAATTCTTAGACCCAAATGCTAATTCCTTGACTAGTTGTACTTAATTAGACAACTAGTGCTGGGTTAGCACATTAGCTGTTCTTTGAAGTATTACGAGGGAGAGATAGGTGGTGGAATTGACACCCACTGCCCTTATCAATCACGGGACAAGAGACACTCAACTTAGTTGAGCACATAACGAGAATTTAGTGGTGGAATTGAAGACCTTAGCATACTTTTGTCACTTTATCTATACCTTAGTTTAGGTTCACATAATTTCACCTCTGCCGTATCGGCACAAAATATATGTTGTCACTTTGTTACTATCATTTGAAGTCAAGTAGAGTAGCCTTAGATCAATATCAGAGCACCCTAGTCCTTGTGGGATCGACCCGTACTTGCCGCGTCTCCGATAGACGCCGTGCACTTGCGGTTATCACCGTAGGCCATAAAATACATACACATCCGAGGCCTACCAAGTTTTTGGCGCCGTTGCCGGGGACTTGGTGTGTGCCCTGTGATTTTCGGCTAGACTTAACTGAGTTCATTCCATCTCTGTATATATATTCACTTACATTCTTTTCTTTTCATCTTGTTTTAGTATAACTTAGTCTAAATTTTATAACTTGTATCTGTAACTTGTCATTGCATTGTACTTTTGCATCATAGTTCTTATTAGCTGTCTTAGTTTTGCAGTGTAACTTAGTTTTTTCTGTGTTGTAGAATAACTTAGTATTGCATTGTAGTATTCCATCTGTTAGTGTAGTATTCCATCTGTAATTTTCCTTTTCTTGTTTAAACTTAGTGTAATATAGTTGTTCTCTCTTTTGTTGCATCTTTATTGTTTTAGCATATTAGCATATTAGCTGTAGCTTAGTATAACTTGTGTTACATATTCATTTTACACCCTGCATTGTATTGCATCTTAGCAAACATAATTTTTGTTTCCCTGCCATCTTTCATATACATTGCACTTCCAAACTCAGTGCAGCTGTGCATTTGTGCATCTTTTTATGTCTTGAGCTGTGCATTATAGAAAACTAAACTCTCATTTTGAGCCAGCAGGTGCCTGAGCTTGCCGTGCTCGCTGTGTTCTTTGTCTTTCTTGAGCAAAGCTGAAGCTGTTGAGCCTCGAGAGCATACCAGTACACTGTTGAGCTTCTTTGTTGTGCTTGTGCTTGTGTTGCAACCGAGCAACCCACCGCAACTTATAGGAGTCGGTGTGAGTGGCTCCTTCATAGGCCGAATGCATGCTTGAGCCCTAAGCATAACCCATTTTGTAAACCCTGAATGCATGATAGCTGGAACCTTGCAAAGCACTAAACCCTGAGCTCTGAGTTTGAGCACAAATCAATCTGCTCTGAAATACCTGTGTTGTGCACAAGCTAAGTTTTTAATCTGTTACTCTGGGTTGTGAATTGTCTTTGGCATTGCTTAATCTGTTGCTTTCAAGTCATCAACTGGCCGTGCTAGTTTTCTGTGAGTTTGCTTTGTGAACCTAGGCTGTGCTGTGTACAAGCCTTGCTTGAGCTACCAATCCTAGGCTCGTCTGACCCTGTGCATGATAATCTATCCCCCTGAAGCTGCAAGCCTAAACTCCCCTGTGAGCCCTGTGAGCCATCTACCACCTTGCTAGCCCCTGCAGCTACAAGTTTGAAGCTCCACCCTAGTGATACTGTTGAGTGTGAGCTGCCCTGTAGTCTGTGCATGCATTCGATTCTTGCTACTTTGTGCCTACACATGCATTGCTGAAATTTGGCTGAACTACAACTTGGCTACCAAGTTGCCTGCAAACCCCGCCTGAGCCACAACTTTGAATTCTGTGAGCCAGCCTGATTGACCTTGCAATGCATGCTTGATCTGCCTTAAACCCTGTTTGATTGTGTGCTACCTTGTGGGAGTTATTTGTTAGCCTGTGCATAAGCTCTCACTTCTTTGTGTTGAGCTGTGAATGCACTTAGACTCTTGTTGTGCAAAATAGCTAAGTTATACTTGTGCTGATAACCTCGCAGCCCCTGTTGCTGCCTTGCCTTGGGCGATAGATCTTGATTAGCAAGTTGACCTGCTGAAAGCTTGAACCTCTCAAACTCTGCATGTATTTGTGCACCTGTGAACTCAGAGCATCTGAGCTTATACAAACCATTGCCTGTTTTCTTATGCATCCATATAATCATGCAACATTTGGTTATTTGAGTGCTATTCTTGCTTGTCTTTGTCTTTGTGAATGCACTCAAACCTATGATGAGAAAGCTTGCAGTCTAATTTGTCTTTGTCTACACACTTTTTGCTGGCGACCAGCCGGGCTGTGCGTTTGCACTAAAGCTAAAGCCCACTTAAACCAAACCAGCCCAAGCAACCACTGAGTTTTGCATAAACTAGGCCTGTGCACCTCCACAAAATCCAAACTGAGCCCATAGTCTGCTGGGCTGTTTAAAAACCAATCTGGGCCGCTTCTGCCTAAGCTGGGCTCTGCTGCTGGGCTGCTCACAAAACTCAGCCCACATACTGGGCCATTCAATCTGGGCTATACCTTTTCAGCATAACCTGGGCTCTGCAACAACTGGGTTCTACACTTTCAACTGGGCTGTTCTGTTTTCACAAATCCTGGGCTTCAAACAACAACTCCCAAACAAACCAAATTGAGCCCACAGCAACCTGGGCTTCCCACATAAACCAAAGCTCCCAACAAAAACAAATGAATCCCATTGAAACCAAATCCCAATAAACCAAAGCCCACATAAACCAAACTAAATTTTGAGTTCAATTTGAGTACTAAATCATGTCAGGATTTTGGTCTCAGAATGGGATTCAAACAAATCCCTTAGAGAGCTTGCTTACGGGCATCTTTCACAGGATGAACACCCCTACCATAGTGATTTTAGGGAATTTTATGAGCCTTCTCAGGGCCCCAAACTCACATACCCTAATCATTATGATCACATACATCATCCACCACAGGTTGAAAATGAACAATTTTCTCATACCCGATCATCACTTTTAGATCGATTAGAAGCTCGACTATCTTTGCTTTAAAAAGGCAATCTGCTTTAGAAAGGCAATCATCGAATCTAGTTTTTCTAGGCAATATAAAATGCATGCTTGCACCTTATGTGGTGGCTTAGACCACCTGGCTGAGTACTCTGTTATATTTTGCATGCTTTTAGACAGTCTAGGGAAAACCATGATAATCCAATGTACGAAGTGTCTAGAAGTGACTATGGGGACCATAATCAACCTGCACACATGCATCATTCACCACAGGTGGGGAGATGAACAATTTGATACTCCCCAACTCCTAGTTTGCAATCAATAATGGAAACACTCATGGAGGAAAAATGCTAAGCTTGAAATGAATGCAATGCATGACCATCCACATAGCAACATGTCTGAATTTCCCTTCTCTAGTGAACCTCATCCATATGAGGAGTGCATACCCACTAGTGAAGACTCTCCTTTCATTGAACAACATAATAAAATTCTAGAATATCAAAAGTCAATTGACCAAAGATTTGCGAGTTTAGAACTCAAATTGAGTCAAATCTGTGATGCACTAAATGAGGAAAGGGAGGACTTTCAAAATGAAATGTTTATCACCCATAATGAAGTCAATTATGAAAATAGTATTTCTAGTCTTACTCATACATCTAACATTGAATATGAACCTAATCTAGAGGTAGATGAGTACACTAAAAATACTACAATTTTGAATGGAGAGATGAATTCGTGCTATGATGATGATGATGATGAATATGAAGAGCATGTTTATTTTGAAAATGTAGTAGAATATTTAGGTTCAGAGACATTAAGTGTCTCTCATGTGAACCCTGTGAATAATGCTTCTTCTGAAATTCATGCATGTGATGTTGATGTGGAACCTGTGCAATTGTCCTGTGAAAATGAACATGATTTACCCTCTTCTGATTTTAGGAAAGTGTGTGATGGTGCAAATGATTTTATAAATGAAAATAACGTAGATGTACCTAACCTCTCTCCTGAGTCACAAATTGAAACTCCTCCACCCAACCTAGGTGTTGTTTGTCAAAAAATTGCAAAACCAAATTTTCTGAAAATGCCTAATCTAGGCCTAGAACTTTGTGCTTCCCATGTCCTCTTGGACTATTTTGCAACAAAATATAACACTTTTAGGGAACCACAGTTGGTATGTGTATATCTCACATTTCTCTTAGCAAAACTCATTATGAGTTAGACCTTTTGCATGATGTACCTTTAAAATTGCAAGATTTTGTGGTTTCAAACACACCCATTCACAAGTTTAGGTTTGGGGGAAACTCATTTCCATTTGCAGTCTTACGTGCACTCTCATATTATATTTGTGTAAGGCTGTTAATGTGTGTACATATTTTCTATTGGGTTGATCCTCAACTCTTTAGACTGTTGGTTTATGGTGAATTTTCATTGTATATATCCAGTAGGACTTGTTAAATTTTTCTTTTCTTGAATCGGTTGAGTTTTCATGCGCATATATTATGCTAATCCGATATGATCTCCGTTGAGAATGTTGGATTCTAGCCTTGACTAAAAGAAGCTCAACCTTGCTCATGACATCCTAATCTCTTCCCTTTTCTCTTATCAGCATAGTTCTCATGGTATGTGACTGTTTAAATTTTTTCTATATGAAGACACATTGAGGACAATGTTTGATTTAGGTTTGGGGGTGCATTTGCATTTGCATATAGAGTTTTTAGTCTTTTTATTTTACTTCACTTATTTTACAAAAAAAAAAAAAAAAAAAAAAAAAAAATCAAAAATTCAAAAACTTTTTGCAAATAAAAACCTCCAACTTTTAGAGATTTTAGAGTCACTAGCATGCTTCTAGCTATGTTTACATAGAGAGTTTTGACTGAAATAACAAAAGTTAGAAGTACCGGAGAACACAATCGGGTTTCTTAGTTGATTAGAGCGTTAAAGTTGGATTTAACCATACCGGAGGGCGAATTAGGTCTTTACATTTAGATATTCGGTAGTAGAATTGTGATCACCCATAGTGGAGACTACCCATTTTACATCAAGTGAGGCACCAACCTTCAATTTTTGCAACTTTCTAGAAAAGTTGTTAGAGTGTGTGTCACCGTACGTAAATTCCGGGTAGGAATGGTGAGCTACCCAACTTCGCACCAATTTCAGCACTACTTTTGATCTCTTGAGTGCTAGTTTTTGTCAATCATGAGGGTGACGTCTAAAGATGAAAACTCCTTCTAAATACCGATTTGCAGTTAGCATCTCTCTCTCTCTCAATCAGCAAGACCCATAGAAACACATCATCGTCAACAAACGGAGCATCATCAGAATATGGAAAGAAAAATTGATATAGTCCAAGGTTTATGTGCAACAAAGAAAAGAAAATAGGATGAGAATTAATAAAATTTATAAAATCAAGACAATACAAGTTGTGGAAAAATTGAGTGATAAAGTCCTTTGTCCATGGAGTTAGTTGTGTCATTATTTGTATTTTTATTTTCACTTTTTGTAAAAAAAAAAAAAAAAAAAAAAAAAAAAAATTGTAGTTTATTTTTGCTACCACCATGGTAAAGAAGAGTTCAAAAAGTAAAATCCAAACAACAAGGAATTTGAGTAGAAAAGTTAAAAAAATTGTCAAGTTTTGTGAAGTTTAGAAGTTCGTCATCAACATTTGAAGACCGAAGACCGAAGAGTGAAGACGTTTCTATGGTTCTTATGAGAGAGTGATATTAATTGCCGATCGGGTGAGAAGTGAGTGAGTACTCCCACCCCTTTCTAATGGTTGATTTCCTTTCTTAGAGATCATCGAGAAAAGATTCTTTTTGTCCACATTTCGTGGAGTCTCCATATTTTATTTCGGAAGGTTATCCTTCTTACCTACAACGTGTGCGATTTCTCTCTTTATTCCACCTCGCCTGCACACATGAGAGACTAAAAAGCGATCTTTTTGAGTTCAATTATCATAAAACCCTAATGGTGAGGCAGAAGTTGAGACTTATGATCACAATCGAATCCGAATTCTTTCATATGGTATGGTTACTTCTCGCTCACACTTAAGGATGAGAGTGCGTTCTTTGGTAGTTCTAACTTCTTGTTACTAGCATGCAGAAACTCTATGTCCTCATAGCTTCTTGGATGCTTGAGACTCTTTACACTCTGAAGTTGGAGAAGGTTTTGTGGGTACACCTCTTGTAAACACTCACGAGACTACAACTCGTCCACTAGGGACACCTAGGGGTTTAAAGGCTTAGTGCATACGCTAAATGCATTCGAGAGACTGCGACGGGGTATAGTTAGGATTTCTTATTTTCTGTTTCACTTGAGGACAAGTAAAATTCAGGTTTGGGGGTATTTGATGAGTGCCAAATATTGCATATTTATACACCTTTTTATTGGCATTTTACTCATCTTTTGTGCTTAGAAATCAGATACTATCCCATATTCTGTGTTTTCCTTGTTTTCAAGAATAAATATTTGTATTAATTAATTTTGTGTTTTTAGGTAATAAATAAAGCTCGGAGAAATTGAGGAGCCAAAAGAGTGAAGAATTGGAGTCGAGCATCTATGGAGTAGACAAACAAAGCTCAGCAAGCCTTGAATCGGTTACAACCCAACAAGGAAGACATGGGCTAGAGCTACCCATGACCCGGATCAAGCCCGTATCATCCTCAGCCGTTGAGATTGCTATCACCACATCCAACGCTCGCTGCTCTGTCCTTCCCATCATCGACCGATGCTCCCGTTTCACACCGAACCACCTACACCCCGAGCCGTTCGTATCCTCCACTTCCTAAATCCTACGCTCGCTTCAACCTTTACATCAACAGCCGATGCACCCGCCTCAAAGAAAATGACCCTAACCCTATACCCCGTTCGATCAACCCATTTCTCTTCTTCCTCTTCTCTTTCTTCTCTCGCAAAACCCATTCTCCTCTCCCGTCTCCATCGGAGCGGAGCTCGCTCTTCCGCCATCTCTCACGACACAACAACCACCACACCACCTCCATCACCCCGGCCTACCTCTATCCACACCCTAGGTTCACCCATCTCCATCTTAGCTTCTCTCATAACCTAGAAGCTAGGGTTTAGATGATTGAACTTAGGGTTTCTCCAACAACCCCAGCAGAGAGCTCTGAAGACGATTAGACAAGAAAGGAGTGCGTTTCAGAGTATGGGTGCGATTGTTTTTGTTTATTTTTAATTTCGATTTTGAGAATTAGGGTTAGGTATTTTGGTTGCATGTATAAATAGAAGCTGTGGAAGATGATTTGAGACACGCCTGGATTAGCCAGAGCAGTCATTTAGATTTAATTTGGTTGTTTGTTGTTTTAATTTAGTTGCTAGGTTTCTTAATGAAACCCTAATTCTTTAATCTGTGTTCAACCATTATTTGAGTGTTCTTACATGTTTAAACTTTAAAACATATCTTCAATTAAGTACCCAGTGTTTTTCTCTCACAATGGATGCCTTGTATCCATTGTAGTTAGGTTACAACTACATTGAGAGTACTGCAGCTCAATTCTTAGACCCAAATGCTAATTCCCTTGACTAGTTGTACTTAATTAGACAACTAGTGCTCTGGGTTAGCACATTAGCTGTTCTTTGAAGTATTACAGGGAGAGATAGGTGGTGGAATTGACACCCTGCCCTTATCAATCACAGGACAAGAGACACTCAACTTAGTTGATGTGATTCAATAATGTTGTAGAAAGTGGTAATAGGTTGTCGTTCACTCAGACTTGTAAAGATTGGTTTCAGACTTAATAATAATAAAAAATATATATATACAAAAGATGTCACAATATCGAGAGACACTAGGACTTCGGATTCCACCATTAATCACATTCAATTGGTTCATATAATGACTCATAACAATTCTAGCTCTTTAGTTGACTCTTTTCTTTGCCGAAAGTAGATTTTATAAAGAATTAGATGTAAATCATAAGCATAGCGCATCAAGAGTTCTTAGACTAAGCATACACCATCAGACAAAATCACAACTAATCAAGAAAAATCATAAATCAATTAAATCAATGCAAAAGTCATAGAGAATCAAATATAGTTACCAAACAATTGTGAAATAAGGTTTCCTCCGTCGTCCCCGGTGTTGGGGTTTAGCTCCTCATATTATTCACGTGCTCAAAATAATAGTTCATAGCTCAAATAGGTGAAAAACAAGAGAAAACTAATGACTCAGACCGGTTTGCAACGCTGAAAGGCGTTACAAACGGTATTCTGAGAAGAATAAGTCTGCCTTATAAACGATACAAGTGTTCTGCTGTTTTAACGAGCGATATTTTTTCTCGCTGACTGTTCTAGTTCGTCCGTTCTTCGTGTTTTTCAGCCCTTCTTCTTCTCCCAGGCAGACACCAGCAGAGAAAATTCTTTGCAACCTCTTCGTTCTCCTCTGCAACCTCCCTTAGGTCCCCAAAGTCTCGACACCCTGCTGTGGCTTCAAAGGCCCATATATATACACCACAGGGACGAGTAAATCCTAGAATATCTTTACTTCTCTTCCAAGCCCAGTTGCGGAATATTTTATATTTTCTTTCTTCTTTACGCGTCTTCTCTGCTTAAACAAACTTCCCAAGATAGAGTCGAATCAACACAGAATATATTATTTCTCACAAACCCCACGTAACTTCCAAATAAACAAGAAAATGCCGAGAATAACTCAACTTCCCTGTTTCGATAAAGGAATGGAAATCTTCCCTGTTTTACGTGAACCATTCAATTACCTTCCCTGTTCTGATGTACCGTATCAATACCAACTCGTATCCAAGAATAACTCCGACAAAATCCCTCTCAAATTTCCCGTCAACAACTCACAGGTGACGAATAATTCTTCCCGTCTCTGTTTCACTCCAACACGATTCTGCAGCCAACTCTGATCGATCAGAAGGCCTATACCAGGCCTGTTATTCTCTAACAGGTCCATGCCAACACAATCCCGCCATTGAATCTCCTCAGAAGTCCCTTAAAATTCGAACCCTAACCGACGCCATCGTGTTATTTTCCCCGCCAAAATCAATTTTCAAACGAAGAGGATGAGACGCCCCCTATCCAGTAGGGGTGCGAATAGCACTGCCTTGGGGTATCCCGAGGGTGCCCCTTAGTAATTTGGTCACCCCTTATCCAAAATGGAGGTCCGTATAGTAATTTTCTCTCCGAGCGCAAAAACCACTTTTCGAGCCAATTTACCGCAAAAGCTTATTTCTCCAAAAACACCTACAAAGACATAAAAAGCCATAATAAATACGAAATCGAGCACTAACATTACGAGAATTGAGACTAAAATAGACACATAAATGCGTCTCTCGGGTTTCTTAATGAAACCCTAATTCTCTAATCTGTGTTCAACCATTATTTGAGTGTTCTTACATGTTTAAACTTTAAAACATATCTTCAATTAAGTACCCAGTTTTTTCTCTCACAATGGATGCCTTGTATCCATTGTAGTTAGGTTACAACTACATTGAGAGTATCTTTACTCAATTCTTGAACCCAAATGCTAATTCCCTTGACTAGTTGTACTTAATTAGACAACTAGTGCTGCGGGTTAGCACATTAGCCGTTCTTTGAAGTATTACGGGGAGAGATAGGTGGTGGAATTGACACCTGCCCTTATCAATCACAGGACAAGAGACACTCAACTTAGTTGAGCACATAACAGAATTTAGTGGTGGAATCAAGACCTTAGCATACTTTTGTCACTGTCTATACCTTAGTTTAGGTTCACATAATTTCACCTCTGCCGTATCGGCACAAAATATATGTTGTCACTTTGTTACTATCATTTGAAGTCAGTAGAGTAGCCTTAGATCAATATCAGAGCACCCTAGTCCTTGTGGGATCGACCCAGCACTTGCCGCGTCTCCGATAGACGCCGGTGCACTTGCGGTTATCACCGTAGGCCATAAAATACATACACATCCGAGGCCTACCATAAGGATCAAAGTTTACCTCTTTGGCTATCATGTTGTCCAATTTTTGGCGCATGGCTAACTACTTCAACTTATGAGTTTCCTCCTTATCCTGACTTCCAATGTACTTATATCGGGTTCCTCTTGGATTAGTATTGTTCCATGTTGGCTCCAATTGGATGTCTTTATCTTCTTTGATCAATGAGGGGAAATTCTCGTAAATCCACACCTGAAACAACATAAAAACAATAAAAAGGTTAAATTTGAAAGTATAGAACAACAAATATTATAAACAACAAACACATTTGATAACTCAAATTACCTGAAATAAAGCTAAATTCAGCTCATTTGAGAAGTTTGTTCACGGGATGCCTTTGCTAGCCGAGAGTTCAAATGTTCTACTATGGCAGTCCCCCACGAATACTTACTGACATCTTATAAGGGATCCAAAAGTCGAAGAAGGTTGATGCTGACTTTGTTTCCTTTGGTATCGGAAATGTAAATCAAGCAAGGACATACAACAAGTATGCGGGTCCGTCGCACGAACTTCATTCTCGAGAGAGTAGTTCATTGTCTCCATCTTTCTCAAGTGACCCCGCATACATCTTTCTAATTTCTTTAAGTTTAAACTCTTTCTTTGGGTGCTTCGCTCCCTTCACAAAAAGGTTATACGTCGTTTTTTCATCCCATCCAAACAAATTCTGCGTCAATTCATATATTCACTTCCAACCTATGTTTTTCATGAACTTGTCACCCGTGGATTTTCCTTCAACATGCAATCCTAGAATCTGTTTTGCATCTTCGGGAATCAATGCCATCTCACCAAAGGGGGAATTGGAATGTATCAAATTCACCATAATACCTCTCACAAAAACATGATAATCTGCAGCGGCCTTATCATACGCAATCACGGAGTTCTCTCTACCGTTAAAGATACAAACTCGAGTTTTCAACAATTTCTCCGAGTCTTGGACATTCACCTTCTAGCGGCCATTTTTTCATTTTGGCATAAGACGATTGTTGTCTAAAAAGACGGCAAACATTCTTATGATCCTATAGAAGACAAAAAAATACAAATTAAACAAAATAAATTTATTTTCAACATGTCATATGAAAAGCAAAGACCAAAGTTGATAATGTTATAATTGTCTCATAGATGGTACGGGCCCATCAGCTAGAATATCCAAATAGAACTTTACCTCCGTCTTTCGATTCACCTCTGGCTTTCCCATTGCTAAGATGAGTAAGCTGCAAACCAATGCGTGGAATGTGTCGCCCGCTGGGTGCAATTGGAGTAGTCCTCTTAGGCCTTGCCTGTGGTTGCGCCGCATTCTCCTTCTGCTCCTGAATTTCAACCTTCTTCTCCTCCTCCTCCTCCTCCTCCTCCTCCTCCTCCTCCTCCTCCTCCTCCTCATCATCATCATCATCATCATCATCATCATCATCATCATCATCATCATCATCATCATCATCATCATCATCATCATCATCATCATC